>CALNXK010000014.1:4260000-4457500 GCA_942486035.1 Porites lobata
GCCAAACGTACGTTCGAGCTTATCCATTTAATCAAAAATTCATTGTTTAGTCGGTTCGGATAATATTCTAATAGACGACATCTATATGCCTCTCAGAAAAAGAAAAAAAGAGGCCAAGGTATTTTGTTGGTGCTGAAAATTAGAACTAAGAGTCAGTTCTTAATTGATAAACTATGCTGTCCTTAAAGTCCCCCGGCAATCCTGTCTTGTCTAAATGGACTAGCTTATTCGAGGTTGTAATGGAGGGGTCTCGTAATCTCGACTCTCCAAAGGAGAAGCGAAAACTTGATGTCAAATCGCATTCTCTTTCTCATATTAAATAAAATGCTATACTGGACATACAACATAGGAAGGGCAACACAATACACGTATTGACATTTAAGGCTAACGAGGAAGGTTAGGCTGATAGAGCTCTGCTAACTGGCTATTGTGCTCTTTCTTCGTTCCGTTATTTTTCTTTTCACTTAATTATCTTCAGTCACCGAGTAATAACTGCCATACTGGCAGCAATGACAACAGCAACCCACACAGCTGCATCCCAGCATGGACTGCTGAAGACTCCTTTGGACAATCTCCCAAGGATATTGGTTCTACTTTCTTCTCATCATCAGAAGATTTGCCTGACGATATAAATATTATTAAAGATTTGGGATAAGAATCCACAAAAAATGAACAACTACTGATTTTTGAGATCAAGGCATGTTTCGATGGATCTCGATCACTGATCAGTTCATTTACAAGTGAAACACTCTTATGATTTAAAGTTACAATAAATGATGCATGATGCATGAAACGATTGGCACTGATCGATGTTACATCTGATGATTACAATAGACCTTTTTAGATTGTATGTTTTTGTTTTCCCATTTAAAGCCACTTTATGGTACTTCAGAGAACTGTCTCTTTCAATTTCGTCCTATGTGCGTGCATCCACGTGCATATGTATGTACGGATTTGAAAGAACAGGCAAATTCCCGGGAGAACATCAACTGGTCTGAATTGATAAATCAAACCATAGAAGCTAAAAAATAGCCTGCGTGGCAGGAGCTTGGAGGCACTTGGCGCCTGCTACGCAGACTAAGCTAGAGAGGTATATTTGAATCTAACGTTATCCTGAATAAGCGCGAGATAACAAATATTGCACACATTCGGGAAAAACTTAAAATTGTCAATTTTGTTAAAAGTAAAATATGCAGCAAAACTGAAGAAAATAAGTAATGATAACGAACACGGTATTGATGATGAATATGATGATAATGATGATGATGATGATCATAGGAAAAGTAAAGTCGGGTTAAAACAAAAGAGCTGACTCAGATGATTAAGTTGCATGTTTAATGTTCGATTCTCCCTCCTAATATATGAGAAATTGATATCTGTTGCTTGGAAAGACGAAAGTGTCCGTTGTCCACATTAACGACTATAGGTATTAAAAGATTGAATTGAGAGAGAAAATGGCTTTCGCCGTGCAGGAACAAAGAAAACTGTCCGTAATTATGGTGAGTGTCGTACAGCGGGGTTAGAGTGACATAAAATTTATTCTCACTCAAAGGGCTTCACTACAATTACACTAAATCGCATTCAAGTTAAACGAAAAAGTAAAGGAAGGTCATTTCTTCATGTATACTTACCATTCCCGTCGACATCCTCGTAGTCATAACCGAACTCGAAAGACTTCTTGAACATTTGTTGATGAGTATACACAGGATAAAGTGGTACAATGACGTCATCTTTGTTGTGTCCGATGGGTGCATCGTAACTTGAAAGAACCGAAGCGTCCTTGTTGAACTTGCGAAGCCATTTCTCATAAATACGATCCACAAAGGAATGATGAAGAGGAAAGATAGGGTCGTTAGACGCTGAAGGTACATCCCCCATGACTCCACCCACGACTATGTGAACCTGGTTATGTAAGGTGTGGACATTTGGCAAACGATAACCGGTGTTTGTACTGACGTAGCCTTCCAGGATGTTTCTAAAATTGCAGCTTGACTCTTTGCCATAGGGTGGCAGGTCAAAAGTTTCAAACCGGAGTGCAAAATTGACTTCTTCTGTTGTCGGAAATGTCATTGTATATCCCTCATTTCTTACTTTGTCTTCCTTTTCCTTCTCAGTTCTCCGTTTTAAACCAGGTTCCTTGTTCGTTGGGTCACAAATCTTTGTCAGGGAATAGGTTTGTTCACTGGTGCAAATAACGTACCAGTTGTCAAAGTATTTGCCCTTCACAGTTCCATCAGCTTGGTTTGTTACACCAAGAAGCTCTTCAGAACAAATAGCGGGATCACATTGTGTTTTACTTCCGGTCCAGTCCCAATAAGGAACAGCAAAGTTTTCGTCGTTACCAATCTCCTGCAAGGTTCTCTCCCAAGCCAACATATACAGTCGATGCCAGGTGGGAAACCCCTGCCCATCATGCGCAAAGTCAATATCTTGCCAGGAGATGTTATGTGGTTTTATGGTGTCTCGTGCAGCATAGTAGTGCATCCACACGAACAAGTCATAGTTGCTGATGTTGTGAAAGAGTGCTGTTGGGTCGCGGTTGGCCATGACGGTTTTGTTGATCTCTTCGTACGGAGTTAAAGTCACCACATAATCGCTTATGTAGTACCTGGACATGTTGATGTACCTCATGTATTGATCCTTCTCCTGGGCTGACAACGTAAGGAAATTTTTGCGAGTCAGGGTTTTTTTCTGCGTACAGTCTTTGCCATAGTAGCCAAACTCGCACTTGCTACAGTCATATCCAGCAAAGTTTGAATTGCATTTGCATGTTTTGTGGTAAAGAGCATGAGGCCAGTCATGGCGATCGTCTTCTTTCTGGAAAGGTTGGTAATGACTGTACTTGAAGGTCCAATCACGAATGACCAATTCCTGGCATGTACCTCTGTTTCCATCATTACCGCATGGCGCACTAAAGCCCTTTGGGATTGGACAACATTTCTTTTTTTTCAGACTCGTCAGGGATGTACAAACTCTAGGGAACTGGCCTTCAGCACAATGAAAGGTGAAGACAAAAAAGACAAGACATATGATGATACGGCAGCTCATCTTACTCTCGTTTTCCTGAATGAAGAAAAATAATTGTTCATTAACGATGCTCAAGCAGACTCGTACCCAGTCGCTAATTATGTGTTGTTGGGGTGAGAGAAGATTGGGGGTTAGGCTGAGGCGCGCGGGCTTTCATGGGAAGGTACGAAGGGAAAATAGAGGATGGAAGAGAATACTGAATCGAAATTTTTCAGACACAAATAGCTCATCGTCCTTAACATTTTAAAGTATAAATATTGCGTCGGTAAGTCACGTGAAATACCACGTGATAATTTTTCTGAAAGTGTTAAATAATTGACAAATAGGCAAATTAATTTACTGTGGGGTTGGGAGAGAAAATAAGTAATAACATTAAAGCCTCACGTTTGGAATAACTGCCCATTGCACTTCAATAAAAAGTTATAAGGGCAAACATCACTTTAAATGGCCAACTTTAGTCTTAAATTATCCAAATGTAGAAAAACAAATCATATTTATCCTCCTTCAGGAACGCCAATTCATTCATTCAAGCAAAGTAAATTCGCCACCAGTTCCCCAATTTTCTCTGACATCGTGCTATGTCACCTGATCATAATTATAAGGCACAAGAAGGTATTTATATCTGGGGGAACTTTCGTCTCCTTCTAGGAATCATAGCCAGGATATTGCCAATTACTTTTTTTCGAACATAAGTTCTATAGTCTTTTTAGCTATAATACACTCTTTTTCAACGCTCAGTATAGTGATTTATTTCCTCCAAATAATATTGTACAGAATCAGGATAAAACCAAGGTGTCATATTTTACGTTAACATCAGTGCATTCGGATTCGCGATCGTTTTTTGTCGGTACAATGACGAAAATACGAGGATATATTTAGATAAGATGACAAACCACCTTTGTTGGCGTGTCGGAACGAAAAAAATGTCGGCTGGCTCCTGATTCTCAGAAACTCACCTTCCGGTTTAAAAGAAGCTTACAACAGAAGTGAAACAAATTCTGGGAATCATTTATTATTATATTCGTATACCTTCTGCGTGTTGCTGTTTTTTAAACTGGCTTCTTTAGGAATTTGAACAACCACTAATTTTCAGAAACAAGTCCAAATCGAAACACTTGGGACCATTTACACATGATAAGCACGGTTTCAGACGGCTACGCTGTCAGAAGTTGTTTTCTTATTACATTGGGTTGGAGTGACGTGAGGTACAGTACAAGAACACACTACAAGTACAAGTACACGCTGCAGTAACATGCTTAAGATCGTTTAGTTGGTTCTGTCAGTAAAACATCTTTACAATTTTCAGCACCCCTCGTTTTTGTCGACATATGCGCTCTCCACATCATGCTAAACCAAGTGACATTCATTAAAAAAAAAAAACCCAAGTTAAAATGTACCGGTTTTGTCTCTTTACAATTACAAGTCCCTTAATTAACTGCAGTCTCGCAGTGGTTAGTCACTGAGGAGTACCAGTAGCTTTTTATCCTCACCGTGATATTTCCACCCTAAACGAAAAACTTCAAACTTAATTCACTGTGGTATGTACGACCACACAATTCTTAGAAGGGGGTAAAGTTCGGCATTGTCTTCGGAATTTCCTTAATAAAAAGGCTACGCGTATTTTGCACAGGCAAGAAATAGGTTAGACTGTTTCAAAACAACTTCTAGTTTGCAAAGATCAATGTTTTGCTTTTAACTTTGTTCAGAAATTGTACACGACAATTTTTTTCTGTCTTGATGAAAAACTGCCAATGAGAAACTGAAAGCAACCACGTTCGGCAAAAACACTTCCGCTCTTACCGACTAGCAATATGCCCGCCGAGTCTTGCCAAAACACAACGAACAACGACCATCAAAAGAACGAATAGATCGAACCTTAGAAAAATAAGACTCGAAGGGAAAGCACTGTCAATGCACTTACAAAACTTGGTACGTATTTACATTCATAACCGTCATAATCGTTCTTGCCGAGAATTGCTTTCTGTCTATGCAGATTATTGTCTTACAAACATTTGCACCAAGTCAGGCTATACATGATTCTTGTCATTGAAGTATAACCGGTATCGGATTTGCCAAAAAAAAATCCTAACGCGTAAAGCTCTTTTTCCGTGATTTCCCATACTCTTGAAGGGCTTGAAGGGAAGCATTTCACCTTCATGATTCCAAGAGCCAAAAACATGCAACATACTTCTTTTTAAATAAAACTTGATCACATTCGTTAAATATAAAACAACACGGCATTCTTTTGAACAAACAATATAAAAATTTACCTTTGTCTCTAAATACTGCAATGTGGTTGGGTTGAAGCTTCTATGCTCCTCGATCTAGGTCCACCTCAAACTGAATGCACTGATTTAACTCTAAGCGTTGAACTATAAGAGAGTCAGCTTACTCACATCCTTCAAATTCCAAGAAATGCATGGCGACTGACAAGGCGTGATCATGTACTTAGCAGCTGTGCGGTGCTGTATACCATATCATTGTTCCAGGAGTCAGAATTATCACCCGTATCACATTTTCTCTAAGGGTAACACCCATTACAGTCAAGGCAGGTTAAGCGTACGAGTTAAGATTCTATTAATGAATTGATAATTTGAAAAATGAATACGTTAGTCGTTCCCGTAACTGGTGTCAAATTCAATTCGGCATTCTGCCCCGGGCATTCTGCATGCGTAATAAACAGTGAATATATTACGAAAACTTCTCTTCTCTGTATTTTGACAGATTGAAAATCTTTGAGTGGACGCAATTTCTTAGAATACATTTACATCAAATTAGGGCGTCAATATAACCAGGAACACCGAACACTCTGGAGGCCCGGAACATGAAAAAAAAAATTCACGAAAAAAAATAAAATAAAAATAATAATAAAATAACTTAAAAACGAAAAGAAAGAAAGAAAGAAAGAAAGAAGGAGAGAGAGAAAGAAAGATAGGTAAAGGTAAAGGTAAGATAAAACAAACGAACAAAAACGGACGGATCCTTTCCTTTCTATTCACCTTTGACACGGACACAACAAACGGATACTGTAATATTCAGTGAATTTAGCTACAAAAACTAACAAGTCGTGTATAAGCAAACCTCCAGTAACGTTTCAGCGAGTCAGTCACAGGGGATGCCCAACTCACTATGACAGCGGCGATCGCCATCCTCAACCAAGGATCGACTTAATAAAACTTTTACAAGTGTAATGTACAAGTGTAGCTATTGTTTTCAGAGTCTAAAACAACGGCTACACTTGTAAAAGCTTTTATTATTAAATAAAACGCAGGCGGAAAAAAAGAGCGGCCTGCAAACTTGAATTTCAGCCATCTTGAGCCCCGATTCAGGAAGCAAAGCACTATATAATGTTGGCTTGACATGAACTGCGTACCGACATTTCAGACCATCGGCTTGAACCCCCTTTCGCGTTGCCTCGCGACCCTTTTTTTTTTAATTTAGTGCAAGCCTTCACTTTGGCCCGATTCAGACGCCGAATTTTTCATGAGCCAAACCTAATTCGAATTAAGGTCGACTCAAATTATTTAGACGGGCTGAATTGATTCAGACGCCGATCTTAACTCCAGCTGAACTATAATCGAAAGGCGAAAAATGCTTTTTTCGATCAAGCGCCTTACAAAATACGTTATAATCATGAATTTATGCATTAGGTCATTAGGTTCGGTACATGAAAAGGTTGGCGTCTGAATAAAAGCCGTTCCAAAGTCGCTCTAAAGGCGAAATTCTCGAAACACGCGTTCCTAATTGATTCAGAAGCCGAACTTTTCATAAACTTACATCTGTAATTCAGTGTATTAGGTTCGGCTCATGAAAAATTCGGCTTCTGCACCGGGCCTTACTGATTTGCATGGACCCTCACTCGCTCAACAAATTGTGATTGTGGAGGAATAGTAAGAAATGATATTTTTCCGGATACCCTTCCATACAAATACCCTTACTTTTCTCCTTTTGTGAGTAAACTTGTTATTGTTGTTGTGTTACAGACGTACGTCTAAACTTCTTCACCGGAAGTCTGCTAGGTGTATGACCCCGTCGCTGTAATCCAATTCGATTATAATTTCTGTCATAAATATTTATTGCTCATTTAAACAACGCGTTTGGCTAGTTCCAGTCTTTTGTGGGAAACCTGGTGTAAAGTATCCATTCCGGTCACGACAGCTTAAAATCTCTAGGATATTGGCCCAAATTATTATTAAACATCGCATCTAGCTGCATAAATTAAAGTTTTTCCAGCTAACAGTTAATTTTACTTTATAGGATAAAAAGATATATATATATATATATATATATATATATATATATATATATATATATATATATATTAATAATCACAGGAGTTCAGGCTTCAGGAGTAATCATTGATCGTTTATTGCGACAGTGCTGTTTCGTATGGTCCGAAATTGTAGGACCACACTCATCAGGCAACTTCAACGATTGACCGTTAAAATTAAAAGCTGGCAGTAAATATAGGGATGCGTTAAGAGATAGTATCTAGGTAACAGATGGATTGTGCCTTAGTTACGTTACTCTAGAGTTCTGAAGTACATATCTGTTTCTGTGGGGGCATGAACTCGCTAGTTCGTTTCGCCTGTTTAGGCTACAAAGCTGTTTTTTACAAATGATGATAAACTTTTCATAAAGACAAAGATTACATTTTTTGCTAATGTTGCTATAGGCTTTACATTTCTTTAAAACTTTCCATTTTATCTGGAAAGGTTTGTTAGAGTCTTGTAAAGTCCAAATATATTTTGATAGTTCCGTTTCATTTCTTCTGTTCGAGCGTCGAAAGGAGGACTGATGGTTTCTGTAACGTTCCTTAAAGTTTGTTGCCAGTCCGACGTAAGTTTCAGTTGTCGTCGCTGTAGTTACAGTGGCTTGGTAGATTACATTCAGATTGTCCACTCGAAGGAAAATGCCTCCAATCAAATGTAATCTACCAAGCCACTGTAACTACAGCGACGACAACTGAAACTTACGTCGGACTGGCCACAAACTTTAAGGAACGTTACAGAAACCATCAGTCCTCCTTTCGACGCTCGAACAGAAGAACTGTAAAAAACAGCCTTGTAGCCTAAACAGGCGAAACGAACTAGCGAGTTCATGCCCCCACAGAAACAGATATGTACTTCAGAACTCAAGAGTAACGTAACTAAGGCACAATCCATCTGTTACCTAGATACTATCTCTTAACGCATCCCTATATTTACTGCCAGCTTTTAATTTTAACGGTCAATCGTTGAAGTTGCCTGATGAGTGTGGTCCTACAATTTCGGACCATACGAAACAGCACTGTCGCAATAAACGATCAATGATTACTCCTGAAGCCTGAACTCCTGTGATTATTAATAGTCAATGCTCTTCAATTAAATGAATTGAGCGCTCTACGGAATACGTTCTACCCAGAATACAAGTATATATATATATATATATATATATAAGAGGTTTGAACTTGAAATCCGTAAAACAGTGCTCAATACATAAAGTAGAGCGAGTATACGTATGGTTGACGGAAGAAAACAAGTAACTACATAAGTATCCCTACAAGCTTGTAGGGATACTTATGTAGTTACTTGTTTTCTTCCGTCAACCATACGTATATATATATATATATATATATATATATATATATATATTTTCGCTAATTTCTGTAATTCCTTTTTCGTTTCGAAATGCGGAAATTTTTCCGTTATTTTCATTGTAAAAGGATCCAAAATCTAACTCAAATGCAAAATTTCTCGGGAAAAATTGCAGACTAATATATGGGAAATCTAAAGCAAGCTTCTGGAGAAATTTAAGTACAGTAACGGCCAAAAAAGTACGTCTGCGAAAAAGGTAGCATTGAGGGACGCGAAAGAGGATGTCCACAAAACCTTATCGAGGTACAAGGAACTTGTGACAATTAACGCAGGTGGAAAGCCTACACTGGTTTCTCACTTCAACACAAAACATTTAGCGTTTTGCACTACGCCCAAGACTTTGGAACCAAAGCAATCGCTTAAAAGAACTACGGGTTTGAAGTGGGCTACACTGACGAAAAGTCGAATTGTCCCGTGTCATGTCATACCTTTGTCAGCACTCTCAACTATGTCTTTCCCATCGGTGCAAACAGTGATTAAATTCACCAATTGAATTCCAAAAATAATGAAACAGTTTTGTTACTTAAGACTATATTTTGGCATTGATAATATTGCTTATCGTCTGTTGCCATGGATTGCAAGTACTAAAAATGGATTGAATCGTAGGCCAAAAACAAGATACAGGACATACAGCAACCAGATAAGTACAAACTGATTCCGATCAGATGATGAAAGTGCCGAGGAAGGTGACTTTTGAAGTAGTTTATGGCAGGACATGGAATGACCATGTCAGGAAGATCAGTACGAGATCATGACTGAGGCGTCTGGATTTATTTTGGTTATACGACTTATATTTTCAGTTACTAATAAACTGTACTAGTGGCAGAGTTCATGTAAATTTATACCTTGATTTTAGTAGGGCCTACCCCCAAAATAAATTGACTTGCTGAAAGGAGTAAAAATTGGGTTATGACAGAATAATATTCGCTGTAGGAAAGTGAAAGTTAATATATACCATATAGGAAATTAACGCTCCATGAAATTAAGGTATTGGAAATTAACGCGAATTTAATGGAAAACGACTTTCGAATAAAGAAAATTAATGCGAAAGAGAAGGTAGAATTGCATAATAAAGGAAATTAACGCGATTAAGACACAGTTGGTGGCCGAAATCAAAGGAGAAGATATTGACATCACTTCTGACAGGAGGGGGGAGGTACAGGAGCGTAAATCTCCTTCCTCCCTACTTTTTCAGCCAATTTCTCCTTCCTCCCTACTTTTTGGGGCAATTTTTCCCTCCACCCTAAACTTGGATTAAAAATTGGCAGGAGCAACACACAACTCCTGCACTTAGTCGTAAAGTAAGTTTTCTGACATTCGGAACTTCGCCTCTACACCAACATACTGCATGAAGATTGTGTAACAGAAATGGTGTCATCATTACCGTAATGATTCGATTTAGCGCCTTCCTTCCAAGAAGCGCCCCCCTTCGAGTGTGTTTCTGTAAACAAGTGCCCCTAGTCTATTTGGCGCCTCCATTCACATAAGCGACCCAGTTCTATTAAGCGCCCCTAATCTAATATTACAATATTAGAGTACGGGTATTTACCAGCCGAGGTTTATTTTCCTTTAATTGCTCACAAACGGTAATGTCACAGTACAAAACAAGGATCCTTTCGACGGAATCATCGAATTGGATGTTGAAGAAAGCACACTGAGAAAGCTTTTATTTAAGGTATTTATGTAAGTGACACTGTCAAAGATATCCGCGTAGAAATAAATCGAAATTCCCTCACATTAACTGATCATGAACATTCACCGTATATTTTTTACCGTTACAGCTTCTGTTATTGTTCCATTTTTAAAGAATATTAAAGTTTTGTTTTGAGCATTCTGTTGTTTCTCAAAAGAGAAATAAGTGCCCTCCCTGAAGGTACCAAAAGTAAATAAGCGCCCCGGGCGCTAAATCGAATCATTACGGTACTTAAATTAGAACAGCAGCAAAAAAGATCTTTTTACAGTCCATTTCCAATTTGCATATTTTTCTTTCTTTCTTAGACATTTGAAACAGAAATGATAAATACGTTCATACACTCCCGTGGTTCCCTCGAAAACCATCATCCGATAGGCAAAGTCTAGACCCGTTTTCAGACCAAAACGCGTCCCCCAAAAAAAAAAAATTGGATCCGGGATTTTTTTCGGGTAGTAAAACTTGGCAAGTATTGTTTTGGGTGGCTTGATTTATGTAGGAACAACAACAATCTGAAGATTCCTGATAGTGTTCTGTTCTTGTTCTGCGATTAAAGTTCAACCGGTAAACTTGTTTTCCTTCTGGAGATTTTTTAAGGCTCAGAACGGCATGGGATTTTTTGGGGGTTAATTTTTGGTCAACGGATTTTTTGTGGATTTGGTTGAAAGCCCTAGGGATTTTTTTAGGTTTTGATTTTTAGTCCCATTCAATCATCCCTGTCTCTTGAAATCTGGAGTATCCCCCCTGGGCAAAAACCCTCGCCTCTGGGGCGGCACATATCTATATGGCTTATATATGGGAGTAACCCCCCCTCCCCCTGGGGGAAAAGCCCCTATACCTACCAAGTATTTAACAGAAATGCTCTAACTTATTTTAACAGAAAAAGCATTTCAATTTTGTAGTAGCAATTACCTACAGACCCAGGGAACTGCCATGGGAACAAAGATAGCCGTTGGTTTTGCAAACACATTACAAACCCACAGAAACTTTTCAGTACACGAAATTCTACTCGTGTCACCCATCAGGTGTGAAGAAAGGCTTCATTACAGGAGACGTGCTCCGGCTTCTAAGGACCTATTCCTCTCAAACCACCTTTGAGAAAAATATCCAAAAATTTTGAAAATAGCCTGACAGAAAGAGGCTACCCCGCCGCTATTGTGAGAAAGTACCCCTCTGCGGTAAAATTCGCCGACAAGAAAACAGCTCCTTAAACAGAGAAACAAATCCGCCCATTAAAAAAACTACCTTTCATTACACAAAGTCAATACCACCCGGTGTAGCCTAGCCTAACGAAAATACTAATGGGGAAATTCCACCTTATACCAAACCAACAATGGCTAATAGAAATCTTTAAGGAGCCTCCCCTTATATCATATCGCAAGGGAAATACACTGAGGAACTATTTGTTAGAGCGAAGCTCTGAAGGTCAGATTACGACCAAGTGCATGGGTCGTGTGTTGACCGTCGCCAATTTTTAAATCTGGTAACCTGAGATGTGTCAAGTTTGATTCCATGCTTTCTCGGTTAAGTCCGACCAAGGGAGTCAAAGGTGACCCAAGGGGATTGCAGTGTATGTCAATTTTTCCATCCCCCCATCCCTTGTCATCACGCAATTTAAAAAAAGCCTTAAAATTACCTTCTCATCGATATCTCCCTATTCCCACAACAGTTCATTTTCTCCCTCCTCCCTACATTTTCGTCCCGATTTCTCCCTCCTCCCTACATTTTCGTCCCGATTTCTCCCTCCTCCCTACATTTTCGTCCCGATTTCTCCCTCCTCCTTACTTTTTCAGGCCATTTCTCCCTCCTCCCTATTGTGTACCTCCTCCCTCTGACAGCGCAACGATGAAGATGAACTCAAAATTTTGTAAACCTTCGCCCTAACTTTTGTGAAAGATGAAAAATAAAGGGTAAATGTAGTTAATGTTTTTTAGGTGTCAAGAATGTCTGCACAGGTTCCGAAATTGGGGTTAAACTACTGGAAATTAAGAGCGCGGAAATTAACGCTGCACTTAATTAACGTCGCGGAAATTAACGCTCAACAAAATTAACGCGACTTAAAATTAACGCGAATTTTAACGATTCGTGTTAATTTCATGGAGCGTTAATTTCCTATAATAAGGTAGCTAACCAAAATTAGTAGTTAAGGGACCGGTCATTATTCATCGCCTGGAGGGGTCGGAGGATTTTGGGCTAAACACGATGAAATTTAGCCGATCCCCCCTTTAAATTTTATTTTATTGAAGTGATCCCCCCTCATAACTATATATAACTTTCGTGACCCCCAGCCCCCCCCATGTCTTTGTACCCATATTCACCTTTCGACGTGTATATTTAGTGTTTTAAACGTTCATATACAGGTAGTATTTCTAACTATGATGTACTTATAGCATAATAAAGCCGTTATCGCGCAGTCTTTTTTTAAAAGTGTCTCTTGATCCGTGTCTTTTTCGAGTCTGGATCCAGACATCTGAATGCAGTTGACATACAAGCAATCTTGCTTAAAACTGCAAAGTGCTTGAAACTGCAATCAGTGCTTGAAACTGCAAAGTTACTTTTTTTAGAGTGCCAAATAGTCAGTCCGCCAAGTCCCTATCAGCAGGTCATATTTAGCGACAATTCGGCCATCTGGAAGGGCTAGGATCGGCCACTGTTCCTGTCTCCTTTTTTATTTTCATCTATAGTGTAATAGATCAGCCTTTGTAGCTTTGCTCACATTTTTATAATTTTTTTTTTGTTCGTTTTTTTGTTTGAAATGCACACATTCGCCAGTGTGACAGACTTCCGTTTTTTAAATAAAGTTGTGTTAGAACAAATTGAGATTGCAAATGCTTATCATCTCCCAGCAGAATGGGCACATTTATGTTGTATGCTTTCAAAATGGCATTGTTCAAGCAGATTTGAGTGGTCCCCCCTGTGAATCCTTCCAAAATTTTCTTTTATTCCCCCCCTTTTGGGCTCTCAGTTACGACTGATCCCCCCCTCTGTTCTCCTAAAAATCAAGTGATCCCCCCCAGGTGATAAATAATGACCGGTCCCTAACTGAAAACTGGCCAAAAAAATAGTAGTTAACTGAGAATTGGGTACACCCATTAGCACCCTCTTGACCAGAGCCATTATGCCCTTGGACTTGATTAAAAACCGGTAAAAAGAATTTTGCTTAGCAACCATTCACAGTATTTTTTAGGGAGTTATCATAACTCCAAAAATGGAGTAAAAATTTTAGAGTACGGGATTGCCCTTTTTTGGGGGTCACTTTAACTCCTGAACGTCAACTTCAAATCTGGGGTTATTTTTACTCCTGAAAAAGAGTTCTTTAATTCCTTTTTGCAGTCAAAATAACTCCCAAAATATTACTTCAAAGTAAAGAGTTAAATTGACCGCACAAGAGGAGTTATTATAACCCCTTGTAAATTACTGTGTTGATAAGCATGTTTCGAGGGGGAAGCGTTTTTTCCAATTATGGTCGTAAGTGTAAGAGAGTAAGAGAGAGAGAGAGAGAGAGTAAGAAGTTTATTGTACACTCCCCTGCGGGGCTTTTCAGTGATATAATTTGACAAAGCTATAATTCATTATCAAGTATATATAAAAATGAATACCTAAAAAAAGCCTAAGTTTCCGTTTAAATTCTTATGATACAATAAGAAGTTAAATCCTACGGAACGCTCGCGGAATCACGAAATTTATGTAACAGTATTTGCCTCAGTTTCTCTTTAAAATCCCTATGCTCTCTAAAACATATGTAAGCCACTCAATTGTAATTAAATAAGCCCTCCGAAAACCCCTTACGAAGTTACATAAGCCCAGGGGTTAAAATTGGCAGTTTATAGTATATGGAGTAGTTTTAACAGTCCTTCAATAACTGTAGCAGTCCTGAACTGTCTCGCTTGCTCTATCCTCGTCTACTGTCTCTACTCATCTTAAGTGCGCGTTGTCGACGATTGGCAAAGCCCCCTTCTAGGAGCAAATTCATGATACCCGTCTGTGCATGCGTCACGGTTAGGAACCCATCAGCTCCTGGTTAAGTCCACTTCCGAGGTTCACCTTCACTGATCGCGCACAATATACAATATTGCCTCTGCGGTCTCTAACGTCATCGTGGTTTGCTGAATTTTCTGTTCCCTGTCTAACAAATCTTTGGGTGCTGTTCACAAACATGGTAAAGAAATATCGGCGTTTGTCATTGTGTACAGTTGTTATTGGTACTCGGTTAGAGAATTTGACAATCTTGGGGCTGATGCCTGAGATGGTGAGCATCTAACGAAGAGTTGATGTCTTAAAGGTAAACTTTGTTGAAGTTATGAATTCTAATAACAGAATGATGCTTTGATACATGTTTAGACAATTCCCTAGCCACTTGTGCACAATAATACAGTTACATAGCGCGGATAATAGGCTACGGATCAAAAGCCTTGAAAGTTTTAGTTCAGGCTCACATTGTCAACTAAGTAGATAGTCTAGATACAAGTTCATGCTACGGAAAGATGTTTTGCGTACAGAGGCATGCGGAAAAAAGGAGAGCTGTTTCGGCCGTTTTACCAATGGAGCCAAACTTGACAACGACAACAATTGCGATATCTCGAAATACAAATTACTTTTAGCGGTTCAATATCGACTTCATTGGAGCAAACGTGGTCAATATGTAAAGTGACTTTTCACTTCGTTTTTACGGGCAGGATAAGGTCAATTCATGCTGAATGAATAAGGAAATAACTCATGTTTATGTACCTCATGATCATAGAAGTTCCATCAACTTCTTTTGATGGTTTTCACAGTGACGTCATCAAATTGTAAAGTCAAAATAGCGAGGTTGTACGACTTCTAATTTACACTAGGTTGAAATTAAACAAAAAGTAGATCTTTGTACAAGTTTCCATTCCCGTGGCATGTTTCATTTCGAAAATACAGCAATTTGAACTTCCGAGTTTTTACACCAAAATAGAAATCCTGTAACCATTTTAAGTATTAGAAGATATGTTTATGCGTTGTATACTAGTTCTCGAGTGAAAAGGCAGAGCTTTTATAGAAATATTCCACATGTTTTTGTGGATTTCCGGCGGCCATATTGGCACACCAAAACGGTGCACCAATATGGCGTCTCCATACAAAGCTCTACAAAGGTGGGTGAAACCGTTCGGCAAATAACTCAGAAACTTCGAGCCAAAAAGACCTCAGCCTTTGAAGAATTGTTTATATATTAGTCTTTTATGACATTTCGTTTTCTTGGCTTTTTCCACTGGACGGTTTCCAATTTATTTTTTTGTTGCGTGACAGTGAAAACGATCTATAATGAGTCGGCAGTGACAAATTCGTAGCCGTATAATTATATAGTGAAGCTCCAATACGACAAAGGTTTAAGATTATTTGTAGCCCTAGTGTAACTAAAATTTAAGTCCCTATGGTACAACTTATTTAAATAGAAATTCCTGCTCCTCCTTCCCTTTGATTTATCACAAAGTCGAATGATGCATTGTGCAGGTTTCTTTGACTTTATTCGCGACTTTGTTTATAAAAGTTCTTTTGTTAGAGAAGATGATAAAGAAAGAAACCATCATGTACCAAAAAAAACAACTGCTGTATAGTAGTTTGCGAAATAAATTAACGTAACGTCTAGATTCATTTGCATAAACAAATTATGAACAACGCATCCAACTGTTCATTTTGGCCCAACTTAACTATAGATAGAGCCCTCACCACAGGGGTAGCTACTTCCATATATGGGGTCTATAGTTATGTGCTGCTGTGAAGGGTATGGTTTTCAAGCAGTATAGTCTGGGATAGGGTATAGAAATCAGAAAGTGCATGACAGTCTCGAATAGGGTATAGGGTATTTATTTTCTAGAAAACTGATCGATTGATTGAAGATTAGTATGCGTAGCTAGCGATATTGGTAGGAATCCAAGCATAGAACTCACTCCGTTAGAACTAATTAATTCAGACAGGGACAGTATCCATAAGGCACGCGATGGATTTTTAATATCGAAAGGCAAAACACTTGAACCCTATGAGATGAACAGAAGAGATGAAATTTAAACTATAAACATATGCTTTCATATAACCTCTTAATACAAGTTTTGGTCAATTGTATTCCTCCACCAATCCCATTTTATTTTTTATTTTTGTCATGTTTTATATACTGTAACCGTTTATTCTATCCTCACTTAGCTTTTCTAGCCCCTGATGAAGACTAGTTTTGTCTTGTCGAAATATTGGGCAAATAAATTCGTAACCCTTAGCTGTCCCATAAGCCTTGCCTTCAATTATTTAAAGTGCTATTTTATTCTGCTGGTCCTGATCTACCTACGTTAAGATCCGGTTTTCCCTTGCTGCTGTCTGTCCAAGTGTTCCTTGAAAGAATTGTTCGCTAAAGTACACAACCAGACCCTCAACGAAACGCACTTTATTTGATTTAAACCGGCTTACTCGGTTTGTTTGTCAGTTACAGTAAAACCCCGCGACTAAGAACCTGGATTTTTCCAAGTTAGCCTAAACAGGTTCTTAAATAAATGCTAGTAATTAGCACACGTTTAGGCTATTTAGGTTCTTAAATACGTTCTTAGTGTCCAAAGAAAAAAATATATATTTAAGAGTATTTGGTGGTTCAGTTGACATATCTTATATTAATTTTGTCTAAGTGTGCAGTAGCTTTTCATAGATTATTAGAAAATAGGAAACTGTTTCAAATTTTAGGCTAAACAGGTTCTGAAATACACGGGGCTTAACTGGCAAATTTTAGCCTAACAGGTTCTCAGTCGCGGGGTTTTAGTGTACTCTTGAAGCATTTCTCGTAGATAATTTTTTCCCTTTTATAGCAGGACATTGTTAAGGCTATCTGGTTGTGCCGTCCCAACTCTTATGGGGTCGCCGAAAAGCATTGGACCGTGAAATAAACTGAAGAAACATGCAATTTTTAGGAAAAAGGAGGCTTATCTTGAGGTTCATCGTTAATAATTTTTTTTCTTTAATTAATTTTAGTTCCTTCACCTACTGCGTATACTAACTGGAGATGACAGCATTGCAGCCGTTTAGTGACGAGCAATTAAATTTCTTTAAGTTCTCGTCCTTAGTGTTAAATGAATTCCCCAAAGCCTTACGGCAGACCTTTAAAACCATGTGGGACAACACCTATGGACATCTTCCTGGTTTTCGGCTCTGGGATGATTCCACTGCTGTCAGAAATATGTTCGCCTCTGAAGAAGCAAAAAGTGGCAAGACGACTAAAGTTCCTGTTCTCCAGTCTTACAACGAATGGGATTGTACCAACCTGTTCCAGGCTACTATATTTGCGCCTTCTTTTGCCACAACAGTCAGTACAGGCCCCTTCGCCACACTAAGTGATTTGTACGT
The DNA here is from genome assembly GCA_942486035.1 of Porites lobata. Taxonomy (NCBI): domain Eukaryota; kingdom Metazoa; phylum Cnidaria; class Anthozoa; order Scleractinia; family Poritidae; genus Porites; species Porites lobata. The sequence continues at coordinate 4,277,701 of CALNXK010000014.1, forward strand.
GAAGCCCTGTGCAGTACCTTATGGTAGTTTCCACGCATGTGTGGTCAGCTCGAGTGGAAACATGACGGAGACCATTGCACTTGCGATTGATCAGCTTCGTCTTCTTAGAAATTCGCTTTGTCACTCCAACAGTAGTGAGATGGACAAAGCGTCGTTTGACCAGCGCATGATTTACACCAGAGATGCGTTTCAAGCCCTTGGTGTCTCGACAGCACCAATTGACGCATTTGTTAGTTTGGCGGAGTCAGACTTTCCCACAAATGAAGTTCGAAAATTGGAAGCAAGAATCCGAGACGAGACTCGGGCGTACATCAAAAGTCTCGAGGACTTCAGAGAAGGTCTGGAGAGTTTAAAAAAACAAGTCGAAGTGGATAATGCCAGCAAAGACGACATTACTAGATTGGAGAAAAAGATTGATGAATTGAAAGTAGGAAGAGACGAACAAGGTAATCTATCTGACAATTCAGGTACAATTTTGAGAAATTGTTTCTGCCGAAGGCTCAGCCAGTTACGGTTTGGACAAATAGTAAGCAAATTGCAACTGCAGGACTGGTTAATTGAGCCAGTTCCATTTACAAATTAGCAAAATTAAAGCCTATTAAGTTTTCCTTTTTCATCAGAGCCTTCAGATTGTAAGGTAATTAAAAAAGGTAGCAGTCTTAGCCACGGAGAGTAAACCTTTTTCCAGTTAGGTCAAGTCTCCTGTAGCTCAGTGGCAAGAGCATCTGTTTACTTACTTGACTCCTGTTCGGAAGTTCTCAGACTTTATCTGTTGAGCGGGCTGCCAGACACTGCCTGAAGAACACCTTTCTCAAGATTTTTTTTTATGTATGTAGGCTTCCTTTATATAAAGAGATGAACAAATGACCTTGGATCGACATCATAACCAAACTCTTTTCCTGAATCATCAGGTTTAGTATAAGTATATAATTTAGGGATTTGAATTCACTGCAAGAATATCATTTGCACATTGAATGACTTATCTATATATTTATTTCTGAAGATTTTCACTGATTTCTGTTTCACTTTTGGTCTTTTCTTATCATAAAAGGTACAAGAGCATCGCTCTCAAGAGCCTACCTTCCTTCAATGGTTCCCAATTTCACTGGGCGACAGAGCGAAGTTGAAGAGATCATCGGACATGTCACTTCCAAATCCACCCGACTTGTGTCGATCTGGGGTTCACCTGGATTCGGAAAAACGTCGGTTGCAATTGCAGTGGGACACGCTCTTCAGACTCAAGGGCTTCCTGTGTACTGGCTTTCATTACGAGGACTTCAGTCAAAGGCGGGTCTGACTTCAAAGATTCTTAGCCTTCTAAAGCAACCAACCTTTGATAAACGACCGTCCGATCAGCGTCTGTCCCTTGATGATGAGATTTGCCAACTATTCAATAAAATATCAAAACAGTCTGTATTTATTCTTGATAATGCCGATGATTTGTTAGAAAGTGGTTGGCCAAAAGTGAAGGAAGAAGTCACCCAACTTCTTGAAGAAATACTCAGGCAAAACCCAAGGGTGACATGCATTGTAACCACGAGAGAGTCGCTAGAGTTTATGGACATTCATTTTCAAGGCCATCAAGGCTTGAGAGTCAGAACATTGGATAAAGCCTCTACAAAATCCTTAATTGATGAGTTACTTCCAAATGCGAGCGCTGCAGATTGTATAGAAGTCGCGCATATCTGCGGACAAGTTCCTTTGGCCATAAAATTAATGTGTTCGTTGATTTCTGAAGATAGTTCTTTACCAAGTCATTTTCTAGATGATTTCAAGGCGTCCTCTACAGAAAGTATCGTGAGCATGTTGGACATATTTGACTCCTCTTTCCAGAGACTAACTGCACAAGAACAAGAAGCACTAATTTCTTTGAGCATTCTCCCTGAAAACTTTACTACTGAGGTCGCTGCGGCCGTTTTAGGCACCAAAAATGGTTTTAAAGCCAAAAGGATGTTACAAAACCTTCGGAGGAAGTCACTGATTGATTCAGGCTCTAAAACCGGGACTTTCATGATGCACAAACTGTTGCAATCATTTTCGAAAGAGAAAGGGGACACTGAGATGAACAAGACAATTCTCAACGCAAAGGGTCGTTTGAATGCATTCTATGTCTCGTACTTTGATAAACTAAATAAGCAATTTCTCACCGGGCATTCCATGGATGCGTATATTGCTTTTTATGAGGATAAGGAGAGCATTGTTCAAAGCCTAGTAGACGGATCTTTTGACTCCAAAACAGCTGACACTGTCTTTGACATATTGGTCAAGGGGGGGTTGTTTCTTGACTCGGTTTTTTGGAGTGCGAGTGAAACGAAAACCTTTCATCACATATACGATGCCGCAATAAAAGCAGCCAATCTGCATGGAAATGAAAAATACCACAGGCAGCTACTTTCTTCTAAAGCTTTCAGTCAAGTAACCTGGGGACGAGCAGGACAGACGAATCATCTTCTCACTGAAGTGAAAGTTCTGCAAGCAGCATCGTCCCTTGTTTCTAATCAAGAAAAAGGCAAATGCTTCTGCTATTTAGGAATCTGTTACCTTACTGCAGAAGAAACGAAGAGTGGAGTCCACTGCCTACAGCAGGCGCTTTCATCACTGGATACTTGCAACGACCAAGAGTCCTTATTTCTAAAGTTTCTTATTCTTCAGATCCTCGTTTGTTATTATCAGTCCCTAAATGACTTCTACAATGCAAGTTACTAATATGACAAATCACTACATCAGTCCTCTGCAATAGGAGGATGCAAGCTGCTTATTATTCCGCCAATGAAAAGCAAATCACAAAAAACTACCAATGAAATGCAGTTTGAAAAGGACTCAAACATTTTGCTGAATCAACCTTTCGAATTCCAATTTGTCTGTCTCTTAAGTGAAGCTACAAAGTTTTTCGCTCAAACTAAAACCAAACAAAATACAAGCCACTTGGTTCTTCAAATGTTAGAGTGTGTCGAAAAAGATGTTACACCTTCAATTGGTTTGCTATATTTTCACACAGCTGTGATACAGCTGCTGTGGAATATAAATATTGAAGACCCTGAAAAACTGTTTTGGTCAAGAATAAATTATCATGAAAAAACACTCAAGCAATGGAAAGAAACATTCCCAAATAGTCACGACTTTGGCGGTTATAGTCAAATACAAATTGAAGCGCTTGTGGACTGGTACTTAAACCTGGGTATAGTTTACATCAAAAGAAGAAACTATTCAGAAGCTCTTCAGTCATGCAAGAGAGCTCTGGACACAGCAACAAGGTCCTTAGGGGAACAACATGAAAGGACTTCCGTCACCTACTGGCAACTCGGTGTAACACAACACAACATGCATGACTACAGTGCAGCTCTACAATCTCACAGCCGTGCATTAGCTATCCGTCTTAAACTGTTTGGAGAGGACCATGAAAGCACTGCTGACAGCTACAGGCAACTCGGTGTAACACAATACAACATGGATGACTACACTGCAGCTCTACAATCTCACCAGCGTGCATTAACTATACGTCTTAAACTATTTGGAGAGGACCATGAAAGCACTGCTGACAGCTACAGCCAACTCGGTGTAACACAAAGAAATATGCATGATTACAGCGCAGCTCTGCAATCTCTCCAGCGTGAATTAGCTATCCGTCTTAAACTATTTCGAGAGGACCATGAAAGCACTGCTAACAGCTACAGGCAACTCGGTGTAACACAAAGTAATATGCATGATTACAGCGCAGCTCTGCAATCTCTCCAGCGTGAGTTAGCAATCCGTCTTAAACTGTTTGGAGAGGACCATGAAAGCACTGCTGACAGCTACAGGCAACTCGGTGTAACACAATGCAACATGGATGACTACAGCGCAGCTCTCCAATCTCTCCAGCGTGCATTAACTATCCGCCTTAAACTATTTGGAGAGGACCATGAAAGTACTGCTGACAGCTACAGGCAACTCGGTGTAACACAATACAACATGGATGACTACAGCGCAGCTCTACAATCTCACCAGCGTGAATTAGCTATCCGTCTTAAACTATTTGGAGAGGACCATGAAAGCACTGCTGACAGCTACAGGCAACTCGGTGTAACACAATACAACATGCATGACTACAGTGCAGCTCTACAATCTCACAAGCGTGCATTAACTATTCGTCTGAAACTATTTGGAGAGGACCATGAAAGCACTGCTGACAGTTACAGGCAACTCGGTGTAACACAATACAAGATGGATGACTACAGCGCAGCTCTACAATCTCACCAGCGTGAATTAGCTATCCATCTTAAAGTATTTGGAGAAGACCATGAAAGCACTGCTGCCAACTACAGGGAACTCGCTGTAACACAATGCAACATGCATGACTACAGCGCAGCTCTACAATCTCTCCAGCGTGAATTAGCTATCCGTCTTAAACTGTTTGGAGAGGACCATAAAAGCACTGCTAACAGCTACAGGCAACTCGCTGTAACACAATGCAACATGCAAGAATACAGCGCACCTCTGCAATCTCTCCAGCGTGAATTAGCTATCCATGTTAAACTGTTTGGAGAGGACCATGAAAGCACTGCTGACAGCTACAGGAACCTCGGTGTAACACAATACACCATGCATGACTACAGTGCAGCTCTGCAATCTCACCAGCGTGCATTAACTATCCGCCTTACACAATTTGGAGAGGACCATGAAAGCACAGCTGACAGCTACAAGGAACTCGCTGTAACACAATGCAGCATGCATGACTACAGCGGAGCTCTACAATCTCACCAGCGTGAATTAGCTATCCGTCTTAAACTATTTGGAGAGGACAATGAAAGCACTGCTGCCAACTACAGGGAACTCGCTGTAACACAATGCAACATGCAAGACTACAGCGCAGCTCTGCAATCTCTCGAGCGTGAATTAGCTATCCGTGTTCAATTGTTTGCAGAGGACCATGAAAGCACTGCCGACAGCTACAGGAACCTCGGTGTAACACAATACACCATGCATGACTACAGTGCAGCTCTGCAATCTCACCAGCGTGCATTAACTATCCGCCTTAAACTATTTGGAGAGGACCATGAAAGCACTGCTGACAGCTACAGGCAACTCGGTGTAACACAATACAACATGGATGACTACAGCGCAGCTCTACAATCTCACCAGCGTGAATTAGCTATCCGTCTTAAACTATTTGGAGAGGACCATGAAAGCACTGCTGCCAACTACAGGAAACTCGCTGTAACACAATGCAACATGCATGACCACAGCGCAGCTCTCCAATCTCACCGGCGTGAATTAGCTATCCGTCTTAAACTATTTGGAGAGGACCATGAAAGCACTGCTGACAGCTATAGAGAACTCACTGTAACACAATGCAACATGCATGACTACAGTGCAGCTCTACAATCTCACCAGCGTGAATTAGCTATCCGTCTTAAACTATTTGGAGAGGACCATGAAAGCACTGCTGCCAACTACAGGGAACTCGCTGTAACACAATGCAACATGCAAGACTACAGCGCAGCTCTGCAATCTCTCCACCGTGAATTAGCTATCCGTCTTAAACTATTTCGAGAGGACCATGAAAGCACTGCTGACAGCTACAGGAACCTCGGCGTAACACAATACACCATGCATGACTACAGTGCAGCTCTGCAATCTCACCAGCGTGCATTAACTATCCGCCTTAAACAATTTGGAGAGGACCACGAAAGCACTGCTGACAGCTACAGGGAACTTGCTGTAACACAATGCAACATGCATGACTACAGCGCAGCTCTACAATCTCACCAGCGTGAATTAGCTATCCGTCTTAAACTATTTGGAGACGACCATGAAAGCACTGCTGACAGCTACAGGGAACTCGGTGTAACACAAGAGAACATGGATGACTACAGCGCAGCTCTGCAATCTCACCAGCGTGCATTGGCTATCCGTCTTCAACTGTTTGGAGAGGACCATGAAAGCACTGCTAACAGCTACAGGCAACTCGCTGTAACACAATACAACATGAATGACTACAGAGCAGCTCTGCAATCTCTCCAGCGTGAATTAGCTATCCGTCTTAAACTGTTTGGAGAGGACCATGACAGTACTGCTGACAGCTACAGGAGCCTCGGTGTAACACAATACAACATGCATGACTACAGCGCAACTCTGCAATCTCTCCAGCGTGAATTAGCTATCCGTCTTAAACTGTTTGGAGAGGACCATGAAAGCACTGCTGACAGCTACAGGAACCTCGGTGTGACACAATACACCATGCATGACTACAGTGCAGCTCTGCAATCTCACCAGCGTGCATTAACTATCCGCCTTAAACTATTTGGAGAGGACCATGAAAGCACTGCTGACAGCTACAGACAACTCGGTGTAACACAAACCAAAGCCAAACTCGCACCTGCTGCAGTCACATCCAGCAAAGTTTGATTCGCATTTGTACGTTTTGTGGTAAACAGCATGAGGCCAGTCATGGCGATCGTCTTCTTGCTGGAAAGGTTGGTAATGACTGTACTTGAAGGTCCAATCACGAATGACCAATTCCTGGCATGCACCTCTGTTTGGCGCACTAAGGCCCTTTGGGATTGGGCAACATTTCCTGTTTTTAGACTCGTCAGGGATGTACAAACTCTAGGGAACTGGCCTTCAGCACAGGGAAAGGTGAAGACAAAAAAGACAAGACATGTGATGATACGGCAGCTCATCTTACTCTCGTTTTCCTAAATGAAGAAAAATAATTGTTCATTAACGATGCTCAAGCACATTCGTACCCAGTCGCTAATTATGTGTTTTTGCGGTGAGAGAAGATTGGGGGTTAGGTTGAGGCGCGCGGGCTTTCATCGGAAGGTACGAAGGGAAAATAGAGGATGGAAGAGAATGGAACTGAATCGAAATTTTTCAGACACAAATAACTCATCGTCCTTAACACTTTAACGTATAAATATTGCATCGGTAAGTCACGTGATATACCACGTGATAATTTTTCTGAAAATGTTAGATAATTGAAAAATAGACAAATTAATTTACTGTGGGGTTGACAGAGAAAATAATTAATAACATTAAAGCCTCACTTTTGGTATGATTGCCCACTACACTTCAATAAAAAGTTCTAAGGGCAAACATCACTTTAAATGGCCAACTTTAGTCTTAAATTACGCAAACGTAGAAAAGTAAATCATATTTATCCTCTATCAGGAACGCCCATTCATTCATTCAAGCAAAGTAAATTCGCCACCAGTTACCCAATTTTCTCTGACATCGTGCCACGTCCGATGACCATAATTAGAAGGCACAAGAAGGTATTTATATCTGGGGAGCTTTCGTCTCCTTCTAAGAAAAGTTCTATGGACTTTTTAGCTATAATGCACTCTTTTTCAAAGCTCAGTACACTGATCTATTTCCTCCAAATAATATTGTACAGAATAAGTACCAAGTTGTCATATTTTACGTTATCATCTGTGCATTCGGATTCGTGATAGTCTGTGATCGGTACAATGACGAAAATACGAGGATGTATTTATGTAAGATGACAAACCACCTTTGTTGGCGTGTCGGAAAGAAAAATATGTCAGTTGGCTCCTGATTCTCAGAAACTCACCTTCCGGTTTAAAAGAAGCTTACAACAGAAGTGAAACAAATTCTGGGAATCACTTATTATATTCTTATACCGTCTGCCTGCTGCTGTTTTTTAAACTGGCTTCTTTAGGAATTTGAACAACCACTAATTTTCAGAAACAGGTCCAAATCGAAACACTTGGGACCATTTACACATGATAAGCACGGTTTCAGACGGCTACGCTGTCAGAAGCTATTTTCTCATTACCATTGGGTTGGAGTGACGTGAGGTACAGTACAAGAACACACTACAAGTACAAGTACACGCTGCAGTAACATGCTCAAGATCGTTTAGTTGGTTCTGTCAGTAAAAACTCTTTACAATTTTCAGCACCCCTCGTTTTTGTCGACATATGTGCTCTCCACATCAAGCTAAACCAAGTGACATTCATTTAAAAAAAAAAACACTCAAGTTAAAAAGTACCGTTACAAGTCCCTTAATTAACTGCAGTCTCGCAGTGGTTAGTCCCTGAGTAGTACCAGTAGCTTTTATCCTCACCGTGATATTTCCACCTTTAACGAAAAACTTCAAACTTTGCTTTTAACTTTGTTCAGAAATTGTACAAGACATTTTTTTTCTGTCTTGATGAAAAACTGCCAATGAGAAACTGAAAGCAAGCACGTTCGGCAAATACACTTCCGCTGTTACCGACTAGCAATATGCCCGCGAGTCTTGCCAAAGCACAGCGAACAACGACCATCAAAAGAACGAATAGATCGAACCTTAGAAAAATAAGAATCGAAGGGAAAGCACTGTCAATGCACTCAGAAAACTGGGTACGTATTTTTTATTCATAACCGTCATAATCGTTCTTGCCGAGAACTGCTTTCTGTCTATGCAGATCATTGTCTTACAAACATTTGCACCAATTCAGGCTATACGTGATTCTTGTCATTGAAGTATAACCGGTATCGAATTTGCCAAAAAAGTCCTAACGTGTAAAGCTCTTTTTCCGTGATTTCCAATACTCTTGAAGGGCTTGAAGGGAAGCATTTCACCTTCATGATTCCAAGAGCCAAAAACATGCAACATACTTCTTTTTAAATAAAACTTGATCACTTTCGTTAAATCTAAAACCACGGCACGGCCACGGCATTCTTTTGAAAAACAATCAATATAAAATTTACCTTTGTCTCAAAATACTGCAATGTGCTTGGGTTGAAGCTTCTATGCTCCTCGATCTAGTTCTACCTCAAACAGAATGCCCCGATTTAACTCCAAGCGCTGAGATGTGAGAGAGTCAGCTTACTCACACCCTTCAAATTCCAAGAAATGCATAGCGACTGACAAAACGTGGTCGATGTGTTTAGCAGCTATGCGGTGCTGTTTACCATATCATTGTTCCGGGTGTCAGAATTATCACCCTATCACATTTTCTCAAAGGGTAACACCCATTACAAGTCAAGGCAGGTCAAGCGTACGTACGCCCCAAGATTCTATTAATGAATTGATTATTTGAAAAATGAATCCGTTAGTCGTTCCCGTAACTGGTGTTAAATTCAATTCGGCATTCTGCATGCGTAATAAGCAGTGAATATGTTACGGGAACCTCTCTGTATTTGTACAGATTGAAAATCTTTGAGTGGAGGAAATTTCAAAGACATTTACATCAAAATAATTCGGGGAAACTGAGCCGGTAGAAATTTCGTAACTGAATCGCGTATGAATTCACGGCTCATCACGCATACAAGAATGCATAGACGAATCTGAAGTCTACAACTGCCAACGGATTCAACGTCCAAATACAGAGTGGCTATATTGGGATTTTTTTAAAGGGATTAACCCATGATTTTGGTCAAAGTTTGGAAATTTCATCTCATTTTGTTTTTTGACAAAAGAGCCTTGAAATAATGTTTGATGATCAGTACAAAAACAATCAATCATTTCGGTCAAAAAAATTAGAAATTTCCTGTTTGTTTGTATTTGGACAATAGAGGCCTAGAAATAAAACTTTAAACTTTGAGCAAAGTTCTAACCACAGTGCCAACAAAATTCGACTTTTTTCATGGTTTTCAAATTTCAGATTTTGCAAAATTTTGAATGAGATTTTAGTGATCAGCCCTTTTTAAAATTTTAACAACGTTGTTTTTGACAAAGTGCTAAGTTCAACCATTTTTTGCTATTTTGTTTAGGTTGTTGATTTAAGGATGCCACTTTGAGTTGCAGATTTTCTTTTCAGCAACACTCTGATGAACTAAATTCATCGCTTTCTGTTGAAAACCTCCTTCTCAAACTTTGTGACTGCAACTGTAGAACACATAAGGTTCTTTGAACCAGAGATTGACTACTGGCTGAATGATAATATGAAAGTTCAATGCACATTAATGTAAGCTTGGAACTTATTGCATGAACTTATCTTTACGTAGGAAAAATTTAAAGGCTTGTTTCTCCTTTTTAAGCCAAACTTTCCCTTGTTTTCTTTCGTCCTTTCCAGATGTTTGTTGACACAATGATTGTGAGCGTTAATTAAAGGTTTCAATATTATTGAGTCATTGACAATGTGGTAGTTAAAACTTTTTGCAATGACTTTGCAATTGCAAAAATTGGCACATGAAAATGGTGTAAAAGTAAACTGTTTTTTTATTGAGCTATGGCAGAACTTAACTTATATCTATCTATAGCTGTGGCAAAACTGATCAAAAGCAATTACTAATAATACTATCTTATCCAGGAGTAAAATCAAAAATCTATTTGGCATGATTAATTATTTCGGCAAATTTTTTAAACTGAGTGGTTCTTTGCAAGTATAGGATTATAAAATTGACTTTTTTATGCACTTTCATCAAATAAGATGAGAGCTGTGATACTTTCAAAATCCAGTCAGAAATTCAATGTGAAATGTAACTTGCTCCAGTGATTCATTGGAACTCTTAAATTAAGTTTCAAGTGGTATAAACACTTAGAAGTGCTTTGGACAGTTTTCCTTCATTTTGTGTAGACAGTGATTTGGATTGCCTTTTGAGCTTCAAACACAGCTGTTTTCCCTGAAAAGGTTAGGGTCATGTGAATTTCTCCAACTACACTAAGCCACCAAATGCTCTGAAAATAAACATTGATTCAACTCACTTTTATCAGTTAACTTCAATTCTTTGAGTTTTTCCTGATTCTGTTCAAAACCTGAACTCTTCCGCAAAACAGCAACTAAAGTAATTTTGCCTCAACTACACATGTACATACAAGGAATCAGCTGTTGATAATTTTGCCCTGTACATTTTACTTACCAATTTCTGCAGTCGAAACATTGTATTAAGTAACCTCGTAGGATGAAAAGCCCTGCACTAAGAAATCTCCACATGCCTTGTATCATGTGAATGTTGTAGTGAACTACTCGGTGTGCGCAAACCAACCAACCTCTTAAAGATGCAATTTCTTAAACTCCTTTAAAGTGCAGTTAAATACATTTTTAATTTTGTGTCCTGGATAAGATTAATAATAATTGTCTTTTGAAAAAGCAAGCCACATTTGTTTGCCTGGTTCTCTCAAGATTACAAAGTAATCTATACGGTTCTTAACATAACCTTTAAAGCCTAAATGTTGAAGACTTGATCCTGTCTGTTTGTGCCACAATGCATCTGATCTGGATAAAAAAAAACATAAGCATATGCATAAGCATCTAAGTCAGGTTACAATCATAAACATTACAATAATAATAATTATCAGTTCATTTTTAATAATTAGAAATTATTTCTAACAACCATTACAGTCAAACCCCGTTAATCAATACAGACACTGAAGGGCCATTAGAAAAGGTCCTTATTAACAGGTGTCTATAATTAAGTGGATTGAATATAGAGAAAATGCAGGGTTTCTTTTCCCAGGGACAAAGCAAACTGTCCATAATAATGAGGTGTCAGGGTAGTTTTGATTTAAATTTATAGACTGATTCTCAATTTCTTTCGTCTCCTAACCCTAGGAGACAAAAGAAATTGAGAATCAACTATTGTAAGTTACAAAATTCCAACCTGAAATCAATTCAAATTTGCTACAAGCCAGGTGCAAAATGTCTGAGACACACTTAGTTTAAGAAGGCACTTTTTTTTTAGTCAGTGTGTGAGTATTTTTAGGAATACAAGGAATTATCCCCCCTTGGCATGACAAAAGCGTGCCGTCCAAGAGCAACACATTGGGCTAGCATGTTTATCTCTGATGGACAAGTAACATTTTGCCACGGTAAAGTAATAGTTACAGTTTGTACTTTTATGTTACAATGTAGCTGAAAAGGTTTGGAAGGCCTGCAAGACTACTCCAGGCTTAGTAGACTTAAACAACAGCTTGACAAAAGGGTAAGCAATTTTTAATATTTTCATATCACCCTGCCTAATCAAACTTGTTATTTCAAGCCAAATAAATACGTAAGTTGGTGCCTCAAGCCTTTTTGTTACAGATTGTAGCCATGATAATAAACTAATTTACGATGATAATAATAATAATAATAATTAAATATTAAGCGGACACCGTATTAAGCGGACACCCTCTATTAAGTGGACAGTACACGAAGTCCCCAAATAATTTTATTTCCCTTATTTACTTTAAATGAAACCTTTATTAAGCGGACACCTCTTAATTAAGCGGATGCGGATACCTAAAAAGTACCTGAAACAGTCGTTTCTATTGTTGCCAACCTGTATTAAATGGACACTTGTAATTAAATTCCACCACCTAACATGCCAGACACTGGAAATGCGAAAGATTGCACCCACAAATTTTTCGATTTCTACAGTATAGAGCTTGTTTCACTCATTTGATTTCTTCAATTGAGTTGCAATCTATGTTTATGGTACTATGACCAATTGGTCCACTGTAATAAAGAAATCAATATCGTCATAGTCACTGAAAGTATTCTTAACGTTTCCACTGTTTATTTGAATGGTATTTGACACCTCATAGGACGTTACCTATCAAAACCTGTATTAGGCGGACACCCTGTATCAAGCGGACACTACAGCATTCCCCGAGGGTGTCCGCTTAATACAGGTTTCACTGTAATAATAATATAGATATTATACGAATATATGTAACTTCATTCAGCAATGTTATAAACACATCACATCATCATTAAGAGACTAGTAAACTTGAGGATGAAAAGAAGTATACACATAAGAAATGCCCAATTTAACTGGAACTGATCCCTATCAAAATGACAGCCAATTTACCACATGATTAAGTTACAATCTACTTTACCATGCTAGAAGAAACACCAATAAAGGTCACAAACCAACCTTGGCTATGAACTTGTGATCTCTTTCCTGTGGCAATGATGTCCTTTAGTTTTCACTGGCTGCCTCCATTGTTGGAGGAGCCACTCATGAACATGTGTATTGCGGCGAATGGCGGCACATGATATCCGTGACGATGAAAACAACAACAAAACGTTTAATCATACACGAGGCTGAATCAACTCACAAGCATCATCACAAATATGCGTTAGAAATCCATAGGACGAGAAAGAACACTGAAGCAAACGACTTACAAAACACTTGGGAAACTTGAAGAAAACCTTAGTGAAACTCCAGGTTATTTCACGGTGGCCTCTTGCGCGCCAATGCCGAGGCCCCGTGCGCATGCTCCTAATAAACAAGGTGGTAAGCCCGCTGGTCAGGATACCAGCAGTTACATTGCTCCCCAAAATGTGAGCCTTGCCTTACATTTTAACAACAACTATAACTATCTGGATAACAGTCCCAAAACTTATTTCCTAGAAAAAGCGTTTAGAAAAAGCTCGGGCTCCTCGTCAGGGAATCCCGGTCTCTAAAACATTGCGCCTCCAAAAGTAAGACGAGCTTGTTAACAAGCCTTTCCAACTTAGAGCCATTGCCTGTCAGCACTGTCGCCGATCGGACTCGATCTTGGTCATCAGGATGCGTGCCTACGACCTTACCCAAAGGCCATCTGTTTCTCGGAGACTGGTTTTCCTTCAGTAATACCACATCTCCAACCTTGAAATTTCTTTTTGGCCGTGTCCACTTGATCCTTGCTTGTAACTGTTGCAAGTACTCTTTGCTCCACCTTGACCAAAACTCTTGTGCTAGGTGCTGCGGGCGTCTCCATTTCCTTCGACAGTATAAGTCGTCTCTCTTAAATTCTCCTGGTGGAGGTAGCAGGAGCCTTGTCTTTCCTGTCAGCAGCATACTTGCCGACAATGGTGGCTCTGAAAGAGGATCGCTGAGTGTCTCTACCGTCAGAGGCCTGTTATTGATTGTAGATTCTGCTTCGCAAAGGAATGTTCTCAGCGATTCTTCGTCAAGACGATTACCATGCTCTCTAATAAGACCACTCATGACGTTCCTGATTGACCTGATTTGCCTTTCCCACACGCCTCCAAAGTTACTCGCGGATGCAGGATTCTTAATCCAATCGATCTTAGCTTAAAGGAGTTCTGCTTTGACCTTGTGGTCGTCTATCTCGTCAATAGCTTTCTTGAGTTCGGCTTCCGCACCATTAAAATTCGTTCCTCTGTCACAACGAATTTCTCTGACTGGTCCTCTTCTACAGATGAACCGTCTCAATGATTGAATAAAGGAATCAGTTTCTAAGGAGTCTGCAACTTCTATGTGCACAGCCCTAAAAGAAAACAAGTAAACAATGCTCCGTATCTCTTGACGACAGACCTTCCTCGTTGTACGTGCCAAGGGCCAAGGAAATCGACTCCGCAGTAGGTGAAAGGCGGTGCTGGCTCCGTGCGCGACTTTGGCAAGTCAGCCATCTTCTGCTCTCCCACGGTACCTCGAAGGTAACGACATGTTACGCATTTGGAAATAAACTGCCTGACCATCGAATTTCCACCGACGAACCAATAGCCACTAACACGACGCTCATTCACCGTAATTCCTCTTCCGCTATGGTGTGTTCTTTCGTACGCGTAGCTGATAACCAGTGTAGTAATGTGGCTTGACTTTGGTAAGATGACAGGGTTTTTGAGTGACTCCGATAGCGTAGCCTTCCGTATTCGCCCGCCAACTCTCATGACACCGTCACTGTCTAAGAAGGGGTCTAAAGTGCAAAGCGTACTGGTTTTCTTCAGCACAGCCGTCTTCTCCTTTTCTACTTCCCGGCTACCGTTCTTGGCGTTCGCTAGAACGATTTGGAGACTTCTTATTTCCGATGGAAATGCTTGTCTTTGTACTTGTTTTATGATCTCCACTTCTGTTTCCTGTAAGTTGGCCACGTTAAGTTCTCCACTTGCAGGGGTGTTACTGACACACCTTTGTTCTGGTGATCCAGCACTGGACTCCTTCCCTTTAGACATGACCTTTTCTCTGTGCTTCCTCTTGTACTATAGGCATAGTGCGACAGCTACCTTCGCCTTGTGCCAGCTTGAGAACCTGAGAAGTCTCTCAACTATGACGTCACTCTCTTTCACTACACATGTGTTAACCTTAGTGCTGTTCACTTCGGAGGAATCTGGGTTCACAGTGTCTTTGTATGACTTTTCTTTCAGCGAACTGCTTGTAGGTCTTCTAAGGAAGTTAGGGCCTTGAATCCATTGTGATTTCTCAACAAAGTCTTTGGGTGACATACCCCTTGAACCTTCGTCTGCAGTATTTGAAGTGGTTTCGACGTAATGCCACTGTGAGGGGGTGGTGTGATCATGAATGAGTTGAATCCGGTTGGCAACATAGACATGAAACCGACTGGATTCTTTACTTATAAAGCCTAGGACGTCTTTACTGTCCGTCCAATAGTGATCCTCAATGTTCTCATACTCTAGCTCATCCTTTAGAACGTCACCAATCTTAACAGAGACTGAGGCTGCAGCTAACTCTAACCTTGGAATGCTGACGGTCTTTTTTGGCGTCACTCGCGCCTTTCCCATAACAAAAGAGACATGTACTTTGCCGTGTTCGTCTTCGAGCCTTAAATACGAGCATTGATCGTACCCACACGTCGAAGCGTCAGACATACAGTGGAGTTGCGTAGACACAATCTTTCCAAACTCCGATGGCTTAAAGCTTCTTGGTATTTTCAAATTTTCAAGTAGGTACAGCTCATTTCGCCATCTTTCCCATCTGCTGCGGGTGGCATCGTCGACTGGCTCATCCCAGCTATTAGTGTGACAGATGTCCTGCAAAATTTTCTTTCCGACCAGTACTACAGGAGCGACGAAACCCAAGGGATCGTAAATCAAGCTGATGGTAGATACGAGGCCTCTCCGCGTGCAAGGTTTATCCTTACGTTCAATCCTGAAGTTGAACGTGTCTGACTCAATACACCGAATAAGTCCTAACGCTCTTTCTATGGGTAACTTGTCCTGGCCAAGTGTGAGGTTCTTCACCTGTTCTGCTCTCTGTTCTTGAGGGATTGAGCTGACGATGCGCTCTGTGTTCCCCACAAACTTGGTTAAGTTAAATCCACCATTTTGGCAAACTGCTTTGGTATCCTTTGCTAGCTTAAAAGTCTCATCTTCGGTGCTTGCTGTTAGTGACATTTCAAGTTGTGTTACATCATGTACGGCTTGACAATTATTACGTGTTTCGGTCATGTGACGTTGTTGTTGAACTCGGACTCTAGAGCGGAATTTGACTCGAGACTTGTCGAGATTTTTATGCCAGATTCGTCGAGATAGTTTTGTGTTTTTGTTTGTGAAGATTTACAGTCTTGGAATAGAAGTAACATTTTGGTCCTTCGGAAACCGGATATTCGCATTGGTGTAATAATTGGACTCATCGGAACCAGTATTGTGGAATTTGCAAGGGACTCGTTCGAACTTGGAAACATTTGGCGGGAAGTCCATCGAGAACTGAAGCTGGAGGAATTATGGATGGAAAAATAGAACAGTTAAAGAAAGAAAAAAGAACCCTCAAGACAAGTATTACGAAGCTTCTGAACGAATTAGCTGCGGAATTATCGACGAAAACGCCAAACAAGGAGAATGTCACGGCAAAACTGCAGGACATCGACAAGCGACGGGATGAATTGTTGGAGCTGTTGGACTCGCTTCAAACCTTGTACGGAGATAATAAGCATGCATCGCTGGCAGCTTCAACAGTTGATGAAGCGGATAAAATGATAGATCGTGTGGATAACGAGACAAAGAAAGCTCGGCTTTTCTTATCGCAAAGTAACAGCAAGGAAAGCGAAGGAAATAACACAAGCCAGCTGGGCACATTTGAGAGCGCACATGGCAAAGATGGTCACGTGGTCGACGCAAACAAACAGCTCGAGCGGATTCGAATCCCAAAGTTTTCGGGCGACAAGAAAGAATATCAGTCGTGGTGGGCAGCGTTTTCCAGTTGTGTGGATGAAACAAATTTGTCGGCTCAGTTTAAAATGTTGCGGCTCGAAAGTTGTTTAGTAGGAGAGGCGGCCGAAACGGTGAAAGGGCTTGGTTACTCGGATCATGCCTATGAAGCAGCTAAGGCAAGGTTGAATCGAAAGTATGGGGGAAACAGGCGACAGGTTCAAGCCCATATCGATGAGCTACGTAAGATGAGGCCAATAAACGCTGATAATCCGAGAGAGCTAGAAAGATTTGCCGACATTGTGGAGAGGACTGTGGTTTCTTTAAAGGAAAATAAGAAGTTTGCTGACCTGGAAGGAGGAATATTGTACGCAATTGTGCTGGAGAAACTTCCTCAAGCTCTACTTAGCCAGTACTATCGATGGATTAAAGAAAAGGGAAGCTTGGAGTCTCTTGAAGAGCTGCGTCGCTGGGTTGCTGAGGAAGCTGAGTACCAGGTACAAGCATCAGAAATTAAGCATGGTTTGTCCAGTGTTGGAAGTGTACGAGGAAAGAGCTCAACTAAGTCTTATTTCGGGACCACAGAAGAGAAACGTGATCGTCCCTGTAAAGTGTGCAACCAAAAACACCCAATTTGGAAATGTGATATGTTCAAAGGAATGGAACATAGAAAGAAGTGGGAGACGGCGAAGAAGCTTGGACTGTGTTACCGTTGCTTGGGGAAAGGGCACCTTGGTGACTCATGTACTTGGAACAGAGAGTGTGGAATTGACGGATGCAAGGACAGACACCATCGGTTACTTCACGAGGAGAAAGTAGCTTCTGGGACCATGGAGGGGAAGGCTGACACACCCGTGACAGAGGAAAACAAGTCCAGTACGTATGAAACAGTGCAAGAACATGCACAGAGGAGTATTGCCTTGCGTACTGTTCCTGTCATTCTGAAACATGGGGAGAGACGCTTGCAAGTTAATTGTTTCTTGGACGAAGGCAGTGATACGTCGTATGTTAATGAGGATGTGGTAGAGGAACTGGGGTTGTATGGTAGGAAGGAAAAAGTAATTATCAATGTTGCAAATGGACAGAAGGTCAATTTAATGTCAGTAACCATGGAGATTGGCTTGGAGAGTCTGGATGGTCGGGTGGACACAGTCATTGTAGCGAAAACATCTAATAACATCTGTGGTGGGATGAAACCCACCAACTGGCTGCAAATCAAAGACCAGTGGAAACATTTGAGAGACATTCCTTTTCCTAAGCTTGGAAAAAGGAGTAAAATTGACGTGCTTATTGGTTCAGATTATTACAACCTGCTGTTTCCTATGAAAGAGGTTCGTGGAGGCGACAATGAACCTAGTGCCAGACTGTGTCCATTAGGGTGGACAGCAATTGGTACCATTGGTACATCTGAGGGACTTGGAACAAGTAACACTGGGTACCTGAACACCTATCGCATAAGCCAGTCAGAGTGTAGTGATGGAGATCTGAATTATCTGCTGAAACAATTTTGGAGCCTTGAGGCTATTGGGATCACACCGCAGGTGGAGCAACCACTTTCCCCTGAAGAGAAACTAGCCTTTGATAAAGTGAACGAATCAATCAGGTTTGATGGTGAAAGATATGAAGTTGCGGTGCCTTGGAAACATGAAAGACCAGAATTACCGCCAAACCGACAGATGGCAGAGAAACGCCTTCACACAGTTGAGAAGAAGTTAATGCAAGATGAGAAGCTGGCACAGGCTTACCAATCAGTGGTTGATGACTACTTAAGTAAAGGATATATCCGAGAAGTCCCAGAGGATGAGCCAAAACCACCATCAGAATGGTTTCTTCCACATTTCCCTGTGGTAAGGCCAGAGAAGGCCACAACCAAAGTTCGGGTTGTTTTCGATGGCTCAGCTCAGCAAAATGGAAAGAGTTTGAACAGTGAATCACTACCGGGTCCTAAGTTGCAAAGTGACATTGTGAACGTTTTAGTTAAGTTTAGAAAAGAGCCAGTTGCATTGGCTGGTGATGTGAGCCAAATGTATCACCAGATACTTCTTAGACCAGAAGACAGGGCTCTGCACAGATTCTTATACAGGAACTTGGACAGTGGGGGTACACCAAAGGTTTATGAGTTTAAGAGGTTTATTTTTGGGGGGTGTTACTGCCCATTTTGTGTCCAGTTTGCTTGGCAACATCACGCCAGACTTCACAAAGAGACTTACCCATTGGGAGCTAATGCAGTTCTAGAACACTGTTACATGGATGATCTGATGCCATCTGCACCTACAGTGGATGATGCGAAGGACATAAGAAAGCAGCTAACCGAACTAGGGGACTTGGCTGGTTTTCACATCCGCAAATGGATCTCTAATGAACCGGATGTAATTGCTGACATTGTGGAAGAAGATCTTGCTTCTGAGATAGACTTGGAGAAGAGAGAATTGCCAACAACCAAGACCCTGGGTGTCCTGTGGGCCGCCACAGACGACAAATTTTCCTTTAGACACTCATTACAGTTGGATGGATTTGAATTCACCAAGAGGAATGTTTTGAGGCGAACAGCATCAGTTTACGACCCATTAGGCTTCTTATCACCTTATGTAATCAGGTCCAAGTTGTTGATACAAAAGGCTTGGTTGGAGGCACGGGATTGGGATGAACTGTTGCCAACACATCATCAGCGAGAATGGACAAAGTGGTTTCGAGAATTGAAAGACCCTGAACTTGTAAAAATCCCAAGGTGTTTGAAAGACCCAAGTCCTAAGGTGGAAGAACTGAGCATTCATACATTCAGTGACGCCTCAGAGAACGCATACACAGCTGTAGTTTACGCGCGTCATGTGTATGAGGGTGGCAACATTACTGCTCGAATGATTATGTCGAAGTCTAGGCTTGCACCATTGAAAGCAGTGAGCATCCCCAGATTAGAACTTTTGGGTGCTCTAGTCGGATTACGATTAACAAGACAAGTTTGCTCTGCACTCAAGATACCTACAAATGGAGTGACATACTGGGTGGACAGTATGAATGTGGGGTACTGGATCCAAGGTCAAAGTAGAGAGTATAAGCCGTTCATAGCCCATCGTGTTGGAGAAATTCATGAGTTCTCTGCTCCTAATCAGTGGCGCTATGTTCCTACGGATTTAAATCCCGCCGACCTTGGAACAAGAGGCCTGACAGTGGAAGAGTTAGCAAGTGCAGATTTATGGTGGAATGGGCCCGAATTTCTGAAAAAGTCAAGACAAGACTGGCCAGAGTGCAAGTTTGACAAGCCAACGTCAACAGAGAACCTTGAACTTAAAGGAACAAAAGAATCAGGAACAAAGGATGCTACCAGTTACCAAATAATTGGAGAAGGTGAGGAAACGGCTAGTGTCAAAGAGGTGTGGCGATTGGACCCCTCAAGATACTCGAAATGGTATCGAGTCAAAACAAAAGGAGAACTGGAAATTGGGTTGTCTTTAGTTCGTGTGACAGCGTGGGTGCGCCGATTTACAGACAATTGTAGGAAACCAGCTGAGCAAAGAGAGAAGGGTGAACTGAAGCCATTGGAGCTTCAAAACGCTGAGGAATTTATCATTCGGGAGGTTCAGTCTAAGGTGTACTCAGCGGAGATAGAGCCATTGAGAAGGAATAAGGAAATCCTAAGAGGAAGTACATTGGCACCGTTTAATCCAGTATTAGTTAATGGCATTTTGAGGTCCAACACCAGACTACGGTATGCGGACGATCTCCCATATGATGTTAAGTGTCCAATCATACTGCCTAAGAGGAATCATGTCACAGGACTGATCGTTAAGTACTACCATGAATCAGAGGGTCATCAAATGGGGCTTAACTATACGATTAATCATGTACGGGAGAAATACTTAGTGGTCCATGTTCGTGAACAAGTGAAACGAGTCATGAGAGAATGTTTTGAGTGTGCGAGACGATTTCGATCAAGGCCAGCTCACCAGCAAATGGCGCCGTTACCGAAGATTAGACTGCAGCAATCCTCCAGACCTTTCGAGAGCTGTGCAGTAGACTTTGGAGGACCTTTCTTAACTAAGCAAGGCCGTGGAAGAGTGCGAGCTAAGCGCTATTTGTGTTTGTTTCTCTGTTTGAACACCCATTGTTGCCACTTAGAGATGGCGTCGTCTTTGGACACTGATGCATTTCTTAACGCCTTTGTCAGAATGACTGCGCGGAGGGGATGGCCGCAGCAAATGTTAAGTGACAATGGAACGAACTTTGTAAGCGCATCGAGGGAACTGCGAGACCTAGTCTCTGCTATAGACCAAGACAAACTACAACGGATGACCTCCAATAAAGGAGTGAGTTGGAAATGGAATCCACCTGCAGCGCCACATTTTGGTGGAGTCTTTGAATCTATGATCAAGGCAGCAAAGCGAGCTATTTTTGCTGTACTCGGTGATGCAGAAGTTAATGATGAGGAGTTGGAGACAATCTTCATTGGCGTAGAAAGTCTGATGAATTCGAGACCTTTAACAGCTGTGAGTGACGACCCTAACGACGACCGCGTCTTGACTCCAAATCACTTTCTGATCGGGCAGATAGGTGGTGATTTTGTACCAGAGAGCGTCGACACCGAGCCATTTAATCCCAGAAAACGCTGGAGAAGACTACAAGAGCTCACAAGACATGTGTGGAACCGATGGATGAAAGAATACTTGCCGCAGATTGGATCAAGACAGAAGTGGTACTTTCGTAATGACAATTTGCGGGTTGGAGACGTTGTCGTTGTTATCGATCCCGGAACAGTAAGGAGACAGTGGAATGTTGGGCGTATCGAGCAGACGTACCCTGGCCCTGATGGCCTTGTGCGAGTGGTGGACGTACGGGTTAATGGCAAGACCCTTAAGCGACCAATAACTAGAATCTCCCCGCTGGAGATTCGGGACACCGAACTGTAATCAGATTAATGTGTAACAAGAACACTTCGGAGAACTATGATCTAGAGCTAAAGATGTATTTCAGTTAAAATGTATTCGAATTTCAGCTTCCCTGTAATTCGGGAGGGGAAGAAATGTTAGTGACATTTCAAGTTGTGTTACATCATGTACGGCTTGACAATTATTACGTGTTTCGGTCATGTGACGTTGTTGTTGAACTCGGACTCTAGAGCGGAATTTGACTCGAGACTTGTCGAGATTTTTATGCCAGATTCGTCGAGATAGTTTTGTGTTTTTGTTTGTGAAGATTTACAGTCTTGGAATAGAAGTAACACTTGCCAATTTGAGAACGTCGTCCACATAAAAGTTCCTTCTAAGGGTGTTGGCTGCTTCTGACCCATATTCATCTTCGTTGTCGTCAGCAGTGCGTTTAACTGCATAATTAGCGCGTGCAGGGGATGATACTGCACCGAACAAATGCATTGCGTCAGGCCACCACAGGAACCTGAGAAAACTTTGATCTTCCTTCCTTACTCTTACTTGAAAGAACGCTTTTTCAATGTCTGCCATAAAAGCATACTTTCCTGGTAGGAACACCGACTAAGTTACTGCTGAGATCTGGTCCCTCGAGCAATTTGTCATTCAAGGAGTGTCCTTCGAATGAGGCCGAGCAATCAAACACAACGCGTATTTTCGTTGGCTTTTGCGGGTGATAAATTCCGTGATGCGGCAGGTACCAGGTTCTGCCCAACTGATCTTTAACATCGTCATCCACCTTCCGAGCGTACCCTTTCGAAATGATATCAGACATAAAGCTGCAGTAATCCGTGCAATACTTGCCATCAGACATTAGACGTTTCTTGAGGCTGTTCAGGCGCTTCTCAGCTTGAGCATAGTTGTTTGGGAGCTGAGTGTTCTTATGTTTGAAAGGGAGGGGCATTTCCTAGTGCAAGTCCTCGAGATGAACGATACCAGTTTCCACAGTCTCGTAGAACTTGATGTCTTCGCGCGACATTGATATTGCCTTTTCCTTTTCGGAGAAGTCAAGTTCAAACATTCGTTCAACTGCCTGCCGTGTTATCTGTTCCTTAACCGTCCTTTGAGAGACCACATATCCTCGCGGGGATGAGGTGTCTTGCTGATTAAGGTTAATTCTATTGCACGTTAAGATGCTACTCTGACAGGGAGTATAGAGAGGACCGTTTATGTGCCATCCGATCAGCGACCGTACAGCATATGGATCTGATTCTCCACCGTAAACAATTTCTCTTGCTCGTAGGGCACTTGGACAGTTCAATCCGATAAGAAGACCCACTTCAACATCTTCCATGTAGGGGGACAGTTCGGCACTAACGTCCTTCAAATGAGACATCCCACTGATTACATCAGGTCGCGGTATTTCACTGAGGTCTGCTGGAATAATGTTTCGCGTGAAAGTTCTGGGCAAGTCTAACATTGCACTCTCGTCTTTGACATAAGCTACGACTAATCCTTCAATGGCCTTCGTCGTTACGCTGGGTGTTCCATGGATTGAAGTAAGAGTGAGGTCAGTGCTACTTCCTTCAACGCCAAGAGCCTTAGCTGCGCTTTCATTCACAAACGTTCCACCGCTGGCATTGTCCAGTAAAGCATAAACTGGTATTTTCTTCGCTGGATTACTCTTATGAAACAACCAGACTAGCAATATACCCATGTTAATCGGCACATCTCCAGCTTCAGTTATGTTTCAGATGACAGTGTGATTGCTACTAACTCGAGGTCTATCTTGAGGTTGGTTCTTGTCACCTTTGTCGTTCGATTTCTTAATTCCATCAGGGTTGTGTAGCGACGTTGGATGCTGCTTGTTGCACGTCTTGCACATTTGCCTTTCCTTGCAATGCTTTGCAATGTGCTGGTCGCTAAAGCAGCCGAAGCACAGTTTCGTCTCTTTTCATCATGATTTGGCTTGCTAACACATTGCTCTGAAAGCACAGGATATGTGGCAAGATCCGCTTGTTCACGCACGAATTCAGAGAACTCTTCGAAGTCAGCTATTCTTCCCTTTGCACTTTTTGTCCTATTGTTCCTTTCAGTCCATTTGGTTCTCAGGTACTTAGGTAACTTTTCCCACAGATGACGCAGTACATGGGCAGTATTTAAATCATCCATATGAGACATGCCTTTCATAGCAGACCTAGCTTGATCCAGGGCAATAAAGAAATCTTGGAGGGCTAAACCACTGTTTGGTCTGATTGGTGGCCAAGAAGACAATTTCGTGATATGGACATTAGCTATCTTGAATGGATCACCGAATTGTCTCTTTAAAAGTCTCTTAGCTTCTTCATAGGATCCTTCCATTTTCCTTTGAAGACATCGGTTTATAATTTCTTTTGCTTTACCTGACGTGTATTGACCCAGAAAATATAATCTCTCATGGGAATCTTCAGCCTCTGATTCGATTAATGACTCAAAGGCAGTCATAAATAATGGATACTCCTAGCATCACCATAAAACATAGGAGGCTCGTTCGATGGCAAAAGACTCCTCGCTTGCTGGTTAACAATAGTCTGAGATAACTCAGTTTGTTTTCGTTGAATTTCCACAATGTCCTGGAAAGTATTGTCTTTGACTGACAAACTTGTCGAACAACCTTGTGGTGGTGATGGTGGCAGACACCATACCTGATCAGGAGCAGTATACGTAACAGCAGGAGTCGTTGCTAAAGATGGGTATGATGAAGAATGTACACTCAAGGAGTGTTCATGGGGTTTTGCTGCATAGGCCGTAGTTTCCTCCTTACTCCGTGATGCACCAGTATTTATCGGTTTTTTGTAAATGGGTCCTTTCTGAGGTACCGTAAATGCACTAAGAGGACTATCTTGTAAAGGCTGTTGATAATCTGTAACGCCTAAAGAACTTACAAGTTGTTGCTGCGAAGTTGGTTCCAAACCAGCAGAGTTAACCTGATTGTATTGTACAAATCGGAGGACTTTGTGTATGAACAGCCTCTTCACTCTTCATTTCTTCGTAAATCCTTTCTTCTTCTCTTGCTTGAGCTAAACTCTGTTTTAGCTCTAAATGTTCAGCTGCCATTTTATGATGCTTTAATTTCCAATGCTGCAACCTTAGTTTTTGCTTCTATCAACTTAGCTTTAAATGAAATTGACTATGAGGTGGACCGTTTAGAGTGATTTGACTTTCTTGTGCGATGAGACCCACTAGAGATAACAGAGTTTACTTCATTTGACTGGTGCCTTTTCGCCTTGGACAAATATTCAATGACGGACTGTTTAAATTTAAAGACATCTCCATCGTGAGCATCGTACCATGAATTGGCATTAACAATAACAGTTTTATCTTCTAACGCGTCAACATAAGTATCCTGAGTATCTTGCAGTTTAACAAGCAAATTGTTAAGACCTTCCATTTCAACTGACACAAATTCATAATTGTTAAGATCAGCAAGTAGCGGTTTCATTTTGTTTATCTGTCTAGTTACGTGACGTAACGCCACAGTTCTATGATCCTTTAACCTTTGTAACTCGTGTTGTTTACCTTTATCCGTTGGAATTTTTCTCCTTTCGCCTACTCCTAGCGCTTCAGCATCACTGACCATCGATTTTGCTCCCATATTCAGCGAACCTTGAACCTTTACTGAATTAGGAAGCTCCATTTCTGATGCTGCATCCGTTGGCTGAGTGTGAAGCGGCGATATAACACGAAACAGTTCCGTATCCATTGTTGGGGAGTGCGAACGCGAAACTTGCAATCTCAGCAAATTTTCATCCTCAAAATAAACCGCAAATTCCTTGCCTTCACCTTCCATGACCGTAAATATCCCTGTAAACCGTAAGACCAGTTGAAAACCATAGACAAATACAAGCACCGTAATTATCCTTGGAAATGAAGCCATAAATAATCCGTAAGGTCCATGAGGTCGTGAAATGACTGTAGCGGCGAATGGCGGCACATGATATCTGTGACGATGAAAACAACACAAAACGTTGAATCAACTCACAAGTATCATCACAAATATTCGTTAGAAATCCATAGCACGAGAAAGAAACACTGAAGCAAACGACTTACAAAGCACTTGGAAAACTTGAAGAAAACCTTAGTGAAACTTCAGGTTATATCACGGTGGCCTCGTGCCCGCCAATGCCGAGGCCCCGTGCGCATGCTCCTAATACACAAGGGGGTAAGCCCGCTGGTCAGGATACCAGCAGTTACAACCTGCATTCTGAAGATCTGTCCCATCCTGTTCAGAACATTGCAACATCAATTTTACCATTAAAAGGGTTGTGGAACAACAATGGGGTGAAAAACCTTCCTGTAGAACAACTTGCTCTTAGGGGGAAAACCCCAAACCAGCTGTACCTCCAATCAGGGCTCTCAATAAAGGCTCGAGGCCTGGGATTTTCCCCGGCATATAAGGGCATAACCCAGGGTTTTCAATAAGAGCTGGCAGCCAGTGAAATTCACAGGGTATTTCATGTGAGCTTGCCGCCTACTTCTCTTTGAAAATCCTCCAGTTCTTAGAAACTAATAACATAATTTACATTTGTAAAACAGATAATGAAACAACCAATGGTTCAAAGCTATTAATTGGCAAGAACGAATAAATGAATAAAAGTAAAAAATTATTCATGTGCTGCCGACTGAACAAAAAAGCCAAAATTTAATGATGTCTGTGTTCTCTTCAAAAACTCTAATTTTTGCTCCAGAATGCTGGAAATGTATTCTACCTGTAAGATACAGTTGAAACTCTGCATACTGGCCACCTGGGTGAGATCTTTCATAATTTGCATTTTCTGGGCACCCATAGCCAAGTGCTGGTCGACAATATCAGCCGATACTCTGTCGACATATCAGTCAAATATCAGTTCACATGTCAGCGGAGTATCAGTTGATAAGTCAGTCTACAGCGGTCGGCCAAGTGTCATTCAACATGTTGGCCGATAGGGTGATTAATTGATACAGTGTATCATAAAAGAATACAGGGGGGAAGGGAAGCTTAAAAGAGCGCAGGGCTAAATGACTTCCCTCCCTGAAAAGGAAGGCTTCCGACATCAGAGAGTGGGGAGCTTATTTGAGAGAGGAGTTAAAAGATACCAATCAATTCCAAACCGCCTATCTCCCCCCCCCCCCCCTCCCAGGCATTCCCCAGGCATTTGGCTGGAGTTTTCCTCCGTATACAATGTAGCTTGTGAAAAAAACCGCTTTTCCTCGCTTCCTGCTGCTCCATGGAGACATTTCACGTGGAGGAACTTCTGTGACTGAGCGACAAAAAATTCCATAACAATAACGTAAAATCTGTCTGGAATCGGGTCAGAAGTGCTGACTGGTCGATGGAGAAGTTGGATTGTTTTAGTTATTGTTTACGATTCACAGACAATGAGAAATTCACAGACAATGAAGAATGTCAAGAAATGCTAATGAGCTCCAGGAAAACTCAAATGCTTCTTCTAAAGAAGAATATATTCTACAAATATTGCCTGCTTTGTTAATTATTAACAAAACAGGCAATATTAATTTGCAGAATATATTCCTCTTTAAAAGAAGCATTTGAGTTTTCCTGGAGCTCATTTGCAGATGAACACGACAATTATTGAAAACATACAATTGAACAAATTATTTCATATTTGGAACCCCATGACCACCGGATTTATTATGTAAACATTGATTGACATTTTCAGTAAGGAATTTCTGTCTCTGAGTCACAGACATTCCTCCTCGCGAAATGTCCCAAGCAACAAGCACTGAGGAGACACGGTTGTTTTTGCTGGATATGTTCTGTACAGAGGGGAATTCAACCCAAAATGAGGCCCACCCATTTGACATTTGAGTTAAAAGGCTGGTCAGCATCGGAAGCAAAAGGATTTTGCAATTCTTTCTGCATTCAGCATATGCACCGCATTAACAGGTCATTGCTCTTATATACACTGTTTTGTTGGAGCATTTGAGAGCCTTTGAAAAAGCCGTTAAAGGCATTTATTATTTATTCAAAATACTTCCCCGATTCTGATTGGCTAAGAGCAAACGCATAATTAACAATTATTCCACGAGGGCGCGTTGGATATGAGATGATAGATAGCTAACGAGGCGCGTAGCGCCTAGCTGGCTATAATCATCTCATATCCAACAAGCGCGAGTGGAATAATTGTTTCATTAAAAACGCCCACAAAATCTCGTTGAATCTCCCCGACCAGAACAAACCGGAAAAGACAAGGGACTTCCGCTATTCACATGTCACACGTCTATCAAAACTGTCAACGCGCGAACGGACTCGCCTGGACTGCATGAATGAAAAATCAAAACATTGTAGCGATGAACATAAGTTTTTTAAAAACTCATCGGGATTCTAGGATTTTACACAGCAGAACAGCTAAAAAAAACCTGGCAGATAATGTGAAGGAAAAGAATTTTTAAGTGACAGCCGTCGAAATTACTGTGAATTTGGATTTTCGGTGCAGTTATAAAAGTAAGAACAACGGAAAAAAACTATTACCTCGGTCGCTTGTTATAAAGTTGTTTGAAGCCACACGCCTCGATTGCTCTAGTGAATGGCTGCATAGCCTGTATTTGTAGCTGGTTACTTGTGATTTATATTCTTGATGTCGGATAAACAAGCCGCAGTTATCTATCGGCGAGTGACTCGATCGGCGAATGGCTTCGCGATCATGAAGAAACAACACTTGTCTTCTTTCGTAGCTGGTCAAGGTACTTTAGTTCCATGTGTTTTCATGTGTTTTTCGACAAACTTTCAAACAAGCTCTTGTGGCTTTTTTGCTTGTTTTTGTCTTTTTTCTTTCGATGAACTCAATTTCTAGTATTCTAAGAAACGAATTAAAACAATTTGCTTGGGGCGCCGTTCTATCCTTCGCGAAAAAAAATCTCAGCTAGCTTCCAATTTTAAACTGACGCGTACACCGACCATATATGGAGAGCATGGCATAATAGCTCATATACCATAACGGCTAAGCCAATCAAAATGCTGGAATTGCATTATCCAATGATTCAGTTTTTAATAATTCACAATAACCAGCTACTGACGACCAAATTTGGAAGAATTTTGCGTTTAATGAATTGATGACGTCAAAAGTGCAGCTTTCGTGCGGGTTAATACATCGTTAACCGAGAAGACCTCGGGACGAGGTTGAGTTGTTTTGGTTGTGAAAACAAAAATGGCGGACATTTCACTCGTTTCAAGAGTAAGAACTAAGCGAAATAATAGCTAAAATATGGGAAGAACAGCAAGAAGACAACTCGAAGGGCAACATCTGCTATTTGGAGAATAAGCATGTTTTTGCCATGTTTTCAAACTAGGAATTATTTTGAATGAATAATAAAACAATTACTGAATTCAGCTTTCGTATCTTATGAAGAATTATGGAGATCTCGGAGGGTGTTATTTGCCTCGGCCTACGACCTCGACGCATAATACCCCCCTCAATCTCCATAATTCTTCATAAGATACTCAGCCTCATTCATTAACTGTTAAATATATGCCAACTCTCCCAGTTTATCCACGACGGGAGTCTCCTACATGTAAATACGACAGTGATCTCCTGAACTCCTGTATGGGTCCCAAAATCTCCCAGATAAAATAGACCTTTGAGCTTTGCTCCGTGTTAGCTTAAAATTTATGATAGAATGCCTCTTAACAGTATCCGTCCCGACTTAGACTTAGATCCCTGCTGTGCACAAATCAAACCAGGTTCCGACCACGAAGATCAGCCGTTGCTCAGATACTTACTTTTAGAAGATTGGCTGAAGGCATAAAGGCCAAGAATATAACAGCAGTTCTTACATTTGTGGACTTCAAAAAGGCGTTTGACTCGGTGAACAGAGACAAACAATATTATTCGACATTCTGAAGGCTTACAGCATCGGGATCAAATAGTCTTGGCTATAGGGTCGATGTATCATGGAGTAACAGATTTCTTTGCTACCCATGCTGGAGTATTGCAGGGTAACAATAGTTAGCTCCATTCCTGTTAATCATAGCATTGGACTACGCAGCAATGAGATCCGCAACTGAAGGCTACGAAGACCTTAGATACACTGACTGAGAGAAGAAGTCGTCGCTTTCCAGCAGTCATAATCACTAACACAGACTTGGCTGACAATATCGCGTTGATTTCACATAACTTGGATAAAGCCCAATCACCGCTAGAGTGGGTTGAAGCTGCTGTCACAGAAGGTGTCTCCACATTAGCACCAGCAACACAGAGTACAATGTATATTGGCCTATAACTTCCGACAACAGGGCCACCTTACTACTCTAGACAATTAAAAGCTAAAACAAGTGGACGATTTCAAGTACCTAGGCTCTTGGATAGATCAAACGAAGAAAGACTTCGAGATCCGTAAAGGAAAAGATTGGGCTGCTAACTGCCGCCTGTTTAGCTCAGTTGGGAGAGCGCCAGACTGCTGAGCGGGAGGTCGTAGGTTCAAACCCCGGCTGG
Source organism: Porites lobata (assembly GCA_942486035.1). Taxonomy (NCBI): domain Eukaryota; kingdom Metazoa; phylum Cnidaria; class Anthozoa; order Scleractinia; family Poritidae; genus Porites; species Porites lobata. The sequence goes on from CALNXK010000014.1 coordinate 4,307,782, forward strand.
ACCAACACTCAGAGTCTTAAAACAACTGAGAAGAAGGTGCTGCCTTTGTAACGACATCTGCAAGCAGTTAGACTTTCTAGTCCTCTTGGATAAAGACGAAAAACCATAGGTCCTGTCTCACAGCACTTACACTTACATATCTGGTTCTTGTGGAACGTAAAAGAACCCACACCACTGTTCGAAAAGTGTAGGGAACATAGACCCTGGTGGTGTGGCCAACCTTCACACATCACATCACATCACTCACGTCATGGGTTGGGTGGGTACAGTAAGCTCATAAATGGACTGAGAGTGGCTGCCAGTGACGCCTTGTATGCTGAATTCCGAGCTTAATGTTACACGTTGATATAAAATTTTATATTGTAAAGAGGGCACGTCTGTTGTTCTCTCATCCATGACTCCTTCCTTCCCTTCCCCTCCTTGCTAGCAACAAACTAACAGCGATGTGAAAATCAAATCTCAGCAGAGATACCTTTCTTTAGAGCTTCAGTTGAACCAAAACACGGCAGACGCTCAGGGGAGTGCCCAGCAACAACATGTATTGACCGACTACAGAGGCAGGATGTTGCATCTGTCATGATAGCCATCACACGGGAATGGGACAGACTTATAAAATCAGTGCAGATGTACCCGAAATAGATAGATCTGTAGAAAGATAGTTTGAAATTTAGCACATTTTACACTCAAAATTCAAATTTTTTTATTCATAGTACCAGGCTCTAGGATTTCACAGTAACAATCTTTTCCGGTACCATGTCGTTACCGTGATGTTAAAATAACAGAACTGAAAAATAGTTTCCAGTGACATATCCTGATATATTCAGACTGAGGGATCAAAATACACATATACACTCTATAGTAATTTTCCATGTGGATTATTAACTAGTAGAGCAACTTTGCCTGAGCTTGTGCGTATACAAAATTTCAAAAAAAAAAACGTTGCCGTTTTTCTACATGTATCATCCACCATCTTGAATCATTCTCAAAGCGCACTGCATGTTACTGATGACTCACGCATAAAAATATTATATAAGACTCCAAAAGTTTGAAAACATTTAGAAGGTGGTCCTTTAGTGGCAATTCCACTCTTAAATGTGATGACCCAAATCTCTTTATGAAAATACAAGTCAGTATACTTCTTTCGTTGGATCAAAGAGGAGTGTGGAGTTATCAATCAACTTTAATTTCCAGAACGTCATTTTTCAGTCAGTGGTATTTCCCTTCGTCTGAGCCAGGTATAAATGAAAATTTGTGAGAGATAGTTGCAATCTCTCCTTTCCTCCACCCCTCTTGGCTTTACTGCTTACTCCCATATACCTCATTCATGTGGCTAAATTTTGCTCGCCCAAATGGAGAGCCTGCTCACAGGCTAACAAAGATTATTTTTAATTGCCATTATAATGAAAAAGCAAATTTTGATGCTGTGCACTCTATGTAAGACTTTGTATAATGTCCTAATCCATTCCCATGTCATAATTTTGGGGCTGACATTCTGGCGAAAAGTGCAAAAGATAGAGTATCCAGATTTCAGGTCTCCAGAGGTTAGCATCCCGGTAAATGTGGGATTTCTGGAATGAACAATTTTATTCAAACAAACAAACCTCCCAAAGAAAGCTTTCTGAGACTTAAGAAAGTTTAGTTGTGTTTAGTACTATGTTTACATTTGAATAATGGCTTGACGCATGGAAACATTTTTGAAAATTGGTGGGTGCGTGAGGCTTTTTGAAGGGCTATACATTGCTGGGGCATTTAAACCATCTACACTGCCAACATACAGCTATAGCCTTGTCACGAGGGTGAAAATTTCTCAAGAAAGGTCCTCTTAATGGAGTCAGGAAATGGATGTATGTACAGGGCTGTCAACTCTCCTGAATAATCAAAGGGACTCCACATTTTGTATCTGAAATCTGAAATTTGAAATCTGATCTGAAATCTGGATACTCCATATAATGTTCACCCAAGCGGCTTTGCACGCTTGTGTTTTTGCTTTGAAACGCTTCCTTTGTCAAATGCAGTGTTTTGATTGACTGACACGTTTGTGGGGTTTTCACTTATTTCACGCTTGGCCAAAGAGTGACTTTACGCACACTGAAGACAACAATTTTCAACTATGCAAAATCATTTTTCTGGAGTACAGGACGCACAATGCATTAAGGGTGAACATGGGCCTTAAAGGCTAATCACCCTGGGCATCCCATAATACTCCTGAAATCCAATTAATTCAATATGGCCGCCGTAAAAGGTCGGTAAAGAGATCTGTTCTCAATATTTAAAGACGTGGGGGTTGACAGCCTTGCTTGCATGTAGCCGGTGGAAAATCGTAATTCTTATATTGATAAACGAATCTTAGTCTCTACCACATTTCTACGATCTCAGAAGAGCCTTACCTTTAATTTAAACTCCGAGCCGACAGACTTCTTGTGCTGCTTTGCGTCAAAGCTTGTTTCCCGTTGCTGAAGACTGAAGTAGCACATTTCTATACACGTAAAGGGGCTAAACGAGGACGAATAAGCCACCAGATGGTTAACTGCTTAAGCCACGGTGTTGAAGTTCAGTAAAAACGGTGAAATCACTGCAAAGTTCAGGTTTTGAAAAAGCATGTTTCACTTTAGACGTCATCTTGGATTTACCGAGAATTTCCGGGAGGCAGGAGAGAGAGGTTGAGAGAGAGGCAGCCGAATCTGAAAGTCGTCTCCAGTACCTCTCGGCTGTCCTTCTGACCGGTATTATTTAGGCACAACCCCTTGTCACGGTTTTCGACGCCGTCTTGACGAGTAGGCAAACCCGTGAGAAATTACAGTGTTTGTGTGAGAATCTAATACCGAATAATTTCCGTAAAACGGCTGTTGTAAAGAATATATGAACTGTAAACGAAAGCTTTACTCTTAAGGATTCTACTAAAGAAGTTTGAGGGCGTTACATGCGCTAGAAGACCTAGAACCTTTTTTTTAAATTTTCTATACATTTGTCTGTAAATACTTTCCGGGAAAAATTGCAGACAAATATGTGGAAAATCTAAAGCAAGCTTCTGGAGAAATTTAAGCACAGTAACGGTCCCCAAAATTTGTTGGTAAAATCTTTGCTGTGTAGCTTTAGTTTACAGTTCATATTTTTTCTAGAACAGCCATTTTACGGAAATTATTCGACATTGGATTCTCATACAAACACTGTAATTTCTCACGCGTTTGCCTACTCGTCAAGATGGCGTCGAAAACAGTGACAAGGTCTATTTGGAACAGTTTTTATCAATTTTTACCTGTTTAATACCCTGGGTACCAGAGGTTTTTTCTCGCGTGCGACGGGGAGCTTCGTTTCAGGGTACCTCTTTAACAACTACAAATTTATTTTGAAAAATGTAAAACAAACACTGCGCGCTGTTTCAATACTGTCCAGGGCTAATCGATGAAAAGTCGACAGGAGCCGATTTCTTATCATTAATTACAGTAATCGGCTTCCGAAGCCGATGATTCCTTTTAAAGACCGACCCTGACAGCAAACTGACCGACAGATGCTAATGAGACTTGATGACAGAATGGTGATAATGATGGTAATGTTGATGATGTTGATAATAAAGAAGAAGAAGAAGAAGAAGAAGAAGAAGAAGAAGAAGAAGAAGAAGAAGAAGAAGAAGAAAAAGAGGAACAAGAAGAAAAAGAAGAAGAAGAAGAAGAAGAAGAAGAAGCAGAAGAAGAAGATGATGATGATGATGATGATGCTGATGCTGACGTTCACCCTTCACCAATTTAATTTCACAAACGTTTTACTTTGGCAATGAAATTAAACACCGAGCTGTTTGCTTTACTGAGAAATGTCTGAGAAGCCTGAGATAAGCGAATTGCTTGACATGACAATTCCCATTCTGGTCCCCATACCCCCCGTCGTTTCTTGGTCACGTGGTCTAGAGCAGATTAAGCCGAGTGGCTCTGGGGACAAGAATGGACAATTTGGCAAGTTTGCGTTGAAGAAAGGGTCGGTGTTGTCTCGTATCGTTCTTGGCCTATCTTCCCCGCTGGAAATTCGCAGCGTTGCTCCGCAAGAAAACTCTCTTTTTGGCCACGTAATAAATCTTTTATTTCCCGCCAGCTTGTTTGGTCTTCCTGGCTTAATACTACTACATGAGAAATTTCTGCAATTTAATTGGCTTAGAGCAGCGGTATTTCCGCTTAATTTGAAATACCTACATGTGAAAATTACAAACCTTTTGTGGGTATTAGTATAAACAAATAATAGCATGATTTGTTCACAGTCCCCTATTTTTCCGTAAGACCGTCGAGATCGAGCGATTTTTGTTATGGTCCGCCATCTTGGTTGCATATGTACCGAGGGGGCGGGCGTCAAAAACAAGATGGTGGCCCGTACCAAATAGCCCTCGATCTCGACGGCCTTACGGAAAAATAGGGGACTTTGAAAAGTCTATTTTTCTTGTTGTTATTGACCTCCACCTGAGCTATTGTTGGTTCATAGCGGGGCTCCCCCGCGCGCGAAGCGCACGTGGGACAGAGCCCCATACTCATGGAATATGGTCAACCTCTTTTCGTTTGGTTGTCACGTGATTGACCGAGCGTACGTACGTACGTACGTACGCGTCTACAGATTGTACGGGGGGGTAGGGGAGACTATCAAAAGGAAGGGAGGGGTGTCTCAGGCGTGTCTTGGCAAGTCCACATCTTTAATATAGGATTTTAGGACATTCACAATATGGTCAATTGACAGCTGTCAAAACAGGATAGCCACTGATCAGTATCCCATGACCATATCGCGGGCTCATATGTCAACTCATCGAGGTGACGTGATTTATTTGGAAGCTGTCCGCTGACCAGTTAATTGTTTTACTAGATCGCGAACAATGTTCAATCTCATACTTTCACTAGTTAAACAGATAATGCACACATATTGGACATCAGTTTGATCAATTGACAGCTGTTAAAACAGTTTACCCGCTGACCAGTATCACTTGACCGTATCGCGGGCTCAGGTGTCGACCCATCGAGGTCAAGTATTTTTTTGAAGTTATCCGCTGACAAGTTACTAGTTTTCAAGTGATCGCAGGCTCAAGTTCAAGTTTTTTCTAAATTCATATGAAATATGTTGTGTTTATGTGCTACACAATTAAAATTTTGATTAAAATTTATGCAGCATCTTGAATCTTGTTTACTTTTTCCACCGGATGTGCAAAATGAAATTCAGCTGCTATCAGGAGTCCTCTGTTATTCATGGCTAGTTTGTTTATTGGGTTTTTGGTTGAGGAATACGTCAAAGTCGGAAATCCGATTTCGGATGGCATCGTTTTCGTTTTCACCTTGCTTGATGCGTAAGAGGATTGCAAAGTCTGAAGCGATACTGGCTTTTCTTGATACCTTTCAGGAGCCGCATCTCGAATGGTAAGCCAGAGAAATTATTGTATTTGATGTTTGTTTTTTTGGATCTAATTTAATGAAGTCGAGCGGAGTTTATGCGGTCATTTAGTTTATGCACGTTTGTAAGATTTGAGACAATGATCTGACCGAGTATCAGGTTTGATATAAGCTTACAGAACTTTAAAAAGCCTTTAGACAGTTTCTCACCGCAAATAGAAAGAAAACGTGCCAAGAATGTTTAGTTATAACTATGGCCGGAAAAGAAAGCTTTGAGCGATTTTCTTGCCTCGAGTTCGTCTTTGAAAAAAGCAAACACCGGGAAGCCGGCTTAAAACATAAACTTAAGCTTGAAGCTTGTAAGACTAAGGATTTTTAGGGATACTTTAATACTTGTCTTCCTGAATGAAAATTGTTGTTTCTGTATATGTTTCACCGAATTATATTTCTTTTATTGATTGTTAGTAGTATCTGTTTTAATTTTAATCGCTGTGCCGATTGTTTTCAGTCGTTCAGTCAACATCGCTTGCAGGAGTACTCAAAATGCCGAGCGTTAATAAACCATTAAATAAAAAATAAACAGAATAAATTCTTTATAATGTTGGAGCGTAACTCTGTTAATATTCATTCAAACACTCGCCACAGCTCGCACTACAAAAGTGAGAACCGGATGGCCGAATAGGTGATTTTGGAAATTTTTTTAATAGTTTATGAATATTGAATAAGTGCAATTTGTATTGTGAAATACTGCTTTCTGTCCGAGGTCTGCCGGTATGATAAAAACAGTGCCTCATACTACTGTTTCACCTCAGATGTGATGTATAAATGGTATAAAAGGTTGGTTTACACGCACCCAGATTTGTTGACAAGATTTTGCAAAGCAAACTTGTCGAACGCAAAAAAGGTTGGCCTGATTTTTTTCCCACTAATTAATCTACGGTGATCAAGAGCCATTATGGCTCTTAAATGTGATCGAAGATGATTACCAGTTTTTGGGTGTACATATGAGGCTATCAACTCGATGTAAGATTTGGTTCACTCTTGGGCTGTTTGCAAATTATGTTTCTCTAAAATCAGGTAGCCTTTCCCTCAAAAGTCACATAAATGTGCTCTAAAGTTAACTGAATTGTGGAATTCGAATACAAGTTTATTGTTTAATTTAAATTATAAATTTATTAATGGGAGCCTCGCTTTTAGCCCTGGCTAAATCTATATATTAAAAACGCAGATAAGAATAAGAACAATATCCAGCCAAAGTGACCCGGCCAAGCTTGGTGCACGTGAATAACACATATCAAACTCGTTCCCAGAGACTACCGTGGAAACAGGGTTTAACGTTTATGTTTCACGCGCGAAGTAAAAATAACCTATCTAGGCCTGCTCTTCAAACATTTCTTCTTGCCACTCGTTCATTAAAATTGAATTCAAAACTACTTCCAGACCTACTACCAATGATTATCATGGGGGACAGGGATTCCCTCAGCTCTTAGCTCATTTTCTTTTGCTACTACACTGTAAAGGATCACTTTTCGTTACCACCAAATGCTTCTGTACAAAAGTCGCAATTGTCTCATTTTTTTTCCTTGAATATAGTCTAGAGGGTATTAAGTATGTGCAGTGCAAGATTGAAAACGAAAACGATTTTTATTTGTGGGCTCATTTGGCATAAACCAGTAACACCGATTTTATTCGTGAACTTCTCTTCCTATATGTATCTACGTATTCATATTCAAAAAGATCTTTTGGATCAAAGGGCAAAGGCCAGGGTGTCTGAGTATTATTAGACATGCTCGCAAGCTGGCTTGTGGAAGCTTTGTGGAGGACAGGGGGAGAGAAGACGGTCTTATCCTTCCTCTGTCTTGCTCGCAGGCCAAGAAGTTCAAATTAAAACATGAAAGGAAGTAAACGAATATCAAGCTTGAAAGCGGATAATATAGAGGCAGCATATTTTACCTCGTATGCAGTTTAATAAAGTACGTCTGTCATCCAGGCTACCTCGTATTGGGTAATCTTGTTTTGTCGTGTTTTTGTGAAAGAGTACATGTATATTTGTGTTTTCCACCTTATTCTAGCCTATCCCTTTTAATTTGGAATCCTTGGTAAGAAATGATGCATCGAGGCTCACAGCTTTACGAGTTGTACAGGCGAAAATGTTGTTATTGATACTGAGGATTCATTGCGGACCTATGCGCTTCATAGTGTTACGAACTAATACTTATTCACAAACTCGATGGCTTATTGGCTAGATTGAATTTAGTTTAGATTGTATTTCTAGCGTCTTTGCTCCAAAAATATAAGGATCTTTACCTTTTTATCTTTTTCGTAAGCAAAAACAACCCATTCAGTGGCAAGTTGGTATGTGCAATAGAGTACCGAAGTGATGACGTCATAAAAATGAAATTTGTGAAATTATGGGATTTGTTAAGATATTCTGAAAGAACAACGTCCAAGACGCCTACTCGCCAAAAATTAGCAGTTCGGGCCAAATTGTCTCTGAGATATTAGCCCAGTTATGCTGTGACAATTCCATACAAATCCTTCTAAATTTGGCTTGGTTCATAAGATTAGGAACCAGGTAAGATTTAGAGGGATTTGTATGGAGTTATCGGAGCATATCTGGGCTAATATCTCAGAGACAATTTGCCCCAAATTGCTAATTTTTGGCAAGTAGGCGTCTTGGACGTTGTTCTTTCAGAATAGCTTAACAAATCCCATAATTTCACAAATTTCATTTTTTATGACGTCACACTTCGGTACTCTATGGCCCCGGCGGGGACCGACTCTCCTCCCCAGACCCCAGCTCTGCTTCCCGGGACTGACATTTTTCTTGTTAACCCTTTTAGCTCTAAAACTGATCAACATCAAGTTTCTCCTTGTATTATCTATGCTTTATAACTTTGAGATTCTCAATCCGAAGACGACAGTTTTGGTAGAAATCTGATAGGATTTGATTTTCATCATAGGATTCTTTGGGTTATAGTACTCGTATAAGCGGTCTTCTTTGTAGAGACCTTGGAGATAGTCACTATAATTTTTTATTCTGCAGACTAAAAAGAGACGGAAATATTGTTGAAAAGATATATGTAAGTTCGAAGGAAAGCATATATGTTCCTGCTTGGAAAGGCTAGCTAGTGAGTTTAAGAAGAAGCGTTTCCGCTGAAAATATTTCCAGCTTCGAAGGAAATCATACATGACCGCTTGAACAGACTAGCTGGGGAGTTTAAGAAGGAGCGTTTCTGATCTATGAGCAACGCGCGTCAACCGGAAGTAGACGTTTTGCATTCTTAGACACTTTTGCCTAAATTTTGGGTTAATTCCTCTCTATAAGAGTAACGACACTAAGCAATACAACTTTGGAAGCATCAAGGCATATAAGAAAGGGAAAAGCCAGTTCCGGTTGACGTGCGTTACTCAAACCGCCTTTGTATAGCTTCCTAGCCAGCCGCATTCAAATTTGCCGCTTCGCTGATTATAAGCTCGCCCCATGCAGTTATCTCCCTATATACTACAAGGAAATACACCCGATTATAACCCCCTTAATTCCAGATGTAAGCCCCCTGTTGTGTTTTTTTCGACAGAAATTCACAATCACTTTTCAAGAAATCTGAATTACTTCAGTCAGAAAATTTGGAACGTGATGCCGAAACAATAACTTTATTACCTCTTTTTAATTATCAACTCGGTCGTTCCTCGTTCTTTGCTCCGAAACCGCACGGAAACGCTTGCTACGCAGGCTAAATCTGGGGTGATTTTTACCCATGAAGAGTTCTTTAAACTCCTTTTTGCAGTTGAAATAACTCCCAAAATATTACTTCACAGTAGTTAAATTAATCCCATAGAGGAGTTATTATAACTCCTTGAAAATTGCTGTGTTGATAAGCATGTTTCGAAGCGTTTTTTTCCCATTACGGTTGTAAGTGTAAGAGAGTAAGAGGGAGAGAGAGAGAGACAGAGAGAGAGAGAGTAAGAAGTTTCTTGTATACCCCCTAGCGGGGCTTTTCAGTGATATAATTTGACAAAGCTATAATTCATTATCAAGTATATACATAAATAATTACCTTAACAAAAAACCTAAGTTTCCGTTTAAAATTCTTATGATACAATAAAAGGTTAAATCCTAAGAAACCTTTCGCGGGACCAAGAAATTTATGTAACAATATTTGCCTCAGTTTCTCTTTAAACTCCCCATGCTCCTTAGAAAATGTATAAGCCACTAAATTTTAATTATTATAAATAAGCCCTCCGAAAACAGCTTACGAAGTTGCATAAGCCCAGGACTTAAAATCGGGAGTTTATAGTATATGGAGTAGTTTTAACGTTCTTTCAATAATTGTTGCAGTCCTGAACTGTCTCGCTTGCTCTGGCTTCTTCTACTGTCTCTACTCATCTTGGGTGCGCGTTGTCGACCACTGGGAAAGCCCCCTTCTAGGAGCAAATTCATAATACCCGTCTGTGCGTCACAGTTAGGAACCCATCAGCTCCTGGTTAAATCCACTCCTGAAGTTCACCTTCACTGATCGCGCACAATACACAATATTGCCTCTGCGGTCTCGGACGTCAACCTGGTTTGCTGAATTTTCTGTTCCCTGTTTAACAAATCTTGCGCGTTCTCTGGGCGCTGTTCACAAACACGGTAAAGAAACATCGGTGTTTTTTATTGTGTACTGTTGTTATTGGTACTCGGTTAGAGAATTTGACAATCTTGGGGCTCATGCCCGAGACGGTGAGCATCTAACGAAGAGTTGATGTCTTAAAGGTAAACTTTGTTGAAGTTATGAATTCTAATAACAGAATGATGCTTTGATACATGTTTAGACAATTCCCTAGCCACTTGTGCACAAAAATACAGTCACATAGCGCGGACAATAGGCTACGGATCAAAAGCCTTAAAAGTCTTAGTTCAGGCTCACATTATCAACTCAGTAAATAGTCTAGATACAAGTTCATGCTACGGAAAGATGTTTTGCGTACAGAGGCATGCGGAAAAAAGGAGAGCTGTTTCGGTCGTTTTACCAATGAAGCCAAACTTGACAACGACAACAATTGCGATATCTCGAAATACAAATTACTTTTAGCGGTTCAATATCGACTTAATTGAAGCAAACGTGGTCAGTATGTAAAGTGACATTTTACTTCGTTTTTGCGTAAAGGATAAGTTCAATTCATGCTGAATGAATAAGGAAATAACTCATGTTTATGTACCTCATGATCATAAAAGCTCCATCAACTTCTATAGATGGTTTTCACAGTGACGTCATCAAATTGTTAAGTCAAAATAGCAAGGTTGTACGAATTTTAATTTTCACTTGGTTAAATTTAAACAAAAAGTAAATCTTTGTACAAGTTTCCATTCCCGTAACATGTTTCATTTCGAAAATACAGCAATTTGAACTTCCGAGTTTTTATACCAAAATAGAAATGCTGTCTCGTTGAAAAAAAGTCTCTCCTCTTGATTTTCAGCAGTATAACCATTTTAAGTATTAGAAGATATGTTTATGCGTACGTATGCTAGTTCTCGAGTGAAAAGAAAGAGCTTTTATAGAAATATTGAATTCCAGGTGTTTTTGTCGATTCCCGGCGGCCATATATATAGGCACACCAAACGGTGCACCAGCATGGCGTCTCCATATAAAGCTCTACAAAGGTGCGTGAAACCTTTCGGCAAATAACTCAGAAACTGCTGGTCACAAAGACCTGAGACTTTGACAAATTGTTTATATATTAGCCTTTTATAACATTTCGTTTTCTTGGCTTTTTTCCACTGGACGGTTTCCAATTTATCTTTTTATTGGGTGACAGTGAAAACGATCTATACTGAGTCGGCAGTGACAAATTCGTAGCCTTATACAGTCGACTCCCGATAACTCGAACCCTCGCTAACTCGAACCTCGCGCTAACCCGAACCAAAATCGATTTCCCCTGGATTTCCTTCATACATTCACTGTAATTTTACCCTCGGTAACTCGAACCCTCGATAACTCGAACTCCCGCTACTCGAACCAATTTTCTTTACCCCTCAGGTCATTTTCTATATAATTTTACCCTCGATAACTCGAACCATGTTTTGAGCCCTTAAAAAGTCGGGAAAAAAGCCGTCTACGGGCGTCCGAAACATTGAATTTTGGATTTCCTATTGACGTGTTGTAGGAGTAGTTTACTAGTGGAGGCTAATGTTGATTGTCACAGGGCAACGTGAAGCAGCTTTTCTTCTCAAAACAGTAAAACGTATGCTCTATTTCGGCTATGTTTTGTTACGTTACGTTCTGATTTATAATCTAGAAGTATCTTTTAATTTTCTCTTGACATTTCTGCAATTAAATGTGATTAAAGTGTTCACTGTGTAGTAAAAACTGTTTTTTACGTTACTCTCGGCTATTTTCTTCGAACTCCCGATAACTAGACCTTTTTTCGATTTCCCTTGAAGGTTCGAGTTATCGGGAGTTGACTGTAATTATATAGCGAAGCTCCAAATAGGACAAAGGTTTAAAATTATTTGTAGCCCTAGCGTAACTAAAATTTAAAGCCCTATGGTACAACTTATTTAAATAGAAATTCCTACTCCTCCTTCCCTTTGATTTATCACAAAGTCGAATGATGCATTGTGCCGGTTTCTTTGACTTTATTCGCGACTTTGTCTATAAAAGTTCTTTTCTTAGAGAAGATGATGAAGAAAGAAGCCATCATGTACCAAAAAAAACAACTGCTGTATAGTAGTTTGCGAAATAAATTAACGTAACATCTACATTCATTTGCATAAACAAATTATGCACAACGCATCCAACTGTTCATTTTGACCCAACTTAACTATCGATAGCCGGCCCTCACCACAGGGGTAGCTACTTCCATAAATGGGGTCTATAGGTATGTGCTGCTGTGAAGGCTATGGTTTTCAAGCAGTATAGTCTGGGATAGGGTATAGAAATCAGAAAGTGCATGAGAGTCTCGAATAGGGTATAGGGTATCTATTTTCTAGAAAACTGATCGATTGATTGAAGATTAGTATGCGTAGCTAGCGATATTGGTAGGAATCCAAGCGAGTGACGTTTTGGCAGCGAAGCCGCCATTCTCGATTCCTGCCTCAATGCGAGCTAGCGTGACGATCCCGCTAGCTAGACAGACTAATTGAGGATTTTAGTTTAGACGAGGAAAACCGGGAATTGACAATTAAGAAAATGAGATTGGCAAATTTAAATTTACCCGCAACTCATTTTCATGAAAACGAAAGCGGCGATAGATCGGAAATATAGTGAAACAGGGTACAAGGTTTAGTATAGGCTAAGGCATCCAGGGAACCAGCGACATATTCCTGCCCAAAACTTCCTAAAGTGCTGAAAAGAAGCCAAAAATCCACATGACTTTAATCATCCTACCGCCTTTTCAGACCACTTCTCCCTTCCAGATCATTCCATCAAGGACATAGAACTCGAGCTCACTCCGTTAGAACTAATTAATTCAGACAGGGACAGTATCCGTAAGGCACGCGAAGGATTTTTAATATCTAAATGCAAAACACTTGAACCCTATGGGATGAACAAAAGATATGAAATTTACTCTATTGACATGTGTTTTAATATAATCTCTTTATACAAGTTTTTGTCAATTGTATTCCTCCACCAATCACAATTTATTTTTTTATTTTTGTATTATTTTATATACTGTAACCGTTTATTCTATTCTCACTTAGCTTTTCTAGCCCGTGATGAAGACTTATTTTGTCTAGTCGAAATATTGGGCAAATAAATTCGTAACCCTTAGCTGTCCGATCAGCCTTCAATGTTTTAAAGTGTTTTTTTATACTGCTGATCCTGGTCTACGACCAGATCCGGCTTTCCCTCGCTGCTGTTTGTCCAAGTGGTCCTTGAAAGAATTGTTCGCTAAAGTACATAAGCAGACCCTCACCGAAAGTCAGTTTATTTGATTTAAACCGGCTTACTCGGTTTGTTTGTCAGTTACTCTTGAAGCATTTCTCGTAGATAATTTTCTCCCTTTTATAGCAGGACAATGTTAAGGCTATCTGGTTGTGCCGTCCCAACTCTTATGGGGTCGCCGAAAAGCATTCGATTGTGAAATAAACTGAAGAAACATGCAATTTTTAGGGAAAAGGAGGGTTATCTTGAGTTTCATTGTTAATAATTTATTTCTTTAATTAATTTTAGTTCCTTCACCTACTGGGTATACTAACTGGAGATGACAGCATTGCAGCCGTTTAGTGACGAGCAATTAAATTTCTTTAAGTTCTCGTCCTTAGTGTTAAATGAATTCCCCAAAGCCTTACGGCAGACCTTTAAAACCATGTGGGACAACACCTATGGACATCGTCCTGGTTTTCGGCTCTGGGATGATTCCACTGCTGTCAGAAATATGTTCGACTCTGAAGAAGCAAAAAGTGGTAAGAAGACTAAAGTTCCTGTTCTCCAGTCTTACAACGAATGGGATTGTACTAACCTGTTCCAGGCTACTATATTTGCCCCGTCTCTTGCTCAACAGTCAGTACAGGCCCCTTCGCCACACTAAGTGATTTGTACGCGAAGCCCTGTGCAGTACCTTATGGTAGTTTCCACGCATGTGTGGTCAGCCCGGGTGGAAACATGACGGAGACCATTGCACTTGCGATTGATCAGCTTCGTCTTCTTAGAAATTCGCTTTGTCACTCCACCAGTAGTGAGATGGACAAAGCGACGTTTGACCAGCGCGTGAATTACACCAGAGATGCGTTTCAAGCCCTTGGTGTCTCGACAGCACCAATTGACGCATTTGTTAGTTTGGCGGAGTCAGACTTTCCCACAAATGAAGTTCGAAAATTGGAAGCAAGAATCCGAGACGAGATTCGGGCGTACATCAAAAGTCTCGAGGACTTCAGAGAAGGTCTGGAGAGTTTAAAAAAACAAGTCGAAGTGGATAATGCCAGCAAAGACGACATAACTAGATTGGAGAAAAAGATTGATGAATTGAAAGTAGGAAGAGACGAACAAGGAAATCTATCTGACAATTCAGGTAAGATTTTGAGAAATTGTTCCTGCCGAAGGCTCAGCCAGTTACGGTTTGGACAAATAGTAAGCAAATTCCAACTGCAGGATTGGTTAATTGACGCAGTTCTATTTACAAATAAGCAAAATTAAAGTCTATTAAGGTGACTCGACCCAGTTTTTTTGGGGGGGTACCATCCTACGTTGAAGCTCTCTGGTATCCCCACCTTTACTTTTATCGTAAGTCTAACACATAGAATGGATAACATATAGATCAATCTACAATATAACATAAAATTTTTGGCGATCGGAGTAAATGTCACGTGGTTATAATGCCACGCCCCTTTGAGGTCTGAGTCGAAAATCTGCTGTTGCCGGCATTTTTTTGTGAAAATCTCTCGGCTACACATATGGCGCATTAGTGCCTTGCGCTGAACAGAGTTTCACCAAAATCGCAAAGACCCAATTCGAGAAATTTAGGTCATAACTTATGCGAAAATGAAAGGCCAACTTTACACGATTATATCTAATAAACTATGAGATGTAGCCCTTGATTTTGGGGATCTTTATAACAGATGGGTCCTTGCAAGTCAGCAAAAAATTTTTAGGGCCTTGTAAATGCCCGCGATTTCGAGCAATGCAAACATATACAAACTATAGTTTTAGCTAGTTGTTGACGTTTGTCAGCGTTTAAGAGTCCTTCTCACGAAAAAAGCATTTTCTTAAAAATTCGTAGATTTTTTCCCATCAAATTTTTCCAGGGCCACAATTGATTAACTAACTACCCGGATTCTGAATTTCATGATCATTGAAAAACTGTGACATTATCTTCTATAAGCCCAAACTTGAGTAAACATTGAAGATTTTTAGCGTTTTGGCTGCGTTTGTGCTTTGGGAGTTTTCTATTGTTTCTAGTCTGTCATGATACAACATTCTTGTTCAGCACGCGTGCAATGACCGCGCTTGGCTGACTTCCGAATGTTCACCGAGATATGATATGATATGATTCCCGTCACGTAACGTCTAAGACATGAACACCTTCAGCGCTTTGTATACTGCAGGAGGTACAAGGGCTTCTTTGCCAGATTACAACCAACCCTAAGACTAACATTTCTGGATAGGGAGCCAAGCCAAATTCAACGCTGGACACCAGTTCTGCGCAGGCCCTAAAATGGCCTACATGAAAACGAAGCTGACAGTGGAAATGCTTCTAAAATACCGGTTTTTAAGTGTTTTGGTAAATAAAACTTGTAGATATCGTGGAAGAAGACATTTGTTTTGCTGTCATGTTTTCTTTGGTGTCACGTGACCCTTTCCTCCAAATCTGGCGAAGCCGTTGTTGGGTGTCCTGTGCTGGAGCTGTCTTCTGTGCATTTGGGCGTTTTAAGGGGTGAGAATGGGCACCGATTCACTCCCTTTTAAATGATAACACTCTTGCAACTATTTTCCAATTATTAAGGGTTGGATTTCTTTTCATACAAATGTCAATTACCACATGAAAACAAGGCAAGAATCTTTTAAACTGTTTGAAGAGCCTCCAGTTAGCACTGCGTGCGGTCATTTGGGGGTGGATTCAGATAACATTGCATAAAAGCTTGCACTGATCAAAAATACATAAATGTAGAGCGCCGCTCAAAAACAAGGCAAAAATCTATTTGATGATCTTAAAAGCGAGCCTCCAGTTTCCAGCCTCCACGTTCGGATACTGCATTAAGCTATTAATATTCAAATAAACGAATGAATCGTTTAGGGAATTCTCCTTTCAATTATTAACAAAGTCAGTTACAAGGTTCAGTGCTGAATCCAGGAGGTGGCCCGGCCCAAATAGCTCTCCTCCCTTAATTTTGAAGAAATGCCAATTTGATCCTTTCAAGTTGAAATTAATATTACCGGTTGTTGCTTACATTAAATGCATGAGATAGAACAGTCTTTGAGGTAAAAATGAACAGGTCATGCAGTGGCAAGCGATCGTGCCTCCCCATATCTCTATTATGTCGAAAAAGTAGATGATAGGATAGTCTTGTAGAGACCATTTTTGAAATACGCAATTTAAAGCTCCCAAATTGATATTCCTTTTAATTTTATATTAACACATCAAAAATATAAACAAGATGATCAATCTGAATGTGATAAAAAAGGCCATGTTTCTCTCCGTTACCCTGACAGAACGTCGAGCGCTTTCACAAAAAAAGCAAAGTTGTTGCTACGTATGCCGTCAAGGCAGATTATATTCAGAGTGCATGCTTATCTCTTATAATTGAACAACAACTGAACTACTTGAAATAGATGAAGGAATAAGCTTAACTTTACTCATATTTCTAAAGGTGATCTTTAATAATAATAATACTTACATAGCTCCGATATCAATATTGCTATTTTCATCAGCGCTTAAAAATAAAAATATTTAAAACAAAACAAAAAACACTAAGACTGCAGAAAGTGCATGAACCTACCAACAAGAGTGAAAACAATTTTGTCAACACTAAACTATAAAAATTACCTAGACTACTTAAATGGTTAAAAAAACTGCATCATGATAAAACCTACTAAAAACGAGATTAAAAAGCACATAAAATCACAGCCTTCTGAAATAAAAATGTCTTGAGTGTCTTTTTAAAAGATGCTGCTGAGCGGCTACCCCTAATCGTGTAGGGCAATGAATTCCATAGTTGAGGAGCAGCAGCAGCAAAAGATGCCGTGCTTGAAAGCTTTCTCAAATAAATTAGAATTTAGACACACAAGCTGTAGGCAACTACAGATGGTTAATTCATACCACTCGAATGAAAGAGAATTTTCGAATAATTGGCACAAAATTACTATGATTTGAGCATTTCAAGTCATTGCACTAGCCGTGATGCAACACTAAGGCGGTACACTTTAGGTCCAAAGAGCGCTCGTTACCTTATAATTAAGGAAAGTTTAAATTCAATTATCGACTTCATGGTTAATGTTTTTCAATTTAGGAAAGTGTACCTCCTATGAAAGGTTCATAAAAAATTATACTGGAAGAACTACAATATTTTAAAACGGTACAGAAATGAAATCCATGGTCATGTACTCATCTAAGCCGAGAAAAATGTTATCTTTTTCTACCACAAAAGTTGATAATGTCAACGTTTTGTGCATCGATCCAGCCACAGACAAGTTGACCGTTTATGCGACAAAAAGTTCCAAATCAAAGGAAAGTAGCGAAACATCCAACCGATAGAGCTGGTTTCTATCGCTAACTTTACACCCACAAGTGAGTGTTCTACTACAGACATCAAAGGGGAGTTAAGAGGGTATCTTTAACAGACCAGTTAATCAGAAACCAATGAAAATGGAAACCGCTGAAAAAATTAAAATGCTAAGGATTTGCAGTGGGTAGGAAGAGATTCGTATGGGGTTTTGTGACTTGGGCGGCCTTATTATCCCACTCAACCCTAAGATCATCGTTCTCAAAGCAGCCGTATATACAGCATGTTAATCTCTTCCACGAGCCACTTATTCTGTAGACAGGCTGCTTGGGGTATTTGGCGCCACGTGTAATGTCAAAGATTGGCTTTAGCTCATACTCCGCGAGCTTCATATTGTTCAAAATGCTCAGCAGGCAGTTAACCGGTACCAGATGAACAGCATCTCAGTAACAGAACTGTGTTGAAAAGAAGGGTGTGGCTCATTCATTGCTTATATAACCGCAAGTCACCTTATTCAAATTGACGGTAGGTGCACCAAGTAACGAATCTGTGTATCCATTTATGTGTAAAACAAAACAGAAACTCCCTTCTAAAATCGGTGAAGAATAACAATCGAAGCAGTGAAATCTTCCCATGAATGAGAAGATGGGAATTCAAATGGTGAAATGAGATTTTACTAGTGTCGTAGAGCCCTAATCCTAAGAAAATTTATTCCGCATACTTTAAAACTGCGTTGCACACATCCCACCAAACATAAGTTAACGCTCTTGCATCTTGTTTGCATAAACTGAAACCGGCTGACAATTACTTCGTGGTCCAAACATTTTATACTAGTTTGAGTGATCATCAACAGTTAAATCAGAACCCGTTCCACCAATGAAGCGATGCTAGTTATTTTAGTTATCCATGTATAGTATGGACGCCAAAGAAAATGATGTCAGTGTCACGTGGGCGTTGAGTCCTGATCTAAGCTTGCATTGGCATTGAGATCCCTGACATCATTTGCCAAGTGAATGAATGTAATCGAAAAATTTGTGGGATATGTTTGTTGAAAGAGAAAACAGTCTTTAGCCTTGTTCATGGGAGTAATTTGAATGCAAGCGTAATTAAGGACAATCGATTTTCACGTAATCAATGCAAACTCAAGCATAGTGAGATAAACAAGCCCATTTGATTATCCTAGACCCCATCATGACGGACAGACATTTTTTACCTTGCGTTTACGTTAGCCTGCGAGCAAGCTCTCTCGATTAACACCCCTCCCTCTTGCGTCTCCTTTTGAGTGCAGCTTGCACGTGAAGTTTCACGATAGCCCCAAATAGACAGCTAGAACGTCGGCTGCAATTGTTTTTAACTGGTTGACAAGCGTTAAGTGCAAACAAAAGCGTTTAGGGAAAGAGTTAGTTCAATTGTCTTTTTCGGGTTGCACTTGCGTTTGTTTATCCAGTCTTCAATAAAACGAGGCAAGAAGTGAAAAAGAAGATTAACGCCTGCGTCGCAAGTGGAGGTTGGGTGCCCATGGGCCAGGGGGCTGCAACCGCAATACACCCCAAGGCGGAAGAACACCCACAGGCCTACCAACCCGCAACCCAGCCACGAGCCCCCCCGCGCCCAGCCCCCCACTATAGCACCCGTCACACTGAGGCCAGAAGCCCAGTGGAAGTAAAATGAACCAACCCCTGAAAAAATAAATAACTAAATAAATAAGAAAGAAAGCGGAGGGAGGGAGGGGAGCCAAGAGAAACGCTACGCTACTGGAACGCCACGCCACGCCACGCTAACAAAGCTTCCAGTACAAAGCAAACACAACGTAGGCACGTGGCCTCCGCATGCGCCAAAGCGACATACCGCTGGACAGGAATCTGCCCTCCAGCTCACGAACAATGGTAAACGCTACAAACGCAAACATAGTCACGCACAACGCCACAAAGAATGCCAAAAACACCCGAGACCATAGCTCCTGGTCGTTAACTACATTAAATATGATTTAATAGTATTTAACGCCTGCGTCGCAAGTGGAGGTTGGGTGCCCATGGGCCAGGGGCTGCAACCGCAATACACCCCAAGGCGGAAGAACACCCACAGGCCTACCAACCCGCAAACCAGCCACGAGTACCCCGCGCCAAGCCGAAGGGACCTCCGGGTAGGAAACCCGGAGCAAGGGGGCTCGGGGCTGCAGAGCCCCAGGCCCCAAGGGCCCAAACCTGAGGCACCCACCCCCACGGCAGCCCCAAAGGTAGTACAGATACCTGCTATGCAGCCAGCTGTCTGGATACGTGGACGATGGAGCTAACTGGAGTACGAATATAAATCTGGTAGGCATCACTAGACCACCGGCCTAGGGTCTTGATCAGATGATCCGGAACTCCCCGAGCAGCAGCTGTAGTTGCCGCTCCAATACGGAAGCTATGGCCTGAATAAGAGCCAGTATAGCCAGCTGAGTGTAAGATAGACTGAACTGTGGATGACAATTGTTGCCGAGTAAGAGGGCGACCGTCACTAAAAGTAAAGAGAGGACCCTCAGAAGAGCCACGCAGAGGCACGAAGTTGCACAAGGCACGGATGGGACACACCGGGCCCTCACCACGCCCCACATATATATCACAGCCCATGCGAAACGGATCAGTCTTAGAGCACTTGATATGAACTTTAAAACAGGTAGGATTCACCAGGGAATCAGCTTGCCGGTCAGCAACAGTCATATGGATACTAGGCTGAAATGCAGAATTCACTGTGAACTCCCCAGCTCGTAAGAAACCGAAGAAACCCAAACAGCATGCCGCCCACGGCATCACATGGTCTCTCCTGGAGAAGTCCAGACGATGTTGAATCGCCCGCAGATGATCCAGGGTGATAGGAAGGCGCCGGGGTGATACTGGACCTTGAACCCGCTTAATTCCCCTGAGTAAACGCTGCAAACGAAGGCAGTTGACGAAAGGGTCTGACAAGCCATGGTCAATGTGAAGGGAACGTACTGCTGACAGGTATACTTTTGTAGATGCGTGGGTCAAGTTGTCGGCCAAGAGTGAAGCAAAGCGCATGAGAGTCTCCTCATCGGCAGGAGGGAAGGAGCCATCGCTGTTAAGGCGACCATCCCGGCAGCAAAAGTGAATATAGCGACGCTGAGCAGAGAGATAAACACGCCGACTGGAGGGCGCGAGTCCCTGGGAGAGCAGAAACTGACACCTCTGGGTCAACACGTCTGGAGTGCCGCCAGCAGCGACTCGGGAATCACACAGGGAGTCAGGTCGGCTTGAGGTGCCAGACGACGAAAACGCTGAAATTGAAAGCGTGAGAGGGAGTCAGCTACTGGATTGGCCAAGCCGCGAACTGAAGACGCCGTAAACATAAATGAGTGGCGTATAGCCAGCAAGGATAAATGACGCAGCAGCCTCATCAAGTGGTGGTCCCGTGAAGTGCCAGACTTAAGTACAGCCAAAACTGACTCATTGTCGCACAGGAACTCGACCCGCCGAGAGCCCCACTGAGAACCCCATAAGGCGGCGGCTACAACGATGGGGAAGAGCTCCTTTTACGCAATCGATAACGACCGTTGCTCCATAGACCAAGCGCCGCAAAACCACTTGGTGTTAAAAATAGCCCCATAGCCCAGTGACCCTGCAGCATCCGACGAGACTTGGAAATCCGGGACGGGCGCCCACGTGGGCATGCAAAAGAAACTGAGGCCATCCCAGGTTTGAAAAAGCTCCCGCCACCAGGTAAGGTCCCGACAGAATTCTTGGTTTAGCCTGATGGGGTGATCGTCCAGGCGGAAGGCACAAAGCAAGTCAATCATCCGACGAAGAAAAGTCCTCCCTTGTGGGGCAACCTTGCAGGCGTGATGGAGGTGGCCAATCAAGGATTCCAACTCCCGCCTCTTACAGAAACGCTTGGTGGACCACTCCTCAAGTAAGGCAACAATCCGGTCTCTTTTCTCAGTGGGCAGGCGAGCCTCAAGCCTATCGGAGTCGAGTTCAATCCCGAGGATAGTTAAGCAAGTCGTCGGTCCCTCTACCTTGTCAGGATGAAGGGGGAGACCAAGCCTTTCGCAAAGGCGAACACAGGTAAGTAAATATAAGTGGCAGAGCGGGGTTGACGGTGGACCAAGGGTAAAAAAGTCATCCAGGTAGTGGCGTAGGAAGTCCACGCCATAATTATGAACCAGGATCCATTCAACCAGGTCCGCAATAGAAGTGAAAATAAATGGCGCTGAACGCAACCCAAACGGGAGAACCAGATCGACAAAGTACTTCCCACGCCACTGCATCCCCAGCAAGGGGCGATCGTCGGGATGGATAGCCACATTCCGGTATGCACTGGCCACATCAAACTTAGCCATTAGTGTTCCGCGACCCCACGCCATGATGCCGTCAATAACTGCATCGACTGAAACGTACTGCACTGTGAAGGGAGGCTTGGGAATGCCATCGTTCACGCTGTGCCCAACAGGAGAGGAGAGGTCAAGGATGAGACGCCATTTGCCTGGTTGATTGTTCTTGGGAATGACCCCAAAGCGGCTGATGTGTAGAGAAGGAAAAGGAGGGGCTGAAAAGGGGCCAGCCACCCTGCCGGAGGAAACTTCGTTCTGCAAGTAGGAGTCTATCACAAATGAGTGCTCGAAGGAGGAACGCATGTTCGAAGAAGCGGACTTAAGATTGACCATGGACGACTCAAAGCCAATACGAAAACCCTCACGAAATCCGGACAACACATAGGCCACTGCCGCCCGGTCTGGATGATGCTGAAGTTCTGTCTGAAATTGATCCGGCCGTAGTGGAGAGACCTGGGAGGCTGGGGCTAATGGCGAGAAAGAATGAACAGAAACTGCAACGCTGGGTATACTAACTGGAACTGTAACAGAACAAGACGGTTTCACCGAGGAACGCAGATCACGCTGCCCCCCTGACGACGCAACAAAACTATTTACACTATGTACACAAGCCTCACCGGGCAAAACTGCCCATTCAGTACCGTCCCCCTCTCCCCCCGGGCTGGGGAGATCGGGATCGTGCGCCAGAGGAGTTGGGGAATGGACAATTGATCTGGGTGTGTTCACCCTCACAGTTACTGCAGCGGTGTCGATATTTGCACTTACCAAAGGACCAGCGGCACTGCCCGTCATTCCATGAATGGCAAAAAGGAGGGACCAGGCTGGTGTCACGGGAGGCGGCAGGAAGTGGAGCTGATGCCGTGGAAGAAGACGACCGAGGTGGCGGGGGTGAGGCCATGGCTGGAGACCTTAAGTGAAAGTTGTATAGGTCTAAGTTCATCCTTGACCAGTCACTGAGGCCAGAGGCAGCCGCATCCTTTCTGAACGCCAGGTCATACTCTAACCAGGCTGAACTAGAAAAATGACGAGCCGCTTGAATGATAAGCAGCTTATACTTGGAGAGATCGGGCCAACGATGAGGGTGAGCTGTGCACAGCACCATCTGAAAAATAGTAAAGGCTTCCGTCCAAGTCAAAATGTCTTTTATTTCCACTTGCCTGCGTTTTGACGAGGACACCACGAGCTTACCATTGAGGAACGTTTGTGGCTCCTGCTCCACGGCGCGAGGATTCACGGACAACAAATCTGCCAATTCGACAAACTGGCCACCTACAATTTTTGACACTAGTTTTGAGGGAATAGGGCCATGCCCCGGACCAACGATAAAAGCCTTCTCAGACTTGGGAGATGCCAACGAAGACTCAAGGCTTGGAAGCCACCGAAGAAACACCGTCACCTGTACTCGCACTCGAAGTGGACGCTGAAGAAAATAAAGGTTGTGGAGCCCCGCTAGCAGAAACGCCTGGAACCGAAGAAGAAGCCTGCGAGAAGGCGTTTCTCTGGATCGATGAAATAATGGCGGGAATGGAGTTTCCGATTGCCCGAGCCACAGCCTCGGTGAGAGAGTCAGCCAACTGAGGCGACCAAGAACTAGAAGCCGTACTCGACACAGGACTTTCAGACGTTGCCGTAGATGGAAGGGGGTCTTCGGTAGGAAGGCCCGCCGATAAGCTGTTGTTAGTCGAGCGAGATGAGCGCGGCATTACAGAGGACAACCAAAAACTCTCCAGCAGAGGACGAACCACAACAGGAAAAACGACGAACAACGGCAACGAAAACCACTTCGACCGGAAAAAACTTTGACAGAACCAAGAGAAAAAGGTATGCTACTGGAACTGAGAAACCAAGCTAGCCAAAACTAGGGCAGAACCAAGAGAAACTCTACGCTACTGGAACGCCACGCCACGCCACGCTAACAAAGCTTCGAGTACAACGCAAACACAACGTAGGCACGTGGCCTCCGCATGCGCCAAAGCGACATACCGCTCGACAGGAATCTGCCCTCCAGCTCACGACCAATGGTAAACGCTACAAACGCAAACATAGTCACGCACAACGCTACAGATGACCAACGAGCCACCAAAGAATGCCAAAAACACCCGAGACCATAGCTCCTGGTCGTTAATTACATTAAATATGATTTAATAGTATTAAAGTGACCTTCATAGTGTTTCCTCAACTCGAGTAGTGCTCATGCAACATACCTGTCGTGCAGTGTATAAATGGGATATGTATAGGGAACAACACTTCTAAGGCAAACATGTCTAAAGGTTTTAATTTTGACTAGGGGGTATATCGTGGCAGTTTGTGGCTATGAACTCATTAAATGAAAGAAAAACTGCTTCTTTGGGACATCTACAACTTTCTTGTGGATACAACTATCAGAGAGGGGGGCTCTTCAATTCCTTAAATATGGCATTTTTAAGGAAAAAGTCTATGTCATGTGACTTTCGATTGTCGTCTGTGGAGAAAAAAACTCTGCAAAAACGCCGTGCGATCACAATTTTTGATCAATTCAGGCTTTTGAGCAATGCTCTATGAATCCAACACAAGATGACGAAAGCAGGGCTAACCAGAGGCTTTTAAACCACTGAAAAGATTTTTGCCTCGTTTTCATGTAATGATTTGCATTTGTGTGGTAAAAAACGGCCCTTGATAATTGGAAAGTAGTTGCAAGAGTGTTATCATTTAAACTTGCCTGAGAAGGTGCGCCTTCTCACACCTTTAAACGCACAAATGCACAGAAGACAGCTTCAGCACAGGACACCCAACAATAGCCTCGACATATTTGGAAGGAGGGGTCACGTGACACCAAAGAGAGCATGAAAGCAAAGAAAATGTCTTCTTCCACAATATCTAAGACTTTTATTTACAGAAACGCTCAAAATGGTATTTTAGAAGGATTTCCACTAACAGCCTCGTTTTCATATAGGTCATTTTAGGGCCTGCGCAGTGTTCGTGTCCAGTGTTGAATTTGGCTTGGCTCCATATCCAGAAATGTTAGTCTTAGGGTTGGTTGTAATCTGGCAAAGTTTCATGCTTTCATCATAAAAGTGAACAATTTTGGTCGATAACAGCTCGACTATAATCAAGACGAGCAAGAAAGATTCTAGAGCGAAACCAAGAGTCCCAAAAAAACTGACAGTGCTTACAAGTGTAATTAATTTTTTCACTACCAGATAAAAGGAAAAGTAATGAGTTGGTTTGATTATTGGCTTGCATTAAACCTATGTAAAAATGATACTTTTTTAATGGTAAGTAGATTTAGTGTGTAGCATTTCTTCATTTTTTGGCAAAGGCACAAGAAGCACGAGAATTGATTAAAAATCGTGAGTTAAACCTCTACGTATCACGCCATCGCCTGTCTCATCGTACCAAAATTATCATTCTCGGTGAGCATTCGGAAGTCAGCCAAGCGCGGTCATTGCACGCGTGCTGAACAAGAATGTTGTATCATGACAGACTAGAAACAATAGAAAACTCCCAAAGCACAAACGCAGCCAAAACGCTAAAAATCTTCAATGTTTACTCAAGTTTGGGCTTATAGAAGATAATGTCACAGTTTTTCAATGATCATGAAATTCAGAATCCGGGTAGTTAGTTAATCAATTGTGGCCCTGGAAAAATTTGAAGGGAAAAAATCTACGAATTTTTAAGAAAATGCTTTTTTCGTGAGAAGGACTCTTAAACGCTGACAAACGTCAACAACTAGCTAAAACTATAATTTGTATATGTTTGCATTGCTCGAAATCGCGGGCATTTACAAGGCCCTAAAAATTTTTTGCTGACTTGCAAGGACCCATCTGTTATAAAGATCCCCAAAATCAAGGGCTACATCTCACAGTTTATTAGATATAATCGTGTAAAGTTGGCCTTTCATTTTCGCATAAGTTATGACCTAAATTTCTCGAATTGGGTCTTTGCGATTTTGGTGAAACTCTGTTCAGCGCAAGGCACTAATGCGCCATATGTGTAGCCGAGAGATTTTCACAAAAAAATGCCGGCAACAGCAGATTTTCGACTCAGACCTCAAAGGGGCGTGGCATTATAACCACGTGACATTTACTCCGATCGCCAAAAATTTTATGTTATATTGTAGATTGATCTATGTGTTATCCATTTTATGTGTTAGACTTACGATAAAAGTAAAGGTGGGGATACCAGAGAGCTTCAAAGTAGGATGGCACCCCCCCCAAAGAAACTGGGTCGAGTTACCTTAAGTTTTCCTTTTTCATCAGAACCTTCAGATTGTAAGGTAATTAAAAAAGGTAGCAGTCTTAGCCGCGGAGAGTAAACCTTTTTCCAGTTAGGTCTAGTCGTCTCCTGTAGCTCAGTGGCAAGAGCATCTGTTTACTCTGTTGACTCCTGTTGGGAAGTTCTCAGACTTTTTCTGTTGAGCGGGCTGCCAGACACTGCCTGACGAACATGTTTCTCAAGGTTGTTTATGTATGTAGGCTTCCTTTATATAAACAGATGAACGAATGACTTTGGATCGACATCATAACCAAATTCTTTTCCTAAATCATCAGGTTTAGTATAAATATAAAATTTAGGGATTTGAATTCACTGCAAGAATATCATTTGTACATTGAATGACTTATGTATATATTTATTTCTGAAGATTTCAACTGATTTCTTTTTCACATTTGGTCTTTTCTCATCATAAAAGGTGCAAAACCATCTCTCTCAAGTGCCTACCTTCCTTCAATGGTTCCCAATTTCACTGGGCGACAGAGCGAAGTTGAAGAGATAATCGGACATGTCACTTCCGAATCCACCCGACTTGTGTCGATCTGGGGTTCACCTGGATTCGGAAAAACGTCGGTTGCAATTGCAGAGGGGCACGCTCTTCAGACTCAAGGACTGCCAGTGTACTGGGTTTCATTACGAGGACTTCAGTCAAAGGCGGGTCTGACTTCAAAGCTTCTTAGCCTTCTAAGGCAACCAACCATTAATAATCAACCGTCCGATCAGCGTCTGTCCCTTGATGATGAGATTTGCCAACTATTCAATAAAATATCGAAACAGTCTGTATTTATTCTTGATAATGCCGATGATTTGTTAGAAAGTGGTTGGCCAAAAGTGAAGGAAGAAGTCATCCAACTTCTTGAAGAAATACTCAGGCAAAACCCAAGGGTGACGTGCATTGTAACCACGAGGGAGTCTCTTGAGTTTATGGACATTCATTTTCAAGGCCATCAAGGCTTGAGAGTCAGAACAATGGATAAAGCCTCTACAAAATCCTTAATTCATGAGTTACTTCCAAATGCGAGCGCTGCAGATTGCATAGAAGTCGCGCATATCTGCGGACAAGTTCCTTTGGCCATAAAATTAATGTGTTCTTTGATTTCTGAAGATAATTCTTTACCAAGCCATTTTCTAGATGATTTCAAGGCGTCCTCTACAGAAAGTATCGTAAGCATGTTGGACATATTTGACTCCTCTTTCCAGAGACTAACTGCACAAGAACAAGAAGGTTTAATTTCTTTGAGTATTCTCCCGGAAAGCTTTACTACTGAGGTCGCTGAGGCCGTTTTAGGAACCAAAAGTGGTTTTAAAGCCAAAAGGATGTTACAAAACCTTCGGAGGAAGTCACTGATTGATTCAGGCTCTAAACCCGGGACTTTCACGATGCACAAACTGTTGCAATCATTTTCGAAAGAGAAAGGGAACACTGAGATGAACAATACAATTCTCGATGCAAAGGGTCGTTTGAATACATTCTATGTCTCGTACTTTGATAAACTAAATAAGCAATTTCTCACCGGGAATTCCATGGATGCATATATTGCATTTTATGAGGATAAGGAAAGCATTGTTCAAAGCCTAGTAGACGGATGTTCTGACTCCAAAACAGCTGACACTGTCTTTGACATATTGGTCAAGGGGGAGTTGTTTCTTGACACGCTTTTTTGGACCGCTAGTGAAGGGAAAACCTTTTATCACATATACGATGCCGCCATAAAAGCAGCCAATCTGCATGGAAATGAAAAATACCACAGGCAGCTACTTTCTTCTAAAGCTTTCAGTCAAGTAACCTGGGGACGAGCAGGACAGACGAATCATCTTCTCACTGAAGTGAAAGTTCTGCAAGCAGCATCGTCCCTTGTTTCTAATCAAGAAAGAGGCAAATGCTTCTGCTATTTAGGAATCTGTTACCTTACTGCAGAAGAAACGAAGAGTGGGGTCCACTGCCTACAGCAGGCACTTTCATCACTGGATACTTGCAACGACCAAGAGTCGTTATTTCTAAAGTTTCTTATTCTTCAGATCTTCGTTTGTTATTATCAGTCCCTAAATGACTTCTACAATGCAAGTTTCTACTATGACAAATCACTACATTTGTCCTCTGCAGTAGGAGATTGCAAGCTGCTTATTATTCCGCCAATGAAAAGCAAATCACAAAAAACTACCAATGAAATGCAGTTTGGAAATGACTCAAACATTTTGCTGAATCAACCTTTCGAATTCCAATTTGTCTGTCTCTTAAGTGAAGCTACAAAGTTTTTCGCTGACACTAAAACCAAACAAACTACAAGCCACTTGGTTCTTCAAATGTTAGAGTGTGCCGAAAAAGATGTTACACCTTCAATTGGTTTGCTATATTTTTCCACAGCTGTGGCAAAGCTGCTGTGGCATTTGAATAGTGAAGACCCTGAAAAACTATTATGGTCAAGAATAAATTATCATAAAAAAACACTAAAGCGATGGAAAGAAACTTTCCTAAATAGTCACGACTTTGGCGGTCATGGTCAAATACAAATTGAAGCGCTTGTGGACTGCTACTTAAACCTGGGTAGAGTTTACAACAAAAGAGGAAACCATTCAGAAGCTCTTCAGTCATACAAGATAGCGCTGGAAACAGCAACAAGGTCCTTAGGAGAACAACATGAAAGGACTTCCTTCACCTACAGGGAACTTGGTGTAACACAACACAACATGCATGACTACAGTGCAGCTCTACAATCTCACCAACGTGCATTAGAAATCCGTCTTAAACTATTTGGAGAGGACCATGAAAGTACTGCTGACAGCTACTGGGAACTTGGTGTAACACAAAGCGACATGCATGACTACACCGCGGCTCTGCAATCTCACCAGCGTGCATTAACTATCCGTCTTAAAATATTTGGAGAGGACCATGAAAGCACTGTTGACAGCTACAGGGCAATTGGTGTAACACAAAACAACATGCAAGACTACAGCGCAGCTGTACAATCTCACCAGCGTGTATTAGCTATCCGTATGAAGCTACTTGGAGAAGAACATAAACGCACTGCTGACAGCTACAGGGAACTTGGTGTAACACAATACAACATGCATGACTACAGTGCAGCTCTACAATCTCACCAGCGTGCATTAACTATCCGTCTTAAAGTATTTGGAGAGTACCATAAAAGCACTGCTGACAGCTACAGGCAACTCGGTCTAACAAAATGCAACATGCATGAATACAGTACAGCTCTACAATCTCATCAGCGAGCATTAACTATCCGTCTTAAACTATTTGGAGAGGACCATGAAAGCACTGCTGACAGCTACTGGGAACTTGGTGTAACACAAAGCGACATGCATGACTACAGCGCAGCTCTGCAATCTCACCAGCGTGCATTAACTATCCGTCTTAAAATATTTGGAGAGGACCATGAAAGCACTGCTGACAGCTACAGGGCAATTGGTGTAACACAAAACAACATGCAAGACTACAGCGCAGCTGTACAATCTCACCAGCGTGTATTAGCTATCCGTATGAAGCTGCTTGGAGAAGAACATAAACGCACTGCTGACAGCTACAGGGAACTAGGTGCAACACAATACAACATGCATGACTACAGTGCAGCTCTACAATCTCACCAGCGTGCATTAACTATCCGTCTTAAAGTATTTGGAGAGTACCATAAAAGCACTGCTGACAGCTACAGGCAACTCGGTCTAACAAAATGCAACATGCATGAATACAGTGCAGCTCTACAATCTCATCAGCGAGCATTAACTATCCGTCTTAAACTATTTGGAGAGAACCATGAAAGCACTGCTGACAGCTACAGGGAACTTGGTGTAACACAATACAACATGCATGACTACAGCGCAGCTCTACAATCTCACCAGCGTGCATTAACTATCCGTCTTAAACTATTTGGAGAGGACCATGAAAGCACTGCTGACAGCTACAGGGCACTTGGTGTAACACAAAACAACATGCATGACTACAGCGCAGCTCTGCAATCTCACCAGCGTGCATTAACTATCCGTCTTAAACTTTTTGGAGAGGACCATGAAAGCACTGCTGACAGCTGCAGGGAACTTGGTGTTACACTAAACAACATGCAAGTCTACAGCGCAGCTCTAAAATCTCACCAGCGTGTATTAGCTATCCGTATTAAGCTGCTTGGAGAAGAACATGAGCGCACTGCTGACAGCTACAGGGAACTTGGTGTAACACAATGCAACATGCATGACTACAGTGCAGCTCTACTATCTCACCAGCGAGCATTAACTATCCATCTTAAAGTATTTGGAGAGTACCATAAAAGCACTGCTGACAGCTACAGGGAACTTGGTGTAACACAAAACAACATGCATGACTACAGTGCAGCTCTGCAATCTCACCAGCGTGCATTAACTATCCGTCTTAAACTATTTGGAGAGGACCATGAAAGCACTGCTGACAGCTGCAGGCAACTTGGTGTTACACTAAACAACATGCAAGTCTACAGCGCAGCTCTAAAATCTCACCAGCGTGTATTAGCTATCCGTATTAAGCTGCTTGGAGAAGAACATGAGCGCACTGCTGACAGCTACAGGGAACTTGGCGTAACACAATGCAACATGCATGACTACAGTGCAGCTCTACAATCTCACCAGCGAGCATTAACTATCCATCTTAAAGTATTTGGAGAGTACCATAAAAGCACTGCTGACAGCTACAGGGAACTTGGTGTAACACAAAACAACATGCATGATTACAGTGCAGCTCTGCAATCTCACCAGCGTGCATTAACTATCCGTCTTAAACTATTTGGAGAGGACCATGAAAGCACTGCTGACAGCTGCAGGCAACTTGGTGTAACACAATACTACATGCATGAATACAGTGCAGCTCTACAATCTCACCAGCGTGCATTAACTATCTGTCTTAAATTGTTTGGAGAGGACCATGAAAGCACTGCTGACAGCTACAGGCAACTTGGTTTGACACAATACAACACGCATGATTACAGCACAGCTCTGCAATCTCACCTGCGTGCATTAACTATCCGTCTTAAACTGTTTGGGGAAGAACACGCAAAAACTGCTGACAGCTACAGGCAAGTCAAGATCACTCAAGACGCCCTGCAAGAGAAAGGTGAAAAGAACAAAGAGAAAAGTGCTGAAACATGAATAGATCTTTTTTAAAGCTTAGTGATTCTTCATGTTGTCTAAAAGAATCATGGGAGTTTGTAAATATTATTTATAGTAGCAAGGATATTTGTTAGAATTTGGTATTTAGTGTATTTTCTGCTGACTCAGCATGTGAGCATAGAATATATAGGATGATAGACTACACTACGAGCAGTCTCTCTTTTTTCTTAATCCATCGAGCCAAACGCGCGAGACACGGAAATGACGCGCGCGCATTCCCTTCACTAAATCTAAATCACAGTGTAGAAGATGATCGTCAATACAGTGGAATCTGCTTTACGAACACTCAGTTAATAACTGACAGTTTCCATTGTCCCGACAGAAGGCTTTTTTTTTCTCTTACATTTAGTTGACGGTACTGGTTATTACAACAGTGCGTGTCTCGAATGACTGGAAACGCTATCAGACACCTTACGTTACGGACACTAATGATCAGGGCGCCGTATACATCTCACCACCGAGAGCCTAAAACAGGTAACCCACGCCTGTAGAAAGGTTCACAAACTAAGGGTTGGTGGGTGCTGGGTAGCGGGTTAACCAAGTCAAAGCTACACTTCCCTCAACCCTAGTCATTAAAGGAGCCGTGTCAAGAAATTTTTGAAAATTCAAACAGTGACCGGGAACTGCCAGCAAATCGTAAAACGTAATGTAAGGTGTCTGGGTGCCAGAGGCTTTTCATGCGCGGTTTCCGGTTTCGGCGGAAGACATGTCCGCCAGCAGCTGACAAAGCTTTTCGTCGTACGCCAGAAAAAAGCTCTCGTACCAAGTGGCACCTAATCGAGTGAATCTGTGAAATAACCGCTAAAAAGGATTATTAGAAAAGAGTATAAATGACACAGCAAATGCAAAAGGAAGCAGGGATGTACAAACAGATTGAAACGGATTATAATTGTGGTTTTGGAAAACTTGCTCACCTAACAGTTTTTCAAAGTTCATCAGTTTTTCAAAGCAGCAATTGATATGATGTGTTGGAGAAATGAAAGATGTGATTTTGTCATTCAAAGATGATTTCTCAAGTTTCATAGGGTAACTGTCATTAGCCTGGGACCAGGCTCCGCAGTTGGGGAAAAAAGGAAAAAACGGGATCAAATAGAAAAAATATAGGCGAATGAAGCGAGCCGGGCGGTAGCCTGGGAAGGGGGAAGGGGCGGCGCCACCTTTTTGAAGCCAGTTAGGTTTGTTTTCATTCGAGTTAGTTTTCTTTTTCCTCGAGTGTTGATACTCATAGAGAACTTAACGTTATTGTATAAAAGCAATAGACCACACTTTCTGTGGGTTTACCGGCGTGATAACCCACTTAGGATGTTGGGAGAACACGAGAAAAGCTTGTAAATCACTCGCCTTTGGCTCGTGGTTTACAAGATTTCTCGTGTTCTCCCAGCATCCCGCGTGGGTTATCACGCCGGTAAACCCATAGAAAGTGTGGTCTATTGCTTAAGTATACTATCTAGATACTCATCCATCACCTCATGTAAGAGAATCCAGGACAGTCTTGGATTCTGGATTTCACACCGTGGATTCCGGATTCAAGATACTGGATTCCAGTCATTGTCATTAGAACTTGGATTCTGGATTCCAATCGTTAGTGGGATTCCGGATTCCATAAGCAAAAATTTCCCGGATTCCGGAATACGGATTCCGTTCATTGGGGTGTTCATCACCCAACAACACCTCAGCTAAAGATATGATAGGATTGTAAACTAGGTATCATATCTGGATATCTATTCTAGCTTTTCTTCAGATCACGGCGGATATCACCACTCGCAAATGTGAATCAGGTATCGCTGCTTGTGACAATCCTTGTCCGTCGTGTTAGTTGAGAGTGAAACATTAGCCTGCGAGCAAGCTCTCCATTTGGGGGATAGAGCGATTTTCGTATGACCTTGAATTGAAAACTCGCGAACAAAACAAAAACAACAAAAGAACGGAAATAGAGCGATTTGATTGCTTTATCGAACGGATACAAAAATGTGCGTGCCTTTTGTTGGCTAAGGGAACACTCGGGTGACAAAACTTCATGCCCGAGAACTTTCTAGAAATCAGTCGATACTTCGCTTTGACGTCACACTGCAACACGATTGGCCAATCGAACAATGCCTTCTCCGTATAAGGGTTTTCTTTCGCGGGAAAACGAAGAAGCCATGCTTTGATCTTTTCATCCATTGGCTGATAAAACAAATAAAGAATAGTTGCCGAAACCATTTTTCAAGATCATACTAAAATCACTCTATCGTGAAAAGTACATGCGCGAGCGGCACAAAAGAGGAGACGCGCGAGCGAGCTTCGCCGCTCGTTTACGCCTTCGATTCTTGCGCGGCTCGTTTCCCTCGCCCACTGATGGAAAGCTTGTTCGCAGGTTGGCGAAACATTTGAATACCCCTCTGCCTTAAATAAGCTAAGTCACGAATTTTCAATTTTACTTTCAAACCCTACGAAAGATACATTGGAGTCAAAGAAAAACAGAGAGATAACGGCTAAGTTTCATTTAAAGTTACTCTACTACTTTGAGTGTATGCGTGAAACTTTAATCAGCTTTAATACATTAAAGATAATTTAAAGGCAAATAAATTTACCCAACTAAACTCGTGTAATCTCCACAGCCGTAAAGTTAACAGGCTCGTTTCTCTAACTACATATGAGCCTGTGTTAAAATAAACCTGCTTGCAAGCTGTTATATTTTTCATAATTAACAATCGAATCATGTCAATCTGTGGTAATTAGGTAAAAATTAGATCAGCAGAGCCTTAATATCAGCGCGACACCCGTCTTTTTAAATTGTGAGGAATACCGTGAAATTCTGACGTTTGGAATCGTCATTTTACGCCCTCCATGTTATTTATTTATTTATTTACAGATTTAGTATGATAAACAAGTAAGCTACTCAGATGCATTACACGTTTTAAGTAATGGTCCAGATAAGAAGGAAAGGACCAAAACGCAGTGAACACGTTGGAATGCAAAAAGGTGCTAACTTTACTATTGTCTCTACTAAGGTTCTGATTGGTTTAAACATCAAATTTTACGAAATCTTCGCAAAGCAGCATGTACATTAATCCCTTTTTTTCTATCCAACTTCCTTATAACAAAATTTCGTCTGAGTCTAAGTAACACAGAAATCGTATGTGCGGATCATGTAAAATTGTTAACATTTCTTGGCCGTTGTTTGCAACTCTTGTGATTGGTCGAAATGTTTTAACACAAAAATACACCCTTTAAAAATGGAGTTTAAATACATTTTATTTCGTAAACAGCCTTTTTGTAGATTTATGCACTCTCTGCGTAAAAATGAAAACATTTCTATGTGAGGAAAGCGTATTGCGCCACAACAAAAGAAATTGCTTCCCTTCTTACCTGGATCATTACTTAAAGAAGCAATGCTACTATTAAAGTCATCAACAAAATTACCCCACCCGCAATTTATAATTTATAGGCAACTGAGTTGAAATTCCATGGACCTGTTTGCCGTTTCTAGGTAAACACTGTTCCTTTACCCTAGTTTTCCGAACTAATCCAGTGCTGTGTTACTTGGAGGGTTAGAAATATGGGGATTCTACTGTATAATAATTGATGAAGTCTAATTAGCTATAGGTACCACCACCGAAAAGTTCTTTTTGAAAATATATACTTCGTATAACTACTAACCCTTCCCCAATATTGACTAATGTTATAATTTCTTTAAAATCTCTGCTACTGTTCACGTTTTTGTAATATAATTAAAAAGTTACATAATACTGTAATTTATATGTAGTTTTCAGTTTCGAGTAATTATAATGCTCTTGTATTACATGTTAAGTCTAAGAATAATGTTTAAAAGCAATTTTCAGTGTTGAATGACCTGGTTTTTTCTAACCAGAAGTATCAATAATATACTAATTTATTCCTTGGAGTGCTTTGGCATGTTTAATCGCTGTTTGTGCAACGGTTTTTACAGCTAATCATCAAGAATGTTGAGTATAATTAACACGAAAATAAAGCGGTTTTTGCGTCAACAGATTTAACTGACCTCTTGCGGGTGAAAGTCTATTGGCTTCCGATACCTAAAAGAACAAGTTAATCCCGTTAGCTTTGTTAATTCAAATCTAGCAGATTCAGTAAATTACAAGTGGTCCTTCACTACCTTCAGAGACAGCCTTTTCCAGGGATGAGATAGTGTGGAGTGCACAAAGAGACGTTAGTAGAGATGGTGCCGTGAGTGGGGGATTTCGCGCCACTCTCCACAATCTGAACTTCTGGAACGGATTATCTCATGGATAATAGGATGCACAAAGTAAGCAAACGCGGGTGGAAATCGCCGCGAGACACAGGAAAAAGAGACACTCGTTGGCGAGACACAGGAAGAAGAAAAAGTGAAGGTCCCTCATACATTTCTCTTCTTCCTGCTTGTCTCGCCTGTCCTTTCTCGCAGAGCCCGTACGCGCTTGCGTATTTCGTGAGCCCTAATGAGGGGCTAGTCGTAGCACACGGAACCAGTGGACCCACAAAAAAATCTAGAACTTCTCTGTTTACAAACAAAACCTGCCTACTTACAGTTCTATGCAGGCGGGACCCGGCTTGAACTCATCTTGTTCCATGAATGTGGAACATCTCGTACTGAAGATGTCCTTTTTGGGTTTGGAGTGCCACGTTTCTATGGGCTGGAGAAACAGAACTACACATTTTGCACTTTTTACAACAGTTTCAGGATGAAAGTTTAGGTTTGGTGCCACCAACAAACATTCAGCGTTACCATGCCAACAATAAAGTAGCAACCTTACAAAGTGCATATTTGAACATCTCCCGGCACATATCTCATTGCATGCAAAATTTGAGTGGGGGTCAAAATTTTCCTTTCAGTATGACATGACCCTACCAAATTTGTATTTCCAAGTGTCTTTTCTCTCATAGGACGATTTTCCCTAAAATTAGGTCAGAATCACACCCCAAGATTGCAAAAAGTCCATCACTTTCTTCCTCGACTTGCGATAAAGATATAGGGAGGGAAGAGTATCCTCTTAAGTTTGTCGCAGGCTATATCAGTTCAGTGTTCAAACTCTAGTTCCGTATTCTTGATCATGTGGCGTTTATTTAATAATCCCAGTCGTGAGTCTATACCCCCTCCATATTTGGTGTAGTTCTGAAAACCCAGAGTGCCAGAAGTAGTTCTTTTGCGTGCTGATTTTTCGGCGTCGGCCGAGGGCTGGCAGATCTTCTGCCAAAAGCCGAAGCCACTGGCGGCGAATGATCAAATGAATCCAAAATTGAAAATCACATGTAAATTTTTCATTTTCAATTTGTATCATATTGATTGACATTTAAATGGACAAAAACCACACGGAAGGTGAAGGTCCCTCTAAAGTTTTCCTGTTCAATGATCAAGTTTTCGTTCATTGGCGACTATTACAATTTATATGATATATTTTGGAGCCGAAATTCGATAGAACGAAATTAGCCCTCCTTTGAAATAAGCACCTTGTCTCTAGTGTCTCATTTACGATAAGTGAAACTGAAATCGAAACTAGTAACCCCCAGATCCTGAGATTATGCCGTTTTGAGCTCAGACGGAAGTGTAGTGGATTCTCGGGCAGGGATTTTCAAGCGCTCGGATTAAAAAATGTACTGGAAAGGGGAATCAGAAAAATTCTCCCTTTCGCAAAACGTTAAATTGCATCTAAAATTATCGGGAAAATAATACTCAAGCCCTTGTAATTTCGAAAAGACTCAAGTTCCCCTAGGAAATTTCCCCTTTTCCCCTGGCAACAATGAGCGTGAGCCCCGGCTATACTTTTGAGAGAAAACAAAACGAAAATAAATAAATGAATAAAATGATTTGGAGGTAGCACATCCCGGAACAAAGTGGTTCTTCGTCTACCTGATTCCTGATCGAATTGGAATTTGGAAATGTTGGTTTTTGGGGAGATGGGAAAACCGGAGTACCCGGAGAAAAACCTCTCGGAGCAAAGGAGAGAACCAACAACAAACTCAACCCACATATGGTGTCGACGCCAGGATTTGAACACGGACCACATTGGTTGGAGGCGAGTGCTCTCACCACTGGGCCATCCCTTGCTCTCCAAATATATTATAAACGACTTTTTAGCTCTTCATTTTCCACCTACTAACTGCATTTACTTGGCAGCTCGAAATCTTAGGGGAAGCCCCAGAGAGGTTCTGAGCCACTTTAACATTGACAACTATAGACCCTTTCAAGCTTTTTTTAACCTTTGACATCGACCAGTTAGCGAAAAATCCATTCACACCGCTAAAAAAAAGAGGCTAAACAAAAGTAGAATTGCGACGTTTGAGAGTTATTTGTTGAAAAAGGACGAAGACATCACCGTTCAACTTGGCAGGGCAACGTTAGGGCTCTCTTTTCGGGGGTGTCGACGAACTAAGCAATAGAAAACGTTTTCCGTGTTTGCATAGCCTGATATAAACTCGAGAGGGGTTAGGAGAATTCGAGACAGTTGTGCAAACCCGAGACGAAGTCGAGGGTTTGCATAACTGTGTAGCATTCTCCCAACCCCTCCAGTGTTTACATAAGGATATGCAAACACAGGAAAAAAGTTTTCTGTTGGTTTTAAAATAACTTTCCCGAGAAAAAAAGCAAAACTCTTTTGTTTAGGGCATTGATTAAAAGAGAAATTCTGACCAGTCGCGAAGTCTTGTACACGAAGCTTGAACGCGTAATCAGTCTTTGTTTTGCAAAAAAATGCTTTCCGAAATACGGGTTTTTCTCGCTTAAAAAGTCAGCTCAAGCGAAAAAAAATTGACACAGCATTTTTCCAAAGATTTCTCAAGTTTCAACTCAAAACCTTTTTCAAATATGTGCTTGCGTGATTAGCGCACGAAAAGCAAAACATCTTGACGTCACAACCATGTTTACATACTCTCATGCAAACACACCTCTCGGCCTATCAGAGCGCGCGTACCATCTTAGTTATTTTATAATAAAACATATTGATTTATATCGCTTTCTCTCATTAAAATTTCAAAATAAGTTTCAAAAGTGTGAAGTAGTAAATAAATACTCGCATAAAATATATTTCATTTCCCATACACACCCAATACATAAACCAATATTCCAAATATTCCTAGTTAATATCAATAGACTTTTTTAGCTTGTACGTTTTTTCCCATTTCAGACCACAGAGGATTGTTTCTTTCAAACTTCATCCACGTGCATATGTGCGCATAATTTATGAAAGGACAAAAGGCAAGATCCCTAAAAAATACCACATGGCCTGAATTAAGAAAACAAAACTTACAAGTTAAAAAAGTCTATCACTTTGCAATTGTCCTCAAGTATAAAATAATACGGGCCATGTTCTCTTGGAGTATGTGAAGACCATGTGGTTTCGTAAATAATCCCTGTAGTCAAAGTCTGTAAGAATTAAAACTGTTTGTTTGCCGTTATTGAGGCGAAAATCGGCGTTTGAGTTGGAACTGAAAAGACAAAAATCGAGCAACCTGAGATGGGTTGCCTGTGTCTAAGGTTTAACAACC
This sequence comes from Porites lobata, assembly GCA_942486035.1. Taxonomy (NCBI): domain Eukaryota; kingdom Metazoa; phylum Cnidaria; class Anthozoa; order Scleractinia; family Poritidae; genus Porites; species Porites lobata. Next base: position 4,346,492 of record CALNXK010000014.1, read on the forward strand.
TGGGTAACCTGGATGGCAGAAACATCATAACAACTGCAAAAGCAGCATTTTGTCTTCGTAATTTGATTACTCGTGAACACGATTATTTTGTCCCATATTCAATGAAACCATACTTCAAATTCATTGTCAGCCCACAAAACGGGCTGGATACTATAATGTTATCTTTGTCCATAAACATTAATTTCAAATTCTTCATCCACATCGTCATTTTCTGCAGCATCATTTCCTGACAACAGCTCCTTTAATTCAGTGCTACCACTTTTCAGTTCTACCATCTGCTGTCCATTCAGTTTTGAACTATCTGAGTCTGAAACGAAAAAAATCAGTGTTGAGAGCGCAATTTCAATTCCATAGGGGGATAGCCTGCGTAGCACGGCTTGAGAGAATTGTAGTATGGCCAAAAAAAAAAAAAAGAAAGGGTGCACGAGGGAGACATGCGAGGGAAGAGGGTCCACCAGCAGCCCAGGAGGCTAACAAAAATTTTTGACAGATCACTCAGTGTTGCCAAGTTTTCGGGAAAGAAATATGTCATGCTTAACTTGATTATTTGTTATTAAATATTAATTAGAAAGTGACATTTGTAGCGCGACGAATTTAGATTTCCTGACATGAGATTAGTAACGCTATAATTTCGCCACCCACCTCTTGTTGCCTTTGTAACTACATGCACACTTATTCCCATCAGGCAAAGCACGAGACCAAAAAAATTGACAGTTGTCATCTTATCTCCAGCAAATTCAGTGGCAAGAGATAATGTGCACACTTCCTGAAGAAGGTAAGGTAAGAGGTAGAAAACACGTAAGTCCTAACAGGAGAGCCTTTCGCGAATGGCCTGGGAATACAGGTGTCTCACAGGTGCCTCTCATCACTCTCTGTCTCTAAGGATGGAGCAAGTGCCTACCCTGAATAACAAGTTCTGTTTCAAGTACCTCTCTCCCTCTCATAGAAAAGTCGGAGCACAGTTGGCAACAGGTTACCCCAGCAATAAACCCATCCTTCTGTACAGTAGCGTGTCCCAGTGACAGGTCGCAGCGACAAATCATGTCAAGTGCACTGTAGAAGTTCTGTGAAAATATTTGTCTCCGTGACAGAATTTACTCACCGTGGCAAACTGCACAAATTTAAACTAATTTCATTTTGTGCCACTTGTTTCAGAGTCAAAACTGGGTCAAGGAGACAAAGATGTCTCCAAACCTTCTTCAGTAAACACGAAGCAATTTACTACTGCTGATGTGTTGCTGTGGCGTGTCATCCCAATGTGTGGTAGCCACATGTTGCCTAATGTGTTTTGACCTTAAGGGTATCCTATTCAATAAAGACTGGGTTTCATTAGTAGAGAAAAACTTTCATTTACTTACTATAAAACATACTCTAAAAGTGAGTCAACACCCAGCTGCCTGGGGAGGTGAGGGGTATGCAACAAATGTTTATACAGGGAGTCTCCACCCTGAGGTCCAACCCTTTACGCTTTTATATATCATTTTTCACGAAAAAGGTGTCTCTTTCGCATACCTTCTATTGACAAATGGTACCTCTTTCACAAACCTTGTTTAGAACTTTGCATTCCTTTCAACTGCTGTAAATCATCGATCAATCACTAAAATAGAACGTTCCCCGACTTTTAAAAGCCATTAAATTCATCTGTCAGCCCTTTTGGACCCTTAAAAAGACCCAAATGACAGATTCCCCTACCCTATTATATACTTCAACAAGTAAAATCTCTACCCTTTCATGTACCTGAAGCCTGAAAAAGGTACCCCTTTCAGGCAGAGCCTCCCTATATAGGTCATTACAGAGAGTACCCCTCCCCCCCCCTCCAGGCCCACAGGGGATCAGTTGGCAAAACAATAGATATCAAACAAAGTTCAGAATGAAAAATAAAAGAGGTGTGACATATAGGGGTCCACACAGCTCCTAGTGAGGGGATATGTCTTTCCAGAGAATGGGCATAAAACATACTTAAACAATGGCTATTGGAGCTTACCTTAAATATTCCTGATATGGAGAGTGTTAAGCTTGATGTATGAGAAAGCAGCAGAAATTCGGAGACACTGATCATGAAGGCCAGAAAACAGCCAAACATCACCATGGAGATAGTCATCCAAAGGGTGTGGCCATCAGGAGCATTGAAGAGCTTTGGTGATACAGCTAAATGTTGTCCTAAAACAACAAGGCAGTCAACTTGAGTAGCAGTTCTGGTGCGATTGAGCATTCAATTCAAAAAGCAAATATATTTACACTGGTGTCTACCACCATCACTTTACCACAATGTACTAAATAATATAATATACAACTGCAGTTTAGGTGTCAAAAGCTTTTGTATTTTAATACTATTAGCCAGAGAAAATTTAAAGTGGTGAAAAAATGACGCATACTGCTTTAAGCGCAGACTACATGTACATTGCAGCTCTTGTAAGCATTTGCCAATGAGCAAATAGTAAATAATGTGTACTGACCAATCAAAATGTAGATTTAACTTTTAATATTTTTGTAATTTAAATAATTGATTTAATGTCAGTAAAAATACTTTTGGTTTGCCAATTAAGTTAACACCTCATAAATTAACATAAGTAAATTACTGTATCATTGACTGCAAACTTTAAAAGTTAAGTGGCTGCAGGCAAGTTGTGTTAAAAATAGAAAACCTACCTTCAATGTAAAATGCCAAGGGCATCAATGTTAATGTCATGAATGGTTGCAAATGATACAGTGTGTCAAGGGGATTATGGAGACCTAAAAAAATATTATTTGAAGCCAAAATAAGCTACAGTAAAAAGTGTAAGAAAAATTTATGTTTTTTCGCCATGACTTTTAACTAACTCCTACCTAATTCTTGCTTTTGAGTCAAAATTTGTGCTAATGTCCACCTCAGACCACTCAGTCCTGATGCAGTGAGAGCCTTGAGAAAAATTAAAATTAAACAAAAAATACAATGATTTAAACTTTATTAGACTTAGCCCTGAAAGCCCCAGCATCCAGATAAAAAATTCTCCAGACTGATCTCCACACATTCCACACAATTAGATCAGAAAATTTGATCAAAGATCAATAGATTTCCCCTTTGGAGACCACTTCAAAGAAAAAACGAAAAGTTGCAAAGAATTTCGTCAGTTTTACAACTTGCCATTTGGGCAACGTGCAGCTAGGATGTACTCTTAACAAGCCCAAAAACAGAAACTGTATTATGAGCAGGATTAATTAACTCCACCCCCGCCCCCCACAAAAATATTCACTTACCAACTGAGCAAGCTAAGAAAAGGTATAGTGAGCAGCAATAACAAAATCCCGTAGCCCTTTGCTTTCAGACACTACCTTCTTTGCACAATGATATCTCATCACTTTTTCTCTTTATTCTGTGTTGACAATGATATATATATAAAAAAGGATTTTGGACACTCTAGGGACTGACAACCTCAGCTGTAAAGTACCTCGCTTCACTGGCAAATTTTACATGTCAGTGTGAGACATTTCAGAAATAACTCATTATAAAAGTGGAGAAACTTTCTCTAATGTAGACCATAGTTAATTTAAGTGGAATGGTTGGGGAACCCTTCGTTATAAGTTTTTGCTAGCTTTTTTGGACCTGACAGTGGACAACGTTCCATAGCATTCCTATCATTTTGAACTTTCTGACCAACGGAAACATTGCATTCATTTATTTTGTGAACAAAAAACAAAGGATTGTGCACGGTCAAGGAGCTTCCAACATAAACTACAGCACTATTGTTTTCAACTTTGATTTTTTCTGGCTTTAACCAACTATGTATAGACTGAAAATTGTAAACTTACTAAAACGAATCCCTCTGCATTAAAGTCTGTGGACTCGAAAGTAAAGAGGAACAAGCCACTTGCTATCAACAGAATGATGGCTACTAGAGAAAAGTTCTGTCAAAGGAAACAAGACAAAAAAAATATGGTTTTATTCACTCGTGACCTTGCCAAGACAAGTATGATGGCAACATAAAACAATGTGAATATTCAATGATAATAATAACGTTAATAAAAAACTGGCGTAATTTGAATCCCAGTAACTCAAACCACTGAGGAAATAAAGCTTTTAGTCACAATTGACAGGAAGTTACAGTGAAATTCAACTTCATTAAATTGGATTAGTTTTCTCTCAAATGCATTGTAATGCATCCTGCTACCACAGAAACATCACAAAACAATAAACTATCACAAAGAATCTAACTTTTCAGAAAGAAGAAAAATTCTTTGAGAAAAAGTTATATTGTATTGACCACCAACATGGCCGGCTTGTCACATGGTTGTAAACCAAAAATAACAAGGCTTCAAAAATTATCACGGTTCCTTTCTGTTTTTTTTTTTCTATTAGTGACATAACATGAATTAAGTTTTTTTTTTATTCTGGGGACTTTCAAAGACATTGCTTAATTGAGGTTGCACTGTTGCACACCACCTTAAGTTTATAATTACACCAGCTCTCTTGCCTTCTCCAGGAGTCTGCTGAATACAGTATGAATCAAGTTGAACTTATCTATGCTTTATTTGGGAACTTAGCCCACTTTTCCCAAAGACCAACTGTTTTTTATTCATAGTATGGTTTCTGAGGTCATTACAGTCTGGAAGCAACTTATGGTGTTCTCTTTACCTCATAATAAATATGCTATAAAAGACTTCCTATAAGGTCCTGTGCCACATCCATCTAAGTTGAGGGATGGGTTGATTTGTTTTTGTTGCAGGGGGGAATGGTGGGTGGTTGTTTATCACGTAAAAAGTACGAGTTTTGAGAAAAAAAATAATGTTGGGTGCTAGTTATTACAAAGTATATAATCCTCTCTTGAACAAACTGATGAATACTTAAAGACCAAGACACTGTCATAACTTGACTTTGAACAGTACTATTAGTTTTTTACTCATAATTCAGTAACTTCTATTTGAACCTACCCATTGCTCCAAACCAAACAAAAGTGCAAACATCAGAATGAAAATAACGCTAGTGGATTTTGTCATTGTATACCTACAACACAATATGAGTTACAGGTTATAATAACAATAATAATAGTAATGATAATAATACTGTTACTGACAACAACATGAAATTAACATGAAATCAACAATGTCTAAGCATAATAATATTGTTTGCAGGGGTACATCTGAACAATAATAATATTATTCAGATAACAAGTACAATGCAAGCAGTCAAAAAGTAAACGTGCAAAATGTTCACTTATAAATCTCAAAACCTTTATAAACACTGATATGGAAGTGAGCAACAATATGATTACTTAATGATGCTATGAACTAGAATGAAGTTACAGTATCTAGGGCTCTAAAGTATAAGGTGCTGAAGATGATAACATGTACTGTATAAAGACTGTTCCTTCAAGTAAATGAAAAAATGACTTACAGTATTCATTACCAAAACAATATTAACGAATTGCATAAAAACTTTTAAAAAACATTTTCAGAAATTTTAAAAGAGTTAAAAAAGTATTATGACATCTCGGACATCATTATCACGTAAAAAAAAATTACAGTACGAATGTTCTATAAATACAATAGAATAATTTATTATTAATTTATTATCGATTTAATAATTCGTTAAAAAGAAAAATAACATAACAAAATATGTTACAAGTTGAACAGAGTTTAGCACTGATGGAGTCACTCTGAGAACCCTGTGACTCCTTAAAGAGCACAGTGGTGCAAAAAAATTATTTTGACTGTGAAATTTTATAATCATTTACTACAAAATAAATAATTCATTGCGTAATAATACTCAAACAAATAATTAAGCACAAAACAATAGTAGAAAACATTAGGTTTTATAACTGTGATTTTAAGCTCGGAATAGAATAAAGTGCTTCGAAACAAACCATTGCAGGGCTGATCAAAATACATTATTTTTACTTTTACTCGTACTTGTTATTAAACAATTTTCTCCTAACAATTTCCATACATTGGCAAGAGAAAAGGTTAGGAGAATTAACAAATGATCACCAAAGAGAAAATGACTTGATCTTTTATTAAATTCTTTCAACTAATTCTTAAAGAAAATGTATGGAGATCAGTTTGGAGAATTTGTCTGTTGATATTGGGACTTGAAGGGTTAATAAAGCTTCAAAACATCATAACAAAATAATACAATCAATTTCAATACAAGCAGGAGGGGAACATAATTATGTTACAGGTGAAACTTAAATTCAGATAACATTTTTAACCAAGGTTGATTCTCTATTTCCTTTCTCTCTTACACTGTAGCCCTAATTCATGAATAATTAGGCCTAGAAGACAACAGCAATTGAGAATCAACCTACATGTACACTGTGCATGTACGTCAAAAGATTTCAACCTGAATTTCATTCTGACGTGTAACACATACACGGCTAAAAAAAATTAGTGCATTCTAGCTTGTCCTTTAGGCAAGCAACATTACTCTTACTTTCTGTTGCCCAGGGCCAAATCTTGCTTGCCTTGGTTAATGATTTTGTTAGTGAATTCTGCTTTAATAGTTGCAATGTACTAGCCCAGCACGAAAATCTACCTATCCCGGACTACAGGACAGGAATTTTTTTTAAGCCCTGATAGTTCCAGGAGGAGCTCAGCAGTTTAAAGTATTAATGCATTCTTTTGTAAACCCTGGATACAAGCCTCAGTTCTTCAAAAGCCAATTAGAATAAGTACAATGTTCAATAAACTTTTGACCCACTATCATGAAAACATATAATTATTACTATAGGTTTCACATACTTTAACAAGAAAAAACCTACGGGGGGGTCAAGGTTGGCATTCATCCACAATTACAAGGCAAGAGTTGACCATAGAACAAATTTGATACTTACAATGATACTGTTATAAACATCAGACTCCAGTTTGAGCAGCCAATATCCAACGCACAGGCCATTGCTGAAAGATAAGTCACATTCATTTTGCATTAATCAGCACTGTAAAATATCACAATCTCAGAAAGCATCACCTCCATCAGAATTAACTCTGAGCCTGGCTTTAGTCACCCCTATAAAACTTGACTAGTAAGTTGATATTCTTCTGTTCCCACCCCCATCAGAGTTGTTCATGAGCCTGGCTTCAGTCACCCCTATAAGATTCAACTTAGTTGATGTTCTTCTGTTCCCACCCCCATCAGAATTGATTGTGAGCCTGGCTTTAGTTACCTCTATCAGATTTGATTGAGATAATCTCCTGTACCCCGCCCCATCATGTCAGGCTTGGTTGAGCCTTTCACTAGTACCACCCCTCAATTTACACAATCATTTAACAATTTAATAAACTTAACCATAAAGTCCTAGGAATTATCAACATCAATTACTCCCAACAATTTCAATACATAATCAAGAAACAGGTCATGAGATTGAATAAATGATCGACCACTAGAAAATGCTTTGATCCATTAACAAATTCTCACAACTAATTTCTTTAGGGAAATGTGTGGAGATCAGCTCAGACTTAATAAATGTATGTGGAAATTGGGGCTTAAAAGTTACTAATTTTAAGTATCTCACCTGTGGGAAGAACTCTTTTCATGTAAACAGACCAGGGAAGAACTACTCTTTGTTTCCCAGTTTTTACCTCCCATAACAATCTCAATAAGGCAGCAATAATAAAGACCAGAGCATAATGCACCACCGTGACACTCAAAGGAAAATGAAATCTCTACAGCAGGGATCAAACAGAAATAACTGCATTTAGAAAAATATAGCAAAGGATTGTTGCTTCAGACTTTAAATACATGTACAGGACAGTGATCTTGATTAATGGAGTAAAATATGACTTTGTGTTGATCTTTTTCACTTCTTCATAAAATAATGATTATCACAGCTAAAGTGACTTTACAGTTATCAGGGCCCAGGGTATAATTTTCCAATTCAAGATGCGGGTGCTAATTCAAAGCGGAATGCTTATTTTGGTTACTTAAATTTTGGCTTCAAAATAACATTGACTTTACTTCCAGTAAACATTGTAAACACTGCAACAGTCAACTAGAACAACCTTTAGCTAAGTCTGTCTCTCGTTAATTTTAAGTCCTGTGACCTCTAACTTCCACAACAGGAGTTGATTACCTGAGTACTTGGCTCCTGTCTTTACTTTATATTGAACGATTTTTTTTATCTTGATTTTGGTGAGAGTTGGAGGACTTTGTTATAATAGATAGAGGTTCATTATATCGAGGTTCCACTGTATCTCACTTGAATCAAATTGTACTACATTTAACACACAATATCGCAGAGATAAGTTAATTATGGATTGTAACCAGGACCACTTAGACAAAGTTGACCAATCGGATTAAAGGAAAATAACAATACATTCCAAGAAAGTTCATCGAGGGCCAATCAGCAGCTCTTAAAAAAATAGTAAGCTACTTGGAGCACAAAATTTAAATATTGATGGCCAATGTTTTTCAAGAAAGCAAAATGTTTCACCAGACAATGTTTTGCTATTCGAAAATTTACATTATAACACCCAGGAGATAATTATTTTCTGTTTTAGCTAAGCTGCTATTTTGTCATCACAATTTCTTTGCTACCATTGCTGTGCTTTGCAATAAAATCACAACCTCAAGTCAAAAATGTAACTGACGTTTTCCTGTTGTTATCTCTGTCATTCACTCTAATGGTCCTCTCACGAAACATGGGCTTACTTCAGCACGTTCAAAAGGTGGGTGGCATCTGTAGGTAATGTAATTTAGGTTGATTGCAATCCATGTTGTTTATTTCGTTTCATGGTAATTGTTTGAAAAATAACTTTCTCAGAAATTATGTATTGTTATCTTCCTGTAATCTGACTTGTCAACTTTGTCTTGGTGCAACCTTTTTCATAATAGTCGCACTGTAATACATTTATCTAGCTGCTTGAAATATAATGACTGCAGCAGATTCTGAGTCAGAATAAAAGAAAAATGTTTCATTTGTTGGTTAGTTATTAACAAACCCCAGGCCAACCTCTAATCAGGGGGGAACCTCTATTCAATGGACACTTGCCTTGGTCCCGAGGGTGTTCCCTGAATAGAGGTTCCACTGTATAATTTTAATCTTTTGTTCCTATTTAATAAATTTTCCTTCGATTTTGGGCACACAGTTATGTGTCACAGTGATATCGAATTTAAAACAATGAAAAATAAAATTTGAAGTAAGGGAAAGTTTGAGCCACAATATATCAACTTTGCTTCTTGGTACTGTAAGGGCGCTTTCCAAAAGTCAGAACTGGCCGGCTGGACCATGGCCGCACCGGTCATTTTGAAAATGAAGTAGGCTTTTTCCATGAGTTTTTGATGAAAAACGATTTCCTTCGTGCATACTATTTGGGATTTGACTGATCTGGCTGGATAGCTTTGATTAAAGGTAAAATTCTCATTACGAAGGGAATGTCCTGGCCTGTCAGTTCTGACAAATGGAAAGCGCCCTAAGTTTCCATAATTTTCATCTTAAATAAATTGACCACAAACCTTTAAAAGCCATCTGTTGTAAAATGTCAAACTGATGGAGAAAATGTACATGAACAAGATGTATCCAAGAGTCTTTAACACTCTTCTCAACTGCTGAAAACCGAAGACTTTGTTCGCCATGAGCACGATTAGCTGTAAAGATCGCGAGATCAAAATTGGCAACTCACAGAAGTGAGAGATGTCTTGGTGACGTGGCTGGATTAAATGAGCACAAATTCACAGTGGTCGTCGATTTTGTGCACTGAAAAGCACTTTTGACAGGCTTACATGAGTTCATTTCTAGTTGTAAAGAATTACTTTGGTTCATAAGCTTGATATAAACAGGAGAACATTGTGAGATCCCACACAACACAAGGAGAACTTTTCGGCAACCATCTTGCTTGGTAACCTCTCGCTTCCGGCACAACGTGACACAACGCCGGAAGAATTGTGCCGGGCTTATTACCCTCCCCTTCCTTGATACAATTTCCCCTAAAAAATGAAAAATTTTCGATGATCTGCTTCGGTTAAGGTGGCTCCGTAATTAATACTAGAGCATTTTGCTGTGACAAATTTTCCGTCATAACTTTTTGGTTCTTAACGCGATGACTGCGAAACTTTGCTAAGAACAACATATATCATTCGGCAACAATACGAAATATTCCGATTTCATTGATGGTAAATATTTCTTGAGAAATTAGCGCTTAAAAGGACCCTACTGTTCGAAGAAAATCGCGTCTACTAAAAAAATTTGCTGATATTTTTTACTGAAATTTCTGGTATCGGCCTTAATTGATATAATAAATATGCCAGAGGAATTTCAGAAAAATCGTTGGAGCAGAAGTCCGTAACTAAAAGTCGCTCAAAATTCAGCTGTGAAATTGTTTTGGAATTTCAAAAATAAATTACTATCAGGTAGAAGGAGCCACCAGTTTGAATTTTCGGAACAAGTAACTTCAACGTTTGCTAATTCTTAAAACAAAAGCCGATTGCCTATAGTGCTATTCTTTAAAAGGTACTTTTTAGTTTTAGAAGCACCATAAATTGCTCCAAACCTTGCTCTGAAGTAGAATGACTTGTTCTTCGACATTTTTAAAATATCCCTTTGCAGTTTTGGCTCAAACTCCTGCTGCATACATTTTGATGTATTGCAATTCATTTTCAACGACTTTTACTGCTGTTCGTTGCTTCCAACTCAGGAAAAAAGTATTGAGATTGGACGCTACCTCGTATCAGAGCTCAGATAGAACTGTCCAGCACCTTTGTTTATGACTACAAAATGAGCACGAGCGGCAGTTCTGCGAGGAATTCGCACCTCACCGAGGGGGGACGAACGACAGTGATGACCAAGCCTGTGAACCGAATAACATCACAGTGCAAAATAAAATTATCGCAAAAATACTGCCCGTGAATAAATTTACAACTCTGAAATTTTTGTCACTCCTTCCTTCAATGAATGGGTATTTTTTTCTTGATTATTATGTTTTGCTCTGCAATACATGTTTATACAGATCGGTTCACAGACATGGGTATCATTATCATTCGTCCCCCCTGGCTGAGGTGCGAATTCCTCGCAGAGCTGCCGCTCGTGCTCATTTTCTGGTCATAAACAAAGGTGCTGGACAGTTCTATCTGAGCTTCGATACAAAGTAGCTTACAATCCCAATACCTTTTTCCTGAATTGGAAACAACGTACAGCAAGAAAAGCCGTTGAGGATGCATTGCAATACATCAAAATGTATGTAGCAGGAGTTTGAACCAAAACTGCCAAAGGATATTTCAAAAATGTCGAGTAACATGTCATTCGACGTCATAGCAAGGTTTGGAACGATTTATAGTGCTTCTAAAACTGAAAAGTACCTTTTAAAGAATAGCACGATAGGCAATCGGCTTTTGATTTCAGAATTAGCAAACATTGAATTTACTTGTCCCGAAAATTCAAACTGGTGTCTCCTTCTTCCTGATAGTAATTTATTTTTGAAATTCCAAAACAATTTCACAGCTGAATTTTGAGCGACTTTTAGTTACGGACTTCTGCTCCAACGATTTTTCTGAAATTCCTCTGGCATATTTATTATATCAATTAAAGCCGATACCAGAAATTTCAGTAAAAAATATCAGCAAAATTTTTTACTAGACGCGATTTTCTTTGAACATTAGGGTCCTTTTAAGCGCTAATTTCTCAAGAAATATTTACCACCAATGAAATCGGAATATTTCGTATTATTGCCAAATGATATCTGTTGTTCTTTGCAAAGTTTCGCAGCCATCGCGTTAAAATCGAAAACGTTATGACGGAAAATTTGCCGCAGCTAAATGCTCTTGTATTAATTACGGAGCCACCTTAATGGCTGGCAGTTTGCTGTAATTTAGAACTGCATCTTTGAAAAGATAGCACTATAACTTTGTAAAAACATGTTTACAGTTTTTTTTTAAGTTCTCCCCCAACCAAACGCGTTTTTTGTTGTAGTTGTCTTGCTTGTTGTTTTTGTTGTTTTTTTTTAACAATGATAACAGGGTCCATATTTAGTGAAAGCAAAAAAACATCGTGCGGGATCGGTTGCGGGTATAAATTTCCCCTGTTTCTTCGCAAAAAATCCCCAAAGAATCACACTGACTTGTTTTAATGCGCCCGCGGTTCTTGCGGCATCTAAAAAACCAATCAGCGCCCTGCATATGATTTGAGTGGCGCGAGCTGTGACGTACCTGCCACTATATAACGACGCGTGTGTTGACGAAATCTTTCAGTTTGCTTGTGAAAACCACGCAGACTTGACTTACGTTACTTTGAACAAACATTTAATCATTATGGGTTGTACTTTTAGTAAAAAACACGTCCGGCGCTTCTCAAAGAAGCAAAAGGTGAGCAAAAGTCCACTGCTAATGATATTTGTTCAGAATATGAACAAAACTTGTTATTTTACCTCCGTTTCTTTCTTAAAAAGCGTTTCAGTTTTGTCAACCTTTATCCATTGTGACGTCATAAAGGGGTACACGCCATTTTAATTCAAATGCGCGAGCTTGCGCGCGTGTCAAGTGACTGCAATGCTTTGGAGACAACTTGATTGAAATAAAATCTATGATTTACAAAAACAACAACGAATATTTTGCTTCCATATTATTTATCACATTAAGCCATGGGATATGTTTGAGTTATACAAACAAGTAGTTCGGGCAATAAAATTTTAAAACATTACATAGCGATATTCACGCCCACAAGCACTATTGATATTAGTGTACCAACCAAAAGCGCGTTGTTTCTAATGAAGAAAGATTCTATTTTTTCACTCGTTACAAATTTGAATAACAAAACTAATGTTTTTAAACACTGGTGTCGCCTATTGCTGACATTTACAGGAAAATGTAAACACGTACTGTCGGCCTATTATGACTCTCTCTAAAATGTCTCCAGTAACTTTCTACATTTATGCCTCAAACTCATTAATAATTCATAAAGAAAATACAAAGGAAATTAATGTTCAATGAGTGTTTTGAAATCAGATGAAAAACTGTTTATTTTTCAATCCTTAATTTCTCCTTCTAAAATCGTTTTGTTTGAGAAGTAATATCAAGCATTTCCCGGTGTACAATTTAACTCGCTCCCCATGGATGATCTGACCGCTGCGCTCTACTATTTGAACGCCTGGAACAGGCTACAGGTGAAACTGACCTCGAAGTTCGTCAAATACTCCGCTGAGCCCGTGTCGTTTTTTCAACTCTCTTCTCAGTGTTTTATCTGATGAAACACTGACTTACATAACAAAAAACGGCAATAAATGAACATTTTCAGAGGGATTTACGTTCACGCATGTTCAAAATTTTGGGGACAACGACGACCGGGCTAAATTAAGGGTCGGGTAGGCACCTCATTATAAATTGTGGACACCCTGGAAAACCGGCAGCAGTTAAATCCCCACCCCACCAACCAAAAAACTCAGACGTTTGAATGAAATAATCTCCCGTCATTAGGGATTCGCGCTATTAAGGGCACTAAAAATTCCCCGTCCAAGGCGAGGCCAGTTTCTGTTAGAGAGGGCGGTGACCGAATGCACATGTAAGGAAGAAGTAGCTGAGTAATGTGGGGTCAAAGAGAACGACTAGAAAGGGAAACGAGACACTCCCAACCATCGCCAAAACGTGCTTCGGGCCTGTCTTCAGCTTAAACTTTAAAAATGCTGTAGATAATTACGCGAGCACTATGTCGCAGAGCCAACTCAATGTACCACTGAGGATTATTTCCTTCGTTAATTGAACCCCTCGGTATAAAGAACGGCTTTCTTCCTCCAGTAATTGATAAGGAAGGAAAAACATAAAGACCTCGTAATGGCAAACAATTTCAAGGTTGCACTGTCAAGTCGTGGTCCTTCAGTCGGTGGAAGATGATTTCCTTACATACCAGGCATAGATTAGATGAAGGCGACGCACCAGAGACGATAAGAGTGAGATCGCATTATTTAGCTGACTTACGTTAAAAATATAACCTAGGAAAATCTCACTAAGCCTTAGTCCTCAAGGGGGCAAAAAATACACGGACCACCATGGGAATTGATAGCCAAACGATAGCCACTGGAGTGTGATTAAAGAGGAGCAGTCCCTCCCTCGCACCCAGACGTCTCTCTCTCTTTCCATGGTCCATTGCGCGTCGTCACCAGTCACTCGCGTTTCGAGCTTTGCGAAACCATGCGAGAAACGAAGCGCCTGAGGAAGAGGCCTAAGAACAGTTCTTTGTCTCTTGTTCGCCCTCGTCCCCCTCGCCTTACGTCTGTTATCATCATTATTCTAAGGAGCATCTATCACCTTGGTCCCGGTTGTTTAAACGTTATATAGCGTTATAAACTGGATAAATCTCTATGCAGGGAATATAAGTATATAAAAATAAATTTCACCAATTCTATCCAGTGATTAGCCCAATTTAGACTAAATTGCCTTCCCCTAATAATCTAGCTCTGATTAGCGTTATCCCTCTTGTGAGCAACTGGGGCCGATCGAATGGTATTCTTTCTGGTCAGGCCGAACTACTGGTCATTTTCTGGGAACGGGGTTCTCATTTCGAACATAAAGTTGAAAATGCAAAGTTTATTTTCTCGGCCCACTCAAATCTTCACACTGAATGCTTGCCAAATACTGAACAAACTTTAGATTAATCAGAATCATTTTAATCACTGATGTTCTAAACCCGGATGTGAATATGAATATTGATTTAATTCTATTTGTTCTTCTAAGATTTATCGCCGATCTGCCTCCATCGACTCCGAGGCAGCGGTAAGCTCCTGGCAAGTTAAGAACAACGTAACCATGGCACGGATGCCCGCCGGCCATAAGTCGCAGACAGTAAGACCTGCAGCCATGAAATGCACCAAAGCCTTTGAAGGCTTGGCTCAATTTACATCCCTTACTTTCATGGCTGCCCATAAAGATAAAGATTTCATGCCAGAATGCATAACTTATGAAGGTAAAGACCCTTTAAAAACCCTTTTCAAAACCTCCTTTTAGCATATTATACAAAGTGCATGTATCTAACAAAGTTCATGTTAAATTCTTTTACTTTTTTTTCAAGGTTTTCACAGCCATGGTTACCACGTAGTGACCATCAAGGCCAAACAATACAGTCAGGTTGCAAACACCATGCGAGCAGAGTAAGTACATTTTGATGTTCCTTACGCTCCTAACGCCAACTGCAAGCACTACAAAGGGCCTGAACACTGGGGCCAGCCGTAATCCTCCACGCAGCCGTTTCTGTATTGTCACGCAAGAATCTTGGGAAAAACCGTTGCGTGAACGGGACAAAAAGGCTGCGTTGAAGACTAGGTGAACCATTAATCGCAACCCGTGGGAAAACTCTGAGCCATATTCGTTGAGCTTATTAGCCAGCGCGACAGGCGTTACCCAAATTCCCCTGTCCCCCTTTTAACGCCTGTCACGCAAGATATGAGCTTACCAACTTATCAAATCTACTAAAATAGCGCTGTAGACTACGGGCAATCTCTCCCTTTTTTCTTAGTTCGTGAAATGAAAAAGAAACGTCACAAACTTTTGGCCACGCCCGAGACTTCTCTTACATGTACTGACTTTTTTATCTACTCTTTGTCTTAACACAGCTGTATCCCAGGTGCTTTGCGGACGCTTACCGCGCCCGGAGCCGAGAGACTTCTCGTTATATACGAGAGCGAGGACGGCAGCACGGCCTATTTGCCGGACACCACCATCTGTGTTCGGAACTTATTCTTCCACATTTGCACTATGTAAGTAACTTTGCAAAGACTTGTGACTTATTAGGGTCAGGGATAAAGATTGGCCAATGGTTGCCCGGCGCGTTAATCCCTAGTAACGATCCTATAGAAACAATTACTTGACGTTTCTATGGTGACGGATAGACTAATATTCAAAAAGTGAGAACGGTTAATCGGAAGCTATTTTGTGTCTACACTCCATTCCACTTAAGTCCGTCACTATCCATTCAGTGTGTAAGGAGTGTATCATCGGGAGCTTAATGCAACTTTCGGCATCAGCAGAGTCATCGTCACTTTTAAAATAGACGCGCTTTTCTCAAACTTTGTTGCGTTTATTCCGACTTGCTTAAAATGTCAAATGTAGGTGAATTTTCCTGGAGTTGAATTTTAGGGCATTTAACCCATGTTCAGAGAGAGAAATAAAAACTCTTCGTCATTTTTTTACATCCTCCACAAAACGTCTATAATAAAATCAGTATCATGTGGTGGTTGTACGGGAACCACGTTTTGCCTATTAAACCTTTTACTTTTTTGATGTTCTCGTTGGCGTCGCCCTCGTTGCCAAGACGGCAATAAGAACGAGAACGGCGGCCAAAATATCGAAAGAAAAAATGGGTTTAGATTAGCACAAAAGGTAACATACTTTGCACGGTGCAGAACAATTTTTGATTCATTTCTCAGTTTGCTATCACTACACGACTACGACGGAAATCGCCAAAATATACAAATGAGGGTGAATTTCTCTTTCTGTTTTTAATTCAACTCCAAGAGAGTTCGCCCACATTTGTCAAATGAGAGAGTTGGTATAATAGCGAGGAATAGCGCTGACGTTCCAAAGGACGCGAACTCAGTTTTTGAGTGACGTTTTGGCCGCCGTCGCCTTAGTGGAATCTTAACCATTATGATATGGAATGTGTAGAGAACAGCTCAACACTTGACTCATGATCGTAAAGATAGATGTTAGACAATCTGGGGAGCGTATTCTAAGTAGGGCAAGATATTGTTGTATGGGAGCGTTTTGATGCCTCCCTCTCCACTCAAAGATCGAAGCAAAGAAATTTCACTCCACAATCACTCGACCCAAATTTATTGGCTGTTGACTGCATGAATAATTAATGAGTGTGAGAATGCTTTCGAGTTGACGCTCAAAAGCATAATGCTCAAATTTTTCAAGCATAATGTTTCTAACCCTATTCGTCTTCTGAGGTTCGTTTTTCGTAATTCTCGGGACGACGACGAGCGCCGAAGCATCCGCAATTTCCGGTCTTTTTCGTGATAGTGGTCGGTTTTGTCTATTCAGCATTGTCTATTTCATGAGCATGACCTACTTTATAAGAAGGTAATTATATATGCATTTATTAGTAAGTTACCTACTGGATAGGAAACTCAAATTATAGAGGAAAGTTTAATTATAAATCCCTTAATGGGCTTTACCACACAACAGATTTAACCCTAAACTGACTTTTCATAAGCGACACATCTACGGTATCCTCAGTCAAGTTAGTCAATTTCACGTCTACAACCTACTGCATAAGTAAGTAGCATTGTAATTAAAGTAAACCCTGCTTTATGAGAAAGTTACCTATTACCGGCATGGGGAACTCAAATCAGTACAAATTACTACTCGAGTATACCATAATAGGCCTTTTGCAGCTAGCCATTCAAGTGGTACAAAACCGCCGTTGCTGGAGAGCAAAAGTCGCACTGGGACAAGACAAACAAAGAAAATTACCATTTCAAATTATGTATGTCTTTTGTTTGTCTTGTCCCAGTGCGACTTTTGCTCTCCAGCGTGGCGGTTTTGTACCACGTGAATGGCTAGCTGCAAAGGGCGTATTGCTAACTACTACGCGTATGTTCTATATGCGACATCAGTCTAGCCATACCTTTAATCAACATTAACTACGTTACTTCGTGTGTATTACCTTTTTCAGAAGAAAGAAATATCTAAATTAAGGAAAAAACATATTTTATAAGTGACGTATTGCATATGTAGAAATAAAGCTATTTATTTTTACTGTTCTTTAGTCAAATTCTCAGTGGTGTTAACAAAAAGATCCTTATCTAACCATCAAATAGAAAGCAAGCTGTAGATATAGACTGATATCTCAGCGATCTTCTCTCAGACCCGAAGAACTTGTTTGACATTGCTAATCCTAAAAAGCACTTACTTGCTATTACCCGGTTGTGGCTTGATTCTATCCTTGGTTCAAAATTATCCCCTTTATTTTGGAGTATGGTAACATATGATAATGATTTTTGAAAAAAGGAAATAAAATTTAAACCAAGAATAAAACTGAACCACAACATATACAGCTGTATCATGGCTTTTGGGCATCATTACAAAAAACCTGAATAATTTTCTTCTAGTAACACTTTTGTAAACTACTTTGTCACGATGGACGATTGGACACGACTTCCGCGATGAATTTGTTACAATTTTGTTATATCTAGCCTGCGTTTCAGTCGGCACACACTCGTCTAAACCATTGTATAATAAACAGAAAGTTTAGAGCGTCTGCGACGCAGGTAAGTTATATCGCGCTCGGCTGAGTGAAAAAATAACTGATAGAAATTAAACAGCTCTATGTAAATCATTGATGATCTCCTGCATGGTTGGTCTCACGCCAGGATCTGTCTGCAGGCAGCGTCGTACCAGGCCTCTTAACACGCGGCTCGTAATCAGCAAAACTTGCTCGTTTCTATTTTCAGGATTTGGAAGTTCCCGGATGCACATTTCGCACAATAAAACACCAAAGCTGTAAACATCGACCTAACGAGAGAAAAAAAGCCAAAGAAATTGAGTTTACGTTTGAGAAAGTTTTGAT
Organism: Porites lobata; assembly: GCA_942486035.1. NCBI lineage: Eukaryota > Metazoa > Cnidaria > Anthozoa > Scleractinia > Poritidae > Porites > Porites lobata. The sequence continues at coordinate 4,364,953 of CALNXK010000014.1, forward strand.
ACTCCTCTTTCTTGTTGATCCAGCTTTCTTGCTTTAATGCCCCAAAGACGATATCATCTGAAGAGTCCCATAAACGTAAAAGAACTTTCTGGTTGACTTACATCTCACCTCAAAAAAAGTTAGCTCAAACTCTCACTCCCTCCGCTATACAGTCACACGGTATTATATGTAGGCTTATTTAAAAAACTGGGACCTGAAATCAATGATGACCAACCTTGACTGTTTGGTTTGGTGTAAGTGCTTCAGGTGCGCTGTAAATTATAGCTCCAGGAGCCACTGTCATGGTGTGCTGAATGAACTTAGCAGTGCCATAATCTGACACTTTGCCTCTCCATTGGTCACCCTGTCGCCATAGCAACACATTAGCACTGCTGACATCCCGGTGAATGATTGGTGATGGCTTCTTTTATGAAGGTAGTTCAGCGCGCGAGCTACATCCAAAGAAATGACGCGCATTTCTGTTCCAGATAGTTGCCGCTGTTCCAGCAAATTTCGCAGACTCATCTCCATGAGCTCGGTCACAAACAGGGGACTTCCCTCGTAATTTGTGGCGCCGATAAATTGTAGCAAACAGGGATGGCGACAAGCTGAAGCAATATTCATTTCTCTTTCAAATAAAAGCCTATTGTGAGGGGACAAAATCAGGTCATGGATTTTCTTCACTGCTACAGTACAGCCACAGTAGGTACCTTCATTGACACTTCCCCAGCCTTCCCTCCCTAAGCAGTTTTCTGTCATCTGAGTTTCATTGCGGGAAATGACCCAGTGAGGTGTTACCTGTCGTCGCTGTTCATTTATTGTTTGCTGGGCTAATGAAAGACTCAACTCTAGTTCATTTATTTCCTGTTCTTGTTCCCTTAGCTCCATTTGCAAGGTTGAAACTTGTCCTTGAAAATTTATTAACTGCCCTTGTGAGTTTTCTTCGCGTTGCCGCATCTCCGTTAGGTGCCTCTGTGAATTTTCTTCGTTTTCCTGTATTTCTCTTAACTGCCTTTGGAAGTTTTCCTCTCGTTCCTGCATCTCCCTCAACTGCCTTTGTGAGTTTTCTTCTAGTTGCTGCATCCCCGTTAGCTGCCTTTGGAAGTTTTCTTCACGTTCCTGCATCTCTCTCAACTGCCTTTGTGAGTTTTCTTCACGTTGCTGCATCTCCCTCAACTGCCTTTGTGAGTTTTCTTCGAGTTCCTGCTTCTCCCTCAGCTGCTTTTGTGAATTTTCTTCTCGTTGCTGCATCTCCGTTAGCTGCCTTTGGAAGTTTTCTTCGCGTTCCTGCATCTTCCTTAGCTGCATTTGTGAGTTTTCTTTCGCCCCATGTAAGGGATTCCGGATTCCGGAATCCACGAATTTTTTGCTTGTGGAATCCAGAATCCTGGGCTTTGGAATCCGGAATCCAGCACTAAGAATCCGGAATCCTACTAAAGATTGGAATCCGGAATCCAACTTACTAAAGATCCACTCCACATTAAATTAAGCTACTTGCTCGAAAGAAAAACCATCAGTCTATGGAAAGGGTATAGACCTGAACGTGACGACATAATATCGGCATATCTGGTGTCAAAACAATAGTTCACGAGCTCCGTATGAAAGGTCGAGGTCACGGTCACATGATTAAAATTCTATAATAGCGAGGGAACCCTTGCTTATGAGCGGCTGGGAGAATCACAAAATTCGGGGTTTTCAAGGGAACACAGCGCAGCGTTTTTAAGGTATAAATTGAATTGTTACGAATAACTTCGACCTCTGGCTTTGATTCTCTGTTGTTCACTCGCTTCGCTGAACTTTAAAAAATCAAAAGCGATTTTATGCGAGCTTTTTGACCTGGCATAGGACTGGAAAAGGTGCACCTGGGGTGAACCTTTTCTTCAACCTTCCTGGTCCTCCTGGTTCACAAATGAAAATAAACGTCTACGTTCAACAGTTTACCTAAAAAGAAAAAAAAGAAATTCACAGTCTTCTAGTTCCTAATTTGGTCCTAGTAGTTTCGCTGAGAACAGTTTCATAAGCCAGGAACTGTCAGAACCGTACCAATTAGCTGTCACTAAAGTAATCACGTGCAAGGACGCGGTGGGTGCCTTTTTCATTCATCCCCCGGCATTTGAGTGAAATCTTGCCACCTCTTCGATCAGACCAGTTTGAAGTTTGTTGTTTGTTGGATTTTTCTTTTCTACTTTTTCTTTTTTAAAAAAGACGTTATTGGAAAACACAAGCAAAAACGAAAGGCTGAGAGAGAAAGGTACCTGTAATACTGTGTTGTGAAATTTTACACCAATTTTTAGCTGACTACGATAGATCTAAACGTGCCAAAGGCAAAGCTGCATGATTTTTCGTTTGTGTCGATCTGTGGACTGTGCTGAACGTGGCGTCAAGCAAGTCATAATCATGAACAAAAGAAACGTTAAGTGTATAGTTTTAAGCCCGCTGATTGATTTTTTTCTCAATCATAATTGAATGTAATATAAATTTTACGTCGTCCTTGGGGATATAATCGTATACATGAGCGCTATATAGTTGTTAAACGCTTAAAACGAGCCAAAGTGTCAGAAACGCGCAAGTCTCTCTCGATCGCTCAGTCATCTCAGACTCGATCGAGGATCAAACGGGCTTTTCATGTTTTCTGGTTCTACAGTCGTGATTAGGCCTCGTTCAGATTGAGGTCGCTTTTGGAAATTAGACCGATCTGAGATCGGTTTAGCCTGTAATTTTTTTTCTTTGAAATGGATCCTGGAGCCACCTAGAACGCGCTAATATGAAATAAAACTCGCGGGGGCATGAGAGGACACAGAGGCTTTTACTGGAAGTACCATTCCACGCAGGGATGTTTTCTCCGCGGCCAGCTAATCCGACTTAATCCCATTTAATATGTTGCGCTCCTCGAAAGTGCGAAAATTTTCTTGTCGTGTATTAGATTTCAGATACATTTTCTTAATCTTCATTTCGCGCCAGAATAAATTAGTTTGCGCGCAAAGGGCTCCTAAAAAAATCACAAGGTTTGTCCCACTTCGATTCCACCCTCTGGGGATACGCCGGCTTGGTAGCTGGAATACATTGCCGAGGCGAAGATCTGGCATTTTTTCCTCCTCGTCGCATTTTCTTCACGACAAATGTTTATATTTGTAGTGAGAATGCAGCGCATATCGGTGGATTTTACTTCACGCGGCTGGCTACTTCTGACATAAGAGTGCCGGATTTCATCGTTTTGTTCATGTTTATTAGTGATGGCAAATGTAAGGTAAATGAACCGACCACTGTAAGGTAAGAATTGAAGTTTTAAATTTGTTACTCGGCGAAAAATCGTGGAATTGGAATTCGTGAAACTCGTGAGTATTACCTCTGTTACCTAATGTCATGCGATGAGTCCTCGCTTTTTCGATGCGTAACACGGATACAAGCGATAAATTTCTTTCGCAACGTGAAGTACAATTTACTTAGCGAGACCATTTGACGAGTATTTCTCGTTATATGCTTTATTCATATTTGCTTGGCTTATTCAGGCTACATGCTAGGAGTTTGATGACAATGTTTGTGTGCTATAATTATGCTGATAAGTTTTTGAACCTTTATATTGAAACTCATGTAAGCCAAACGTTTGTTAACTCTAGCAAAACACTCTTCTATTGTGGAGGAACTTTTAACGTCTTTCGGGGCCCTAATATGGTGTCAAATTTTTAGGGGAAACAAAGCTTGATTTTTGGCCAAACAGACTATAGCTTTTTTGTCTTTGAAGAGAGCGCGAGGCAAACGTCCGTGAGTACAGTGTAAGCCAGTGATTATTTAGGTACAGCTAACAAACATAGGCTGCACTTTAGGTGGCACACCCATGGGTGCAGTGTAACCCAGTGATTCTTTAGGTAGAGCTAACAAACATAGGCTGCACTTTAGGTGGCACACCCATGGGTGCAGTGTAACTAAGTGATTCTTTAGGTAGAGCTAACAAACATAGGCTGCGCTTTAGGTGGCACACCCATGGGTGCAGTGTAACCCAGTGATTTTTTAGGTAGAGCTAACAAACATAGGCTGCACTTTAGGTGGCACACCCATGGGTGCAGTGTAACCTAGTGATTCTTTAGGTAGAGCTAACAAACATAGGCTGCACTTTAGGTGGCACACCCATGGGTGCAGTGTAACCCAGTGATTCTTTAGGTAGAGCTAACAAACATAGGCTGCACTTTAGGTGGCACACCCATGGGTGCAGTGTAACTAAGTGATTCTTTAGGTAGAGCTAACAAACATAGGCTGCGCTTTAGGTGGCACACCCATGGGTGCAGTGTAACCCAGTGATTTTTTAGGTAGAGCTAACAAACATAGGCTGCACTTTAGGTGGCACACCCATGGGTGCAGTGTAACCTAGTGATTCTTTAGGTAGAGCTAACAAACATAGGCTGCGCTTTAGGTGGCACACCCATGGGTGCAGTGTAACTAAGTGATTCGTTAGGTAGAGCTAACAAACATAGGCTGCACTTTAGGTGGCACACCCATGGGTGCAGTGTAACCCAGTGATTCTTTAGGTAGAGCTAACAAACATAGGCTGCACTTTAGGTGGCACACCCATGGGTGCAGTGTAACTAAGTGATTCTTTAGGTAGAGCTAACAAACATAGGCTGCGCTTTAGGTGGCACACCCATGGGTGCAGTGTAACCCAGTGAGTCTTTAGGCAGAGCTTACAAACATAGACTATACAGGTGTACATCAGATAGTAACAGGTTTTCCAGTTAAAACTTTGTCATAAAGTGCTACACCTCGGCACTTCGACTATTTCATTATCGCGCTTGTTTTGACGTACAATTGATAGTCAGGAGAAGTCGTATTCTCTAAAACCATAGCAAAAGACAAATTTACACACATCACAGCGTTAAGGTAGGGTAATACACGGTATTTCCTTCAGGTACATTTACATTTTCTGTTAGGTTATAAGCGATTAAATCGCATGCAGCGACGAACAAAACGCGAAGCCGTCAGATATTCTAGAACCGTGTTATTTACAGTGCTGTGCATTATTTTTGCTTAACTAACTACGCGCTGATGGAAATAAATATGTTTCGGCCGCTTTAAATTTTGAAACAATTCACTGGTACTGTATAGTCATAATTGGAGCGGAAAGTTAGCACGCGAGCAGGGCGATGCTGGTGTGGTTTCTGTCATGTAGAAGATATTACGGCAATCAATGAGGCTCCCGAGGTCCGTTCTGGAAATCACAACTACATGTAGCAGACGTTTGTTTAACAAAGCTCCCGCGAGACGGTTTTTTGGTGATTTTATTAATTTTTCCGATCCATTTTTTTTTTCAGCTCTATTTTCGCGGCTTTTGCGATACAAACTAAATTCATTTTTAGTTGTGATGGCATTACACTGCTTAATCATGACGGCCTTGGAAGAAACTGAATATATTGCGCTTCGCGATTTCGTAAAATCGCTGCGGGAATTAAAGAAATATTTTCTTCCAAAAAAGCGTTTTCAAGCTTCTTTCTCTAGTCAATTATCTCGTTTGTCTCGTTTTCTAAAGTTCCTTGAGAACAGAATAAGACAATATTTTATTACCTACAACCTAAAAACCTGATTTTTGACCAGATCGAAACAAAACTGACCTCTGAAATGGAAGAAGAAAAGCCTTTTATTTTTGCCGGCTTCGGCCTGCCGACGCGATCGTGTCTGTTTTGCTTTCATATGATGACATTTTCCTGACAGAAGAGTGTCGGGAAAAACACCTCGCGCTGATCATACGTGACAAAATCCGCCGCGCCTAAGCTAATTAAGAAATTCTCCTCGAAAGCTCCATACAATTCCTTACAACAAAATTATAAGGAATTGTATGGAGCTCCCTGGGATACTTACAGTGCAAGCCCTCTGTGTCTTCTCAAGTTTCATAAACTCATACTCAGATCTCTTACTTATTGATGAAGCCAAAGGCGAGATCTGGTCAAATCCGATTTTGTATCCGTGATTGCCTGTCAGGAATGTGACAGGCCATGAAAGAGCGCATGCTTGAAATTCATCCTCAATTTTTGACGTGTTAAACAACGAATTTGATAGAGCCGTGAAGTTTTTTTCTATCAAAACGTGGTTATGCGCACATCTTAAGTATGAACCAACTAATTTCTGTGTTCTTTTTTTATCTTTTTAACATCAAATTCAACGCGACAACTCGGGCCAGATCTCCCCTCAGTTTGGCTTCGTCAACAAGAGATCTGGGTAGGAGATTAGGGATTTCATTGACCTCTAGGGCGAGGGGGGGAGGGGGTGGTTTGCTCTCGCATGCTGTCCAGCAAGGATGCTTGCGTAGCGTAAGTCAATGAAGAACAAACAAGTTCAGCTGTACAGTTTTGACTGAACGCGGGCAAATCAGGCTATCTTTGACTACGTTTTGAGCCGTTTTTGTCTACTAAGCCACTTTCTGAAATCGATTTAAATGGTCCAGCAACGACTAGACCGAGTAACGGATAGTCTTGGGCTTGCAGACTGTCAAGAGTTAACTTTTTTTCTTTATTTTGACCAGTCAAAAGCGTCGAGACGTGACAGCGTAAAAATTTATTTCGTGGATCAACGTGGTCCGGCCACTGTCTTAATTTTTTTTTTTGAGCCATGTTATCATTCTTAGCCAATTATGTGACACAGTCAACTTTAGTCACTTTAGGGCAGCGCTGACCAGGACACCACTTTTGTCAGCTTGAAGTCCAATTTAATCTTCTGTAGTGCTCTTTTTAATTGTCAATCTTTTATCCCGTCGTAGGAGAAGTGTATTTTATTGTATTTGGCTAAAATTCGTGGCCGTCGATAAAATCCGGAACATGGAACATGCCGGAACATGCCGGAACATTCCGGAACATCCCGGAACATGCAAAAAAAAAAAATTTTTCATGAAAAAAAATATAATCAAATAATAATAATCAAATAATTTTTGTAAAAATTAATAATAATGTAAAATAACAAAAAAAAAAAAAACGAAAAATAATGAAATAATTAAAGTGCTACTACGATCAAATCTGGGAATTTGTTTTTGATTACATATTTCGAAAATGTATGTAAAATTGACTTACCGTGCCAAGTTTGGAGTCCAAATATGATCTGGTAGTGTGTTTATTTGCACGGCAATTTTCGTAAATGTCTTGCCGCCATTACTCGATTCAAAAAATGACCGGGAGTAGTATATGAAGGAGTTGGGGCGAGATGTGACGTAGAAACATCAACGCGACAAAACAAGGCAAACAAACATGGCTAATTTCGCAAGCAGGACGAGATATTTTTGGAAGCTTTTGGAGGTTCTTTCTTCGCTTTTTTGACTTAAAGCGAAAGTGTGCCTGGTAGACGTTGTGTTGTTCAGGACTGTGGAAACGTAAAGAACGATGAATTGGGGATTTCTATTCATAATTCTCCTGATTCGGGCAGCGTTCGATTAAAGTGGAAAAGGTTCGTGTCCATTCATCGGAAGGATTTCAACCCACTGGGAAAATTTGGTGTGTGATCGGAGCATTTTACAAGGGATTGTTTTACGCTTGCTTTTCCGATGAAAGACATAAAGAGGAATTTGAAGAAGGGGACGTTTCCAACCATTTGGAAAAAATCCTCTCAAACACTATCAAAGCGGAGTCGACGATCGGTGAGTGAAATTACCAGGTATTTGCGCTGTGCTTATCACCATTATATTTATTTCCCCATTTACCTGTGACATGATTTTTTCTGGCATCGTTGTTCAATATTCGTGTAATGAATGCTCTGACTATTTGGACTTCCCATATTGTTGCATGTGTTTTCATACTTTTCTGCTTTCTTCTCATAGTTATAGTAAAACAGGCATTTGCGCTGAGTGGACGTGAAGTCAATTCCCCAATTCTCAGACCTTTCCACTCAAGCGTAAAATTTAGAAAAAGTGAAGCTACATAGAAATCCGGCTCTCTATTTTTTGAGAGATTATTTGGCTGTTACTTTGAGATTTGACAGTACTCCAAACTTCCCTCCAAGAAATCTTACAGCAAATTAAGAGTTACACGCGAGTCTTTTAAAACGACCAAAAATGGACTTAGTCTGATTTCTACATTCTATAAGTTCAGTTAATGTTTGCGGGGTTTTTTTTCGTTTTTATTTTAATTCTATTTTCACTGTCTGCAAATGATGCCTACGTTTTAAGGCAAAGATGTGGTTAAACCTTGCTTCCATTTCTAGTTTTGAAAACATCAACATAAAGCTCAAATTTAAACTTATTTTGAAGGGGAGATATAAAAAATGGTCAAACTTATTTTCATTTTTAGCTACTAAATGAAATTCTGGCTGGTCAAACTACTAATGAGGATACAGAGGAAGAAGACAATCCTGAAGAAGAGGTGATCTCTTTGAAAGGAAGTTCTGCACCTGAGAAGAGTGCTGACACTATCGGGGCTCCCAATCTCAACCCTGAGGAGTCTCCAGAAGTCGAGGGTGTTCTGAATACAAGTCAGGGTTCTTTGCTTGAGGTAAATCCTGAAAAAGAGGGCTGCATCCCTGAGACTGAGCCGGGTGAGATAAGTGTTGATGCTGAGATGGCTTCAGAGGTCCTAGGTACTCCTGGTGATAAGACAGCTCTCGAGAGCCAAGGGATTTCAGGTACTGATGAGGTTACTGAGACCATGCAGACCCTGGAGGCTCAGGGAATCGAAAAAGTGCAGGATATGGATAAAGTTATGCAGATTGATGAATCATTAACGATTCCTGAACTTGAACAGGTTTCTATGGTAGGCGCATAACTCTAATTAATGTTTATTTGCATCTTTGTGTTATCATAACAATGGGAAACTACATGTGCAGTTATTTTACAACAAAACTAAAACACAAAAATTCTAAAGTCTTGTTATTACAGCCTGTATTAATGTTGAAAGTTTGTTTTTTGTAGGATACTCCAACTGGACATGCTGGGAATTGCACAACATGCAGAACCCTGAGGAGTTAGGTGACTCAGTTAAGGGGCAAAGTCACAAGACTGAAGAGTAAGTTAATCTCCAATCAAGATCAGTGGGTTGAAACCTTTAAGAGCATACAAGAGCCGAAGCAGTTGCTGATGGTGAATGCTGGTGCGTCAACAATAATTGATGTTGATGAGTCATATAGGCATAACTGCCTATCTTTATATTTTTATTATATTTTATCAATATTTGAGTATTTAATAATAATTAAAATTTTAATGGTGATAGAATTTTTTTAATTCCATTTGTTTAAGCTTTTCAAACTGATCCATGGCCAGTAACAAATGAGACAGAGTTAGGGCTAGAGGATGAATCAGAAGATGAGCAAGAAATGCAGGACGATGCATATGAGGAGTTTGAGTGTGATGAAGACCCTACATGGAGTCCTGAAGAAATCGAAGATGCATATAAGAAACTAAAGGAAGATGTTGACTCGGTGAAGACTCATCAGAACCCAAGGTACAAAGATGCAAAATTTATTGCATTTTAACATCTTAGCTCGTATCCTCTGGGAAGTGAATTAGGCCCAAAACTAACTTCCAGTATGAAAGGATCTATTTAGAAACAAGAGTACATGAAATTTGTTTTTTAATTTACTCAGATAAGAATTGCAAAAAAAAAAAAAAAAGAAGAGGCATAGCCAGCCCATAGACTGGAAGTCCCAGGCCTAAAAATGTTTGGTTTGTCCACTCAATTACTTGTAATAAATTATGCATCATTGGGGTGGGCTAGATAGCTTAAGGGCTCAAAGTTGTCATGTGTGCAATCAACAGAATTATTATAAAAAAGCATTTTTCAGGATGTACGTGAGAATGAAATCCCAACCCACAATTAGCCAGGTTTACAACAAGTTGAAAAACTGGCAACACCCTGAGAAAAACAATAAAAATGATAATCATTTTTTTAATTGTTGTTTTATTATTTCAGATGCTATCATTAAATGAGTATTTCCTTTCAATCATTTTTTACAGGTTGGATCTACAAGGAAAAAACATTCGAGAGGAACCGAAGGGAATTGTTTTCCTTTCCAAACTTCTTCTTTTGTTTCAGTTCTGCCACTCGTGCTTCTTTTCAAAACCCAAACTTTCTGTATCACAGACAGGTACCTTGTTAATCGTAGAAAGTTTCTGCAGAAACTGTAGCCAGACAAGAGTCTGGAAGAGTCAACCAGACCTGCTAGGAAAGTTTCCAGCAGGTAACCAGCTATTACGTTTTGCAGTACTCTGTGAGCCGAGTGAAAAGAAAGAAACGATGCATTAAAACTGTAATTAAATTCAGGCTGAATTCGATTTAATTTTTATTACTTGTGTACATGAAAATTGGAGCAACATCAGAATTCCCAGCCACTAAACTTGAGTTTAACTGAACGCTAGAAGAACAGGGCTTCACACAGTGGGCAAGTTTGTCATTCAACAAAAAGTGAGTAAGTGGCTGAGAATTCTGAAGTTTGGCCCATAAAATTAAGTGCTTACGGACCAGTGTTTAAGCAACTACTGTACGTCCTTCTTGGCCCCAATGGCATACATGACACTCTTCAAGAACAAACAGTGCATTTATTATTCATTTTCTTCATCTTCGAATCCACGATAATGGCCATTTTGACTCGGAATTAAATTGTTTCCTGATTTTATTGTAGGCACAACAGGGCAAGGGGTATCGCCTGGAACTACCAATATAACTCCACAGCAGTCTTGTAAATTTTCGATAAGCCACAGACCTCAGGAATCTAGTAAAGAGAAATGAGATCACTTTTAATTCAAGGGGGGATTGGATGGAGATAAATAAATACTCCTTTTAAAAATATGCAGTTGGGGCAATAAAGTCATTTAGAAAATAAAAAATGTGATTCTATGAGATCAGTCCACGACAATAAGCTTAGATGTATCAATTATTCAATGCTATGTAAGGTTCGATCGTTCCGATACAAAGTCAACAATACCCCAACTTACTCATCATCACTTTTGTTGCTTTGCCCACGAACAGTTGTGTACGACTTTCCAGCTCGCGTTTTTAGGGCCAGTGCAGCCACTTCTAATACGTGGCGGTTTAAGCAGACGCTTTCGAACCCTGGATGGAGGGTTATGCATACGGTCCGGTCTCCAATGGCTTCTTCCATGACCTCTTCGCAGCGATCGATCTCTTTGCAGCAAATGCACTCCTGCGCTTTTGTAACAAGGCTGACAGAGCAGTTCGAGCACGAACGCCTGCAAAATAATGTGAAAAATTCGTCAAACACGAGAAAAATACGTCTGTATAAAATTATTAATTGTCTGACCTCTTCAATAAAACTGTCGCATAAAATCAGGACTACAGCTAATCACATAGCAACGAAATTGTAAACGTATTAAAACAAAACACATAGTCGCGTTCGTCACGCGCACGATCTAACGACGGGTATGTTGAAATTGGAAAATAAAAATGTAAATCTACATTCCATGATAATACCATACCATTCATTCGCTGGCACCTCTCCCGAACATCTTCGTTGAAACTGTTGTTCCTCTTCTTCTTCGCGATGAACTCTTTCGTTGTAGTCCGCGGCTTCTTCCTCGGTAGCAAGGGGTTCACAACTGTCGTCGTACGCCGCAAATTCAGACAATTCCCCAGTCCCTTCGTCAACTGTAAAACTTTCTAGATCACTTTCAGATGTGCACGAAGAGGAATCCGACGGAGATGACATCTTAAACGTCTTGTTAAAAGGCTCTAAACTCACAAACTTTTCCCAAATGCGAATCTTTTGGTTGATGTTTCTACGTCACAGTGCATAAATCACGTGGTCAAACGCACGACCGCTTTGCGGAGATCTCGCGGGCTATTGTTTTGCGAACTTTGTAATGGCGGACGGTATTTACGCACTTTTCAGTGGGAAATTTCCAGCCCCCGTACGCAAGTATCGTTCCAATTTTTCGCTGTTTGTATAATTTTGAACATATACAAAAGATTTATGTTAAAAAAACTCGGAAACAAAAACAAAAATTTTCGTCGTAGTAGCACTTTAAGAAAAAGAAACTGGTATCCTCTCTGAGTATGAGAAAACAATATTTTGTCGCAACCGATTAAAATTTGTTGGGCGAGTGAGGGTTCATGCAAATGACAGTAATGAGTGAAGGCTTTCTTCTAAATTCAAAATATATTAAAATGGGTCGCGAGGAGGGGTTTTTTTTAAGCTTTCGTCACAGAGCTACCTCTTGTAATTGTTTACCATGAGTTAATCATTTGGCGGTTATCCATTTACGGCTCTGCGGTGGACTAAAATGTCGGTGCAGTATTTCATGTCAAGCCCAGTCGGTAAGTAGCTCATTTCAAGCCAACATATATAGTCTCCTTACATATAACCGACATTTGCTTACTTGAGGTGCTTTGCTTCACTTGAGGTTGACATGAATTACTTACAGACTACACTGAGACTAGGCGGCTCTGGGAACTTAAGAAGAGTATAGGGGCTCCTGTCTTTGGATTTTAGTGGACAATACTCACATTCGTAGTAGTTTCTATACTGTTTACAGTCAGCATGATATTTCAGACGTCTCCTCGAGTCGCAAGAGGAGTTTGCGGGGAGACGGCTAAAATTCAGGCTAACTGATAACAGGTAGAAACTACCGCTGCGCTACCACTGCCACTGCAACTATTCGCGGCGAATGTGAATCTTCAATTAAATTATTCAAGTCCAAAGCGACGAGCCCCTAAGCTCTTCTTACGGTCGCAAAGCCGTAAATGAATAACCGTTAAACCACATGGCAAACATTTCCATGGACCCTCGCCCCACAAATTATTTGCGACAAAATATTGTTTTCTCATACCCGGAGATGATAAGAGTTTCTTTTTCTTTATTTCTTTGTCTTTCGGTTTTTTGTTATTTTACGTTATTATTAATTTTTATAAAAATTGTTTTATTATTATTATTATTATTTTATTTATTTATTTTCATGAAAATATTTTTTTTTTCATGTTCCGGGATGTTCCGGAATGTTCCGGCATGTTCCGGAATGTTCCATGTTCCGGATTTTATCGACGGCCAAAATTCGTGTCTTACGAGAAAGTGTGAAAGCAGTTCGGTTAAGAAGCGATATCCAATGCACGTGTTCTACAGCTTACTGTGTCTCTATAAATGAAAGTTTTACAAATTAAAGAGGCGGTAACCGAATTTAGTTTTTTGCGCTATGACAATGATTCCAATAAAAAGTAGAAAGAGAAGGAAAAACAATGTGCAAACCATGTTAACAAACCAAGCTTTTTTTCGTGATAGTTTAGAGATGATTAGCGATTGGCGGCTTTTAACGTTTTGTTCAGTTGTACATGTATTACTTTGAAATACTGTTTTAATGTTTGAAAAGAATTTGCCAACATGTTTCGACGTAGCCTGTTCCAGGCGTTCGGACAGGACAAGGAAAACTACGAATGTAATGACATACAAACAAAATGAACCTTCTATTATATTATTGGTGGATAGCAAAATACTTGATTAACCTTCGCTGGTTTATGATAGGAAAAATTGATTTGGAGTTACACACGAACTTTGTTAGGCCGTTTTCTTGCAAATTGCAGCTTGATTTTCCCTGGCAATGACTGTACCGTTCCCAATACTTTATTATGCAGCAATCAAATGAATAAACGTGAATATTTAGGAATGATTTGCAAGAGTTCTTTTGTTTCTGCGAATTAGTAGGCATTTTTCTATCTGCATGACTGAAAACAGAGTTCGCAAAAATAGAGTAAGTGAAAAATAGAGTCTTGAGGTCAGTCTCACTCTCTTCTAATCACTAAACCAGCTCCGAGATCCTCGATCCCTAATCATATGGAGATTTGGACTAGATTAATCGAAGAACAAAATTTAAAATTGCGATGTCGGTGTGTCGCCACGTTTTTTGCGGTGATGCGATGTTTGTTATTTTTTCCGCGGTGTTGCGGTGTGGACAGTCCTCCAATATGTCCCCCTCATTATCATACCTTAAACCCGTACGGAACAGTAAAACATTTCTTCACGTAATTTATAAATCGAAAAAGAAAACAAACTTGTTATGCATTCTAAACAACGTCTTTCAATATAGCAAGATTCGAACACGAAAACGAAATGCCAAGAAAAGCATTAAAACAGAAAAAAATTTGGAATCCAGTCCTTTTTGGAATCCGGAATCCACTGAGCTGGAATCCGGAATCCAGTACTCGGAATCCGGAATCCACAGGCTGGAATCCAGAATCCAAGACTGTCATGGATTCCCTTACATGGGGCGATAGTCTGCTACACAGCCGTTTTTAGTGTGGTCACGCAACGTTGCGTGATGACAGACCACGGGTCATCCCAGTATGGAATTTCCGGCTGTCAGTGAGGCACAGACGTTCCTCTTAGCGAAACATCCCTAGCCGCGAGGAGCCTTTTCTACGTTATGTTCACCCTACCCTGGGCTGAACTAAGGCCAGTTGCCTAGAGTCTGTACATCCCTGACGGGTCTGAAGAACAAAAAATGTTGTATAATCCCAAAAGGCTTTAGTGTGCCATGCGGTAGCGATGGAAACAGAGGTACATGCTAGGAATTGATCATTCGTGATCAGTCCTTCAAGTACAGTCATTACCAGCCTTTCCAGAAAGACGACGAACGCCATAACTGGCCTCATGCTCTTTACCATAAAACGGGCAAATGCAATTCAAACTTTGTTGGATATGACTGCAACAAGTGGGACTTTCGCTACTATGGCAAAGAATGTGCACAGAAGAAAACCCTGACTCGCGAAAATTTTCTATTCCCCTTCTAAAGAGGAGAACTAAGAAGATGAAGATTAATTAATTTCCATCCCTTAAAAATCGCTGTGTATTTGACTGTTTTTGTCATTGGTTTTCAATAAAGTTTTAAAACGGTATCTCGTGTCTTGTCAATTTATTTGTTGCCTGTTTTAATTGATCCTTGTTAAGTTATTTTAAATTGTTTTTATACTAATACGTCAAGGTTTTCCCATGGAGTTTTTCCTTGTAGAACTAATTTGTATTCAACTTTCGGCTTGTGAACTCGCATAATTAACTGACTAACCGTGCGTGCTTTAATCGTTTTCCATGTCCTCGAGATAGATAGGAGAAAACGGTTCTGTAATTGTCAGACAAAATTGAAATAAAGACTTTTTAGCTCTACTTTGTGTATGTGTTTTGTCGATATATCCGATTTTTCAGCGCTAAATAAGATATAGTAAGCTGTTTCTCGCGTTGCTAGGCGATCGCTTTCTTATTCCTAGTTCTCTTTTAATAGACATTTGAGCCGGGCCTATTGGTCGCGATATTGTTTCTGTTGTATGAGAAATACACAAAAGGGAAAATAACGAGATTCCTCCGCATTTTATTCATGAGATAAAGACAAAAGGTAATGACATCATCCATCTAAAAATAGCACATGACCTTATCTTTGTGAGATTCCTGCGCATTTTATTCCTGAGATAAAGACAAAATGTTATGACGTCATTGGCGTTAATGTATTCCCCCGCAGGATAATGAGATTCCCTCGCAAAAAGGTGGAGTAAAACATCCCTCCTATACTACTAACAGTCCCCCTTGTTGGGTTTTGGGGGTGGAGGGGCGAAATCTTAAAAATTGTCACTGAATTGATTGAATATTATTTGGAATTGAATATTATTGCATATTATTGGGTTTTTGGAATAGAAAACAAAAAGAGGCTAAAATATTGCTCAAACGAAGGACAGAGCAGTTTATTGAAATGTTAATTTTAGGACGCAAAACTAAAATTAATCGAAGCCACATTTACAATGCACTAAGTTTGTTTAGAATACATCAACTTTGTGTAGGTGTACACGCTGATCCCGCAATCACCATTTTAAAAAAATAGCTTTGGTCTCAAAACTGCACATTTCGCTTTCTTTACCCGTTTCTTGGACGATCAAAATAGTACTTTTTTCACCAAATTTGCTGTCTCAATTTATTCTATTCTACTTATTATGCTCCTTCTTGAAATAAGGGAAGAGCATGTTTGAATGTTGTTTTCTCAGTTTTCTTACCCAAATAAATAAATTCACATATTTTCGCAAAGCAAGTAACCTTATTTAAATATCCCCTCAAAAACGTTCTATTAAAAAACACAAGAAAAATTCTAAACCCTCCGAAAACTGCAAACAATCACCCGGTAGTTGTTCTAGAGATCTGCATTTTACAGGCGTACATAAATAAGTTTCTCGGTAGCTTACCGTCCAATGAAAAAACTGTTTTTGACGCCAAAGATCGTAAATTAAACTAAAGAAACATTTCCTGCATTTTGAAAAATTTAAAAATATTTACTGAAAACTGAAAGCTTATATCAGCTTCATAACTGTAATTTGAGGGCTTCAAATTATGGTCCAATTACCACTACCTAAAACGAATTTTCTTAAGCGCTCATTCCTTATTAGGGTGCAATGGCTTGGAACCAACTGTCAAATCAAACACGTAGGAAAGAAGATCTTACTAGCTTTAAACTTGCGATATCCTAAGATATAACTTTTTATCTTATTTTTATTTTTATGGCCTACCGTAAAATTCCGAAAATAAGCCCCGGGGTTTATATTTTTCAAAGGCCCTTTTTGAGGGGCTTATTTTTGGGGGTGCTTATATTCGGAGGGGCTTATGTACGGAGGGAAATTTGCGTTTCAAAATCGATTGGGCTAGCTTGTAGTGGGAAGGAAATTTACCATTTTTGCTTTGTTTTACTTTGTATTCGAGGGCAAATTCCAAGTACAAGCCCCCCGGGGGAGCTTATGTTCGGAAGGGCGATTTAACGAAGGGTTTTTTGCGTTACTATTTTGGGGGGGCTTATATTTGGAGGGGCTTATACATGGAGGGGCTTATTTTCGGAATTTTACGGTATTTCTTCTTATTACATTGTATCTAAATAAGTCTTGCTTACAAAAAAGTAGATAGTTACGCTTATAAGAGTCGATAGGAACAGATAAAAATTTGCAAATCCTAGTGCTAAATTATTGTTAGTTTTTTAATATTTATAGCTTGTAATTGTTACACGGCATGTCTGAAAACCAGCTTGCTGAGCCATTTACCGTTTTTAAATAAAGTTGATTGATTGATTGATTGATTGACTCTCGCTATGAGGGTTTTTTGGAGCTCATT
Organism: Porites lobata; assembly: GCA_942486035.1. Lineage (NCBI taxonomy): Eukaryota > Metazoa > Cnidaria > Anthozoa > Scleractinia > Poritidae > Porites > Porites lobata. The sequence continues at coordinate 4,381,972 of CALNXK010000014.1, forward strand.
TTTCGGTCCATTATTACATCTTTTTGGAGGGTCTCTAGGCATGCTCCCTTGTAGTGAAAAAACAACGTAAAACTAATTTCTCAGAATCGTAATTTCCAGCTTTTATGCGTTAAAGAGGAATGCAAAACTCATACGAGTCATACGACTGAAGCGAGACATCGCGCGTTTTAAAAATGAAAAGACTGAGAAGAGGACGTGGTGAGGTAAATTCCCCGTCTCAGATTTTTTTTCAAATCTGTGGGACGTAGCATAAGTGTTTGCCTGGGTTTCAGTCACAGAATTTCTCTGTATGATAAACACGTTTCTAGCATCACTGGTTTTAAAAGTTTAAAAATAAAAAGTTGTAAATGTTTAAACTCTCTGTTGATCCTATTTGCCTTTATTTGTCAGCATTTTGATTTGCACTTCCCAAGTGACGTTTCTCATTGTTCTCAAAATATTCTGTGTTTAAAGTGCTCTGCGCCAGAGCAAAATTCAGAACAAAAATCCACGACCTAAGTCCTTGCCTGGGGACTAGTGTTAGAAATTATTGCGTCATTGTGGCGGGAAAACACGCCACGTGATCTGAAAACTGAGCTTTTTGTTAGAACTGTGTAGTCGTTCGGAGATGTTGAGCTGAACAAGTGTGTGGATTGAGTTTAGATCATCAAGTTTTGCGCGCATTGATGTCGATGAATCCTTTAAGTGTAGAACAGAGTACAGAATTCTAAAATATGAACATGTGAAGAAATATGCTTTAATGGAGTGAAGAATAAAAGCTACAGAGAACTGATTATATATACAACATTTGGTTACATGGTCCTTCGAGCCGGATCGGCGAAACAAGTTTAATCAATTAATCGTCAAGATCAGGATTACAGTACAAGAAGAAAAGAATGGACAACGAAAAAGCAAAGAGAATTAGAAACGCCCACAGAGCTTTTGTGGAGAAAACGATGGAAGGTGCGACGAGGATTTTAGTCGAGCAAACTGCCGATCACGTGGAAGATTCATCGAGGGAAAAACTTATGGGACTGAAATTCACCCTCAATGAAAGACTAGAAACTATCCAAAAGCTGGACGAAACAATTCTGGAAAACAGTAAGGGGAGAAACATTGAGAAAGAAGTCGAGGATTGTGGTGAGTTTTGTGCAAAAGTTTACCGTATTTTGGCTAGAATTGACTTGAGTTTAGAGGATGCTAAAAATAGCGCACACGTGGGAACTTCACCTAGCTTCAGTCAAATTAATAACAATGTCAAAAGCAATGAGGGCGCGAAAGTGAAGCTACCTAAACGAGAACTAAAGTCATTTTCAGGCAACTACGAGGAATGGCAGAGTTTCTGGGACACTTTCGAATCTGCGGTTAACAGAAACACTGACATTTCAAGAATCCAAAAATTCACCTATTTGAAGAGTTGCGTGACAGGCGCAGCCGAATCTGCAATTACTGGGTTGCCTCTCACTGAAGATAATTACGAAACTGCTATTGATATACTTAGAGATAGATTTGGTAAACCACAGCTGTTGATTTCTAACCACATGGACGCTTTGTTGAAATTGCCAGTAGTCAGTTCAGTGCATGAAACGAAGAAACTTCGTGATTTGTATGACAAGATTGAGATAAACATTCGAAGTTTGAAGGCACTAGGCATCGAATCAGAGTCCTTTGGAAATTTATTAGTTCCAGTTGTAATGGAGAAAATTCCCTCTGAGTTGAGATTAATCATCAGTCGCAAGTTTGGCAGTAAAGAAACTTGGGACCTTGATGTCCTGTTAAATGCACTGAAATCTGAGTTGGAGGCAAGAGAAAGGTGTAATGCAGTGAAAACAAGTAGTCCAACCAATTCTAACCCTAGATTTGACCAGCATAAGGGAAGATTCAAACAGCCCCTTTCCTCATCTGCACTTTATGCGGGCAGTGAAGAGTGTACTCTGCAATGTGTCTTTTGCAAGAAAAATCACAAGTCCATCACCTGTAGTACCATTACTGAACCAAAGGCTAGAAGAACTATACTGAGACGAAGTGGCAGGTGTTTTGTTTGCTTGAAAGCGGGGCATATTGCACCGGGTTGTCAGTCAAGGGCCAAATGTTTTAATTGTGGAGCTAGACATCATGTGACTATCTGTGAAAACCCTAAGAAGCCTGTCCAACCTAGTAGTTCAGGAGCTGAATTAGCATCACTTAGTAGATCCGAAACTTCCCAGGAGAGATCCAGAGATGTTGGAACATCAACAATGCATGTTGGCAGCAATAATAACTCTATACTGTTGCAGACTGCCCAAGCCTTTGTTTCTAGACCAGATAATCAAGAAACTGGAATGTATACTCAAGTCATTTTTGACTCTTGTAGCCAGAGATCTTATATAACCTGCAAGACACGTGAGCAGTTAAAATTACCTACTGTTGGTAAGGAAACCTTGCTAATCAAAACATTTGGTGACAATTCAGCATCTGTAAAGGAATGTGACATTGTGCAATTGTCCATCAGAACAATAGATGGAATGAGTGTGTACGTCACTGCTTACGTTGTACCAGTAATATGCAGTCCAGTATCGAACCAAGAAATTCAAAGTGCAGTAGAATGCTATCCATACCTTCAAGGGCTACAGCTTGCATGTGGAGCTGTTAATGGAACAGTTAGTGTTGACTTACTAATAGGAGCAGATCACTACTGGTCTTTCTTTACTGGAGGAATAATGAAGGGAGATCCTTCTGGACCTGTAGCTCTTGAGACCAAGTTGGGATGGGTACTGTCAGGACCAGCTGCAGTTCCAGCATTGACAGAGTCATGCACAATTAACCTAAGTGCTACACATGTTTTGAAAATTGAGTCAGCTGACATCAGCCATGTGCAAGATGATTTGCAGAAATTTTGGGACTTGGAAACCTTAGGCATAAGGGACACTGAAACTTCAGTTCATGACAAGTTTTCAAATGAGATAAGATTCACTGGTGAAAGATACCAAGTCAAGCTACCATTTAAGGATAATCATCCTATGCTGTCAGATAATTATACAAATGCATCACGAAGGTTGGCAACTGTGATTAAGAAGCTTAAGACCCAACCAGAAATACTGGAACAATATGATCAAGTGATTAAGGAGCAATTAGAAAGTGGAGTAGTTGAAGAAGTGCGGCAAGATCAAGTCCTAGAACCTGGAAATGTGCACTATCTCCCACACAGGGGAGTTGTGAGACTTGACAGAGATACAACAAAAGTTAGAGTTGTATACGATGCCTCATCCAAGGTGTTTGGACCAAGCTTAAATGACTGTCTGCATGTCGGACCTTCATTAAATCCTCTTCTACTGGACATTTTGCTGAGATTTAGAGTTCATGAAGTTGCTGTAACTGCTGATGTTGAGAAAGCATTTTTGAATATTGAGATTGATCCAGAACACAGAGACTTTTTACGATTTCTATGGATAGATGATGTCGATAAAGAATCACCTGAGATTAAGTTACTTCGCTTTACAAGAGTTGTATTTGGAGTGAACGCTAGCCCCTTCATTCTCAATGCTACTATCAGACACCATGTTAATACATGTATGCTGACTGACAATGCACTTGCACTTGAGCTTTTGAAGTCTTTGTATGTAGATGACTTCATTTCTGGGGCCAAGGATGTGAACAATGCCTTTTCTTTGTCGAAGGAGATAAAACTCTGTCTCAAATCAGGAGGGTTCAATATGAGGAAGGGGAACAGCAACTCAGCAAGTCTTTTGCAATCATTGAAACAAGATTCAGCCTTCAGTGGAGACTTTGCTATAAACAGTAAAGAATGCGTTCAAGAGGAAGATGAGAGCTTCTCAAAGTCAGTTTTTAAGCAAGGTACTGAGAAAGAGCAGAAGGTCTTGGGAATGCTTTGGAACCCTAACCGAGATGAACTGATCTATGACTTGACTAAGATATTGGAGGGTGTGGACGTTCAGCCAGCTACAAGGAGACTGATTCTCAGTACTGCTACGAGATTCTTTGATCCCTTGGGGTTAATATCTCCAGTTATTCTACCCTTCAAGATTATGTTTCAAAAACTGTGCAAGGCACAAAGGGACTGGGACGAGTTAGTGGATACCGAACTCAACCAAGAGTGGTTGTCAACTTTGTCAGACCTAAGACTAGCTGGAAGAGTGAGTTTTAAAAGGTGTTATGCTGAAGGTCTCGGTGGGAATGAAGTTAAATCGCTCCAACTTCATTGTTTTGCCGATGCGTCGGAAAAGGCGTACGGAGCCGTTGTTTACATGAGAGTAGAATATGAGTCAAGAGTACAATGTGAGATTGTGGGGTCAAAAACCCGAGTAGCTCCGTTGGATAAGCAAACCATACCGCGTCTAGAACTGTTGTCTAACCTTACTGCGTCAAGATTGGTGAAGAGTGTGAGTCAAGCTTTAGAAAACGTTGTGAGAGTTGATGACGTAGTCAATTGGACGGATTCTATGATTTCCTTGTGGTGGATTAGGAACACTGATAAGGAATACAAGCAATTTGTGGAGAATCGCGTGAGCGAAATCAGACAAAATGCACCGCCTGAGCAATGGAGGTACTGTCCTACGTCAGAAAACCCGGCTGACATTGCATCAAGAGGAATTAAGGCCACTGCACTCAAAGAAAGTAGTTTGTGGTTACATGGTCCAGAATTCCTGTCTAAGGAAAGCGCCTACTGGCCAGTCCAGCCTGTAAATGTACAAGCCAAGGAAGAGTTGTGCGAACTGAAATCAGCCAAACCTACAGTCTCCAGCTTATTGAACACGTGTACCGAAAAACAAGAAGCAAATCTGGAGAGTATCATCAATCCTGAATCCTACAGTTCCCTCTCGAAGCTCATAAGAGTTACTTCACTTGTGTTGCTATTTGTCAAAAAATTGAAAAGAAGAAGGGACGGATCAACTGACCAAGAAGAATCCTTGCAAGTTTACAAGCAAGCTGAGAAGAAGTGGATTAAACACGTTCAAAAGGGTATCCTGAACAGTGACAAGTACCAGCAAATGAAGTCGACTCTGGGACTTTATCAGGACAGTGAAGGTGTAGTCAGATGTCAAGGAAGAATAGGTCTGTCGTCGTTACCATATGATACCAAATTTCCTGTGCTTCTGCCTAGAGAACATTGCTTTACGAGATTGGTGATCCTCAAGTGCCATAAACAAGTTATGCACAATGGAGAACAGAAACACTGATTTCCCTGTTACCTTCGTGGGAAATGCCGAACAGGAACATGTCAGTGAACATTAACATTAAGTCAAAGAACAGCGAACTCTTTTCCTTTAACTTGTTATTTTATTCGTTTCGTTGTTGATTGACCCGTGTCAATCAAGGCGGGGAGTGTGTTAGAAATTATTGCGTCATTGTGGCGGGAAAACACGCCACGTGATCTGAAAACTGAGCTTTTTGTTAGAACTGTGTAGTCGTTCGGAGATGTTGAGCTGAACAAGTGTGTGGATTGAGTTTAGATCATCAAGTTTTGCGCGCATTGATGTCGATGAATCCTTTAAGTGTAGAACAGAGTACAGAATTCTAAAATATGAACATGTGAAGAAATATGCTTTAATGGAGTGAAGAATAAAAGCTACAGAGAACTGATTATATATACAACATTTGGTTACAACTAGGTACACTTCCAATAATCAAAATGGCCGCGATCAGTACGATTTGTACGGTACGTGGATCCGTTACAGTGCCCGGTGAGGACTATAAATCTGGAGAGCTACAACTTTGTTATTATGCGAACGACAGATACCTTATCCGTGTCATCATGACAGGGAACTGGGGAGCTTCCACGTACGTGGTATGTCAATTAAGGTTATTGATGTTTACGCTTTTACTTCCAACGGTGCACTGACAAAATCCAAATATTATTCACAAAGAATTCAAAATTTAATTTCGTCAAATACTGAAAACAAATAGTGCCACGTGAGAGTAACGATAAAAGGGTTAAATTTGTCCAGGGACTCAAGCGTTGGGACTAATACTTGTGGTAACAAATTCATTCGATGGGGAGGTGTGGGTGTTTGTGCGGGTGGTGGTGGGTAGCGAGTGGTAGTGGTAAGGGGGTTTTAAACTTGATGTGCTTGTAAGATTGAGAAATCCAAATAAAACACTTTAATCAACGTGAATCTTATGCAGCTGTCTTTATCAGTGTTATTGTTTATCCTCCCAATTAACAATTCTTTATTATCAGGAGCCCAGTTTTTATTTCATTTTTCCTCAAAAATGCAAGAGTGTCCTGTATTTTTACATTTACCTGGCTAAACTTCTAAGTAAGTAACAGCAGGTCAAACACTGACCTACACTCAATATATTTTTTTGCACTTTAGGATGATGGTCAATAAAATTGGCTAAAAAATTGGGCCACAGAAAATTTAAGTCAACGAAAAGTGTGGTGCATGACTTCAAACAGCTTCAAACCCTTGTTGCATGACACAACTCAACTCTGTTTCCAAAATACAACGCACCCAGAATCAGTGAGATTACCAGGTCAACGTTTCACCATTAAGCGTCTTGTTTATTCCAAAAATGGTGACTTGAACAAAAGCAAATATGTAATGGTGTCAATAGCTTTTAAAAGCGAAAAGATGTAACTTAATTTGTAATGGAAATATGGTCAATCTGAGCTGATCTTGCTTGAATCGATAAAAACAAACACAGTGTTAACATAATATCTACAAAATCTGTTTATCTTAAAATGGAGCTTTTCCTAAAAAAAATATATATAAAAAACTGTGAGCACAAACTCGCCATCGTTTCATCTGTGAGCATCCTGTGAGTGAGTGTCACAAAAGAGATACCATTTCCTGGGTGAGAAAAAGTGAACAAATGAAATTGAGGCAAAATATGCCAGACAGTCCAAGATGGCGTCCAAATCATGAAATCGCATGGCAGTACAGAACGGTTACTACTTCATGTACAATACTTGAATAGTAAGTGTTCTCCTTCATCTAACACAATAAACTTAAATTTTATGGATTCATATTCTAGGTGTGAAAGCTAGGGCTTATGAATATAAACAAACAACTATAATGCTAAACCTTTTTGGTATCATGTTTTTGCTAAATATAGTTACACTGTGTTGAACTTCATTCTAATTGGAAGTACAGTAAACACCCACGAATAAAGAGTCATTTAAGTGTTACTGTAATTCCTACAAGAAAAACAGGTTTATATGTGTAAGAGTACAATTGACTGTAAAAATTGTCTTCCTGAACGTAAAAGAAGGTTTGCAAAGTACAGCTGTGAATAAATACTGTGAAAACATTGACCAAACTCAAGTTTCTTTATTTTTTTGGTATTTGACAAGTATATCTTGTTCATAGAAATAAAAAACCTGATTATAAAAAAGAAACTTCTTATCTTAAAATATTGCTAATATAAAGTCCCCCAAATACAAGAACCTACTGCCAGACGTATTTGCAGGACTGTTTACTGTACCTCATGTACATGTTTTATGTAAATATGGTTTAGTGGTAGCCTAGTTGATGCACCACAACAATACAGGTTCACGAGTAATTAAAAAACAGTTTATTTGATTTATGTTAAAACTTTATTGAGTAAACCAGTGTGGTGTCCCGTGTGTGCATATTTGATAATTTGCCGATTTACTAATTATGAAAAATGCATGTCATATACATGTGTTAGCAAAAATGATAATTAACAGTATGAGTTTAAGGTAAAATTTAACTCATCAGCAATAGATGAGCTTGGGAACTGGTGCCTTTAAGGTTGGCCGGAGGCCTGAGCACCTCAGGAATAGCAAGGAGGTATCCATGGCAACCCTGCGAGAGGGAACCACCCTGCATGCAGCCAGCAACAAGCACGGTCACACTGAAGGAATTCATAGGAAAATACTCAGCTGGTCCCATATTTACCAATAACTCACAGACCCCAAAAGGGAGGGAAGGGCTGGGAGCCAAAATCTGCAAAGAGTTGATTTAATGCACGAGCAACACTTAAGGTCCACAATGATCAGCTCTAAATGCCAGCATGAAATGCAATTTAAGTGATAAGATAAGCAAAAGGCCCCTGTGGTCAGGCCACAGATCATGTCAACTTAAGGGGGATACTACTGACTGCATGGCTTGAAATTTAACTTTGCCTAAATTACATTAGCCACATCTAGCAGTCCACTCCAGGAGCTATCATCTGCATAGCTTCATGAGAAAATGAAATTGTTACCCACCATTGTGTGCATTAAATTTACAGTAGACCAGGGCAGGTGGTTAAATTACTTTCTGCAGGCAGAACAATATTTGACAGCCAGTACTAGTGGAACGCAACCCATGGGCTAGTTTGTTTTAATTGCAAGGTGACCAGTGATTTAGCAACATTTTCAGAGATAAAATTTAATGTTAGTGAAGAAGGGTATGCAGCATGTATGCTGTGATGTGGTTACTAAACTTTAGGAAGAGCTTTCCCTAAGTGCAAATGATTTTCCATTTGCATAGATTAAATTAAGGAACAGCAGATGCTGGTATGCAATTAAGTGTAGAGTTAATGAGAGACAGATTCTCTTTTTTGATAACCTAGAGACCAAAAACCATATGCCAGCATATGCACTGCATCAATTCAAAAATGCCACAATCAAGGTGGGATAAATGCAAGAGATTCTGCTTGAACACCACTAACCAATTGTAGCTCGGATAATGACTCAAGTTTGTGTGAACCATAGGGGGGAAATGACCTTAGAGGCGGGGAAAGACATTGTTTCAGTGTGCTTGCAGATGCCTTTGACTTGACTTGACTGACAGGCTAGTACTGGGATTGGTGACCCACCAAAAATGCCTTTTCGATATTAATATTCTTTGACTTCAGCTTTCTTTTTTACAAAAAGCAGTTTCAATGTTTAAACACGCCTATAGAATATCGTCCCATAAAAATTTTTTTAGAGTAAATAGGAATTGCAAAGGACTTTGTTTGATTATATAAGTGGGTTTGTAAGTATTAAAGGGAACTGGCAAACCAGGGCTGGTATAGTTCTGCTTTTTTTTAGCACCTGGCTGTTTTATAGTACAGTAACGTTGTAATAGTGCAATGAACTCAACCAAAGCACTGCACCCTGAGTTATTAATCCTCCAATCACAGGTCATGTTTACGAGGGAAGTTAGTTAGCCTATAAAAAAGCAGACCTGTCTTTAAATTTCAAAGTGTGACTGGCCTAAGCTGTGTTCATTGCACTGATATTAATAGCAAAAACAACCTTTGCCACCCAGTCACGCTTGCATGGTTTTCCATACAAATCCTATAATGTAATTTGTAATTTTCGAACTGTCATGAAATATATCATTTCCTTAAGCATTACAGGGCTTTTAATTCATAACAGGCAATTTGAGCCCTTAAATGGGAGAGATTAATAAGGACAGTATAAAAATTTCAGAATTTACAAGGAGTTGTATGGAAAACCATTTAGGTGTGACTAGGTGGCAAGAGTTGTTTTTCTCATACATATCCTTCTAACTTTAGGCGGCTGTTGCAATCACCACTTTTGAGATGTATGGCTGGAACTTTATGGGTTTTCTAATTTTAATATTCTCTTTCAGCTCGTGCTAACAAAATTTTTCGAAAGCGAATTGTTGTTGTGTTTACCGAAAGTTGATCACGTGATCAACTAGTGCAAAAGGCCTATTCAACTTACCCATTACCCATATTATAGGGTATTTGTTTTATCTGTTGCCTCAAGTTTTAATTTTTTTTTGGTTTTCCTTGCTCAATGTATAGCCTTCTGTTCATGCGCTTTGCACTGTGAGGCTACCATCCTTCTTGATCGATAATTTATTAAGACTCTATTAGCTCCATTTCTTGAACACTGTACAAGTTAAAAATTATCACTCGAAAATACTACATGAAACCGCAAATAGAAAGAACGATAATGTCTGCTATTTTTCAAGTGAAATTTACCTGAAAAAATCATTCTTCAGGTGTTATTGAGTCAGTCAGATAATGAATTTTTTATGAGCCTTTGCTTAACCGTCACCATTTATTTAGTCTTTTACCACTTAATATTATCCACCCTTGTTCATGGTAATCCTTCACCTGCTGTTGGGGAAGGAAGATGTTGCCTGGCTTGTTCATGGTGGGGAATTGAGGGAGATGTGGTGTTGCCTGCTTAGGGTCTGGGGATGACCCAGGGATCACTTGGTCTAGTGAACTGGGCAACCTTTCAGCTCTCGCAAGACCTCATAGAGATTAGTTGGGAAGACCATGAACAAACAAAGTTAACAATGGAACCTAGCACAAAAACCTTAAAGTGCTGCAACCCATAAAAGTCCAATTAAATTAGAGGATCTGAAGAGCTGCAAGGCTACTAAGTGAACTGAACAATTATGACAAATGATTTTGAGCTGAACATATTGAACAAATTTTGCTATAACAGCTGAAGGCGAACCTGTTTATACTGGTACTATTGAGATCTCAGTGAGTTAAGTTCAGTTATTATCATATAACTGTTTCTATAATCAACCTCTATTAAGCAGTCACCCTTTACTTACCAAAGCCCCGGAAATAACTTCCCTTGATTACTGTAGAACTGACCTGTATTTATCGGTCACCTCTATTAAGGAGCTGTAGTCACCTTTTTTGAGTTCCCAACGAGTGTAACTTTTTCTCTTTACCTCTATTAAACGGTCACTTTGACAATATGTACCACCCTAGTGGAACAGGTACACTGTGTAGGGCTTTCATTGATCCTTTATGACTTCCTTCTTTTGGCACAAGAAGAGGTAGAAACACTTTGAGCTCAATTTGATATTTTGCCTTAACGTTTTCATTTTTTTAAATAACTCTTATGTTTGTCAAACACGTCAACGTGTACTAATGGATCATAAAAGTTTACTTATTATGAGCAGTGAGTAAGCCAATGACTGTTTTATAATACAGGTTTGACTGTATAGCGCAAATCATATCATTATATTTTCTTACCGTTTTAGTTTGTAATTATGCCTGAAACAACAATGAAGGTCAGCAAGGATACAGTTACAATTAGTGAACTTATGCAGCTTATTGGCGAGTACCGTCCCCAAGGACAAACTGTTCAACTAAAACATGCTGATCCAAGGGAGCTTCAGCATTTTATTGACCCGATGCTCGCTCTTATCAAAGGTAAGAGTGTGAATGTAATTTCCAAAACTTTGTTTAAACACGCATATACCCGGCCCGAAACCTGTAGCTTTTATGTAATTAGTTTATTATTTTTTAATTTTATTTTTTGTGGTCACAGAATATTCACCTGGGCTAAGCCGAATACGAATGACACAATTTTTTTAGTCTTTCGTTCCCAGTCTGTTTATGCATATCTCAAATGACTATCCGCCTCCCCTCACAAGCCAAATGTTTCCCATCCCAGGAGGGACGGGGGACGCAACGCCTTCTGGGTTACGCGTCTTTCATTTTGTCTTTTTTCGGGCGCACATACACGCTACTCAGAACATAAATGGGCATTATCATATGGCACGTTTTGATTAAATGTATCTTGTTTGGTAGAGTAACTTAGTAACAGCCTGTTTTTCATTACCTAAAAGTTCTGCTTGGTCGCATGAATAACTGAGCAGTTCTACCAATAAAATAATCAGCGTCTGGGGATGCACGATGTGCGAGCCAGGGAGACATGCGAGACAACTCGTCGGTAAAAAAAGGCTTTTACGGGCCTGCACGACTCCTGCAGTTCGTAAAGGGATTCTCTATCGACCCTTGTAGCTTCGTTCCCACGTAAACGTTCTTAAGAGTTTTCCTTTGAGAGTGATATGAAGGGAGGCCCCTTAAATTCGCGTTGTTGATACTGTATAAGGTGCCATTTCCCTGTTAGTAATTTTTTTTAGGTTAGGTAAAGCTGAGTGGAATCGTGTAGAGCAGAAGTAGTAATTTTGTTCGTGCAGATTCGTTTATTTAATTTGTTGAAGGGCTGTTTACGTGTCGGCGAATGTAACCTCAGAGAGGTAATGTTTTTAAAATATTGGCTGGGTGACCTCTGTTCTTTCGGCACTATTCAAAATTTTGGACGTTACTCTCAATAGTGGCTTCGGAGTACTATGAAGTCTGAGAAAAGAAAAGAGAAGGTCCGTATGAGTTTAGAATGCGTTTGCACGCCCAGTGCAGATTCATTATTGAACCTAACACCTTTGTACACTTTGTTGTCCAAGTAAGCGATCTCTAATTCTGATATCTAAACCGTGAATTTTATACCAGCAACCGCTTGCATCAGCAATGTGTTGGAGAAACAACGCAATTTAATAAAGTTTTCTTAATCAGGTTTTGATCATCCCTTTGACTTAAGGTGACTCGACCCAGTTTTTTTTTGGGGGGTGGGTACCATCCTACTTTGAAGCTCTCTGGTATCCCCACCTTTACTTTTATCGTAAGTCTAACACATAGAATGGATAACATATAGATCAATCTACAATATAACATAAAATTTTTGGCGATCGGAGTAAATGTCACGTGGTTATAATGCCACACCCCTTTGAGGTCTGAGTCGAAAATCTGCTGTTGCCGGCATTTTTTCGTGAAAATCTCTCGGCTACACATAGTGCCCATTAGTGCCTTGTGCTGAACAGAGTTTCACCAAAATCACAAAGACCCAATTCGAGAAATTCAGCGGTTTCCAAATTTAGGTCATAATTTATGCGAAAATGATAAGCAAACTTTACACGGATTATATCTAATAAACCAAGAGATTCATTTCTTTATTTTGGGCATCGTTATAACAGATGGGTCCTTGCAAGTCAGCAAAACGCTTTAGGGCCTTGTAAATGCGCGCGATTTCGAGCAAAGCAAACATATAGAAATTATTGTTTTCGCTATTTGTTGACGTTTGTCAGCGTTTAAGAGTCCTTCTCACGAAAAAAGCATTTTCTTAAAAATTCGTAGTTTTTTTTCCTTCAAATTTTTTCAGGGCCACAATTGATTAACTAACTACCCGGACTCCAAATTTCATGGTCATTGAAAAACTGTGACATTATCTTCTATTAGCCCAAACTTGAGTAAACATTGAAGACTTTTAGCGTTTCGGCTGAGCTTGTGCTTTGGGAGTTGTCTATTGTTTCTAGTCTGTCATTATACAGCATTCTTGTTCAGCACGCGTGCAATGACCGCGCTTGGCTGACTTCCGAATGCTCACCGAGATATGATAGTTTTGGTATAGTGGACAGGCCATCGCCTGATACATAGAGGTTTAACTAACAATTTTTAATCAATTCTCGTGCTTCTTGTGTCTTTGCAAAAAAATCAAGAAGTGCTACACACTAAATCTACTTACTATTACAAAAATATCATTTTTTCATAGGTTTAAGGTGGCTCGATACAGTTTTTCAAGGCCAATACCTCCCAAGTTTGAGCATAAACTACGTTGCCATAAACAAAGTTTTGGAAAAATTGCCACCACAGTTGTATTAGATAAAGATGAAAATTTGTTATGGTCAGGGTTGCAACGGCATTGGAGTTGTCATAACAACGAAATGACGCTATTACCTATTTTACTTGCAGCAGTATATCTCAGCACTGGGAACTGTTCTTCCAAAATCGTTCACGGGAGCTTTTTCCTCCAATAGCGGCCTTGATGTTCGTGAAGTTTAAGCGAAATCTGTAAGAGCGTTATCGAGATATTTTGGGATGAAGTTTTTATGGTTAGAAACACAGTAAAAAAATGGACAATATTGTCCTTTGGCCGTTATCTGTAGAAAATGAAGCGCTTTTTACATGCAATTTCACCTCATAGTAGTTTCAATCTTTTTAAAAACGTGTGTGAAAGATCATGGAGATAGCTCTAGCCGATTGCTAGAAAGAAGGGTTTTATTAGTATGTATCGAAGCGCTCTTGTTAGCGGTTTTGTAAACATTTTGGTCTTCTTTAACAAATTAGCGAATAATGTTTAAACCGCTCGATAGATTGTTTTGAAAATTTAAGATTCTTGAGCTTAACCTTTCTTTTATATGACCTTTTAGTTTCAAGATTATTGATACATTGTAAGGCAGTAAAATAAGGGCTACAATTCGTTACTTTTTTATCAGAAGTTTCGTTATTACAAGTGAAAACCTCTCATTATTCAAGGCATTGTCTCCAAGTTTCATTTTCACGTGAACAACAGTAACTAACAATGCATTTGACATATGCAAAAATGCTAGCTATTGTTATGCGCGAAAATATGAAACTTGGAGACAATACCCTGAAAAATGAGAGGCTCACATTTGTAAACACAAAATTTTTGCCAAAATATTGGCGAATTGTAGCCCTTATTTTACTGCCTTACAATACATCAATAATCTTGAAACTAAAAGGTCATATAAAAGGAAGGTCAATCTCAAGAATATTAAATTTTTAAAAAAATCTATCGACCGGTTTAAAAATTATTCGCTAATTTGTTAAAGTAGACCAAAATGTTCAAAAACCGCTAACAAAAGCGCCTCGATACATACTAATCAAATCCTTCTTTCTAGCAATCGGCTGGAGCTATCTCCACGGTCTTTCACACACGTTTTTAAAAAGATTGAAACTACTATGAGGTGAAATTGCATGTCAAAAGCGCTTCATTTTCTACAGATAACAGCCGAACATCAAGATTATCCATTTTTTACCGTATTTCTAACCACAAAATCTTTATCCCAAAATATCTCGATAACGCTCTTACAGATTTCGCTTAAACTTCACGAACATCGAGGCCGCTATTGGAGGAAAAAGCTCCCGTGAATGATTTTGGAAGAACAGTTCCCAGTGCGGAGAAATACTTCTGTAAGTAAAATAGGTAATAGGTCATTTCGTTGCTATGACAACTCCAATGTCATTGCAACCCTGATCATAAAAGATTTTCATCTTTATCTAATACATCTGTGATGACAATTTTTCCAAAACTTTGTTTATGGGGACGTAGTTTATGCTCAAACTTGAAAGGTATTGGCCTTGAAAAACTGTATCGAGCCACCTTAATACAAGCCAATAATTAAAACAACTCGTGACGGGAATATCGTATCTCGGTGAGCATTCGGAAGTCAGCCAAGCGTGGTCATTGCACGCGCACTGAACAAGAATGCTGTATAATGACAGACTAGAAACAATAGACAACTCCCAAAGCACAAACTCAGCCAAAACGCTAAAAATCTTCAATGTTTACTCAAGTTTGGGCTTATAGAAGATAATATCACAGTTTTTCAATGACCATGAAATTCGGAGTCCGGGTAGTTAGTTAATCAATTGTGGCCCTGAAAAAATTTGAAGGAAAAAAAACTACGAATTTTTAAGAAAATGCTTTTTTCGTGAGAAGGACTCTTAAACGCTGACAAACGTCAACAAATAGCGAAAACTATAATTTCTATATGTTTGCTTTGCTCGAAATCGCGCGCATTTACAAGGCCCTAAAGCGTTTTGCTGACTTGCAAGGACCCATCTGTTATAACGATGCCCAAAATAAAGAAATGAATCTCTTGGTTTATTAGATATAATCCGTGTAAAGTTTGCTTATCATTTTCGCATAAATTATGACCTAAATTTGGAAACCGCTGAATTTCTCGAATTGGGTCTTTGTGATTTTGGTGAAACTCTGTTCAGCGCAAGGCACTAATGCGCACTATGTGTAGCCGAGAGATTTTCACGAAAAAATGCCGGCAACAGCAGATTTTCGACTCAGACCTCAAAGGGGCGTGGCATTATAACCACGTGACATTTACTCCGATCGCCAAAAATTTTATGTTATATTGTAGATTGATCTATATGTTATCCATTCTATGTGTTAGACTTACGATAAAAGTAAAAGTGGGGATACCAGAGAGTTTCAAAGTAGGATGGTACCCCCCAAAAAAAAACTGGGTCGAGTCACCTTAATTGTCGGTACTTTTACAGGGTGTCCCAAATGTTCGTTCCTCTAATTTTATTAGCTAAAACTTTTGATCAAAACTTTATTTTGGCATGAAATTTCTAAAAAGTGTTTGTTGCTCTATCGAGTACATGTATTCAGAAGTGCAGTAACTGGCATGGCCCCTTTGTTTTTAAGTCACACTCTGTAGCAGTTGTGGCATTGAGTGGAGTAAGTCATGTAGCGTGTAAAGCCCCAGATGATTCATTTTATGTTTTTTTTATCACCTAGTATGCAGGAGCCACTTCGACCCCCAAACAATATGATTGTTTAGATTAGGGAGCAGAAAAAATATTTTGGGAACTTATCCAAGAAAAAATAATCATCCCGGCCCCTTTCCACAGTAAGGCTTTTATACTTCCTTACAAATTTGAGACGAGCTGAACGTTGCTTGGCGGACTGAGTAGAGGTATTTTATTGTCCTCTCAGGGGTCTCCAAACGTTGCTTTTCATGAACCTGCTCCAAACGTAGCTTGCTATCTCTTGTGACAGCTGCCTCGTCGGGTTTCATCTATTGTACCTAACCTTCTTTCAAAAAACTATTTGAGCAGTTCTATTCCGGACTTTCGGACTTTCCTCTCGTTTCTTGTCTTTAAGAGCGACTGTCTGTAAATATCGACCAAAATCGACTTTTTGTGGCACAAGTTCAAAATTCGATTCCGCTCATTTTTTGCTCATTGATAACCCTTAATGAGTAATGAAATAGGGTGTAGCTAGTTTTTTTGCATAACGTGTTCTTTCGTTAAAAATCGAGAAAACTCATTTTGCCCGCTTGGGTCTCAAATTCCACTTCCGGTAAAGCGAAATTTTTCAGAACTTTCATCGTCTCGTCTGTCAAACTACAAGGAGTTGGTAGTTTTTGGTCGACCCGTATAGTTCTTTGTACTCTTTCTTTGTTATATAATGATAGATTTGTGAAAACTCTAAAATTTTTGTCGCCAAAAGGTATTGTTAAAAATGGGCCCTACTTGCGATTTTTAGGCAGCCAAATTATAGGGATAAAAAATAGCAAATGTTAACCTTGCGCTATAACTTAGAATTTCGTAAAATAACTTTTTTTGGCTTAATTAGATACCAATCTATCAGAAAATCAAAACAAATCTCTGGGCAAAAGTTTTTAAGTGGCCCGCAAGGCCTTAAGTTTAACCGTAACTTTGCTAAAATTGCCGCTTTTTATGCGTAGGTAATTGCGTGACACGGTTCGTCACGGCATTTTTGTCAGATAGCAAGTATGCGATTAAAATAATAATCATTTTTAATAATAATCAAGGGAGAAAAGAAAAAACATTCAAAACTTTATTTAAAATTTTCTTTTAAGGTTTATTTATCGATTTTTTTTTTTAATTTTTCATGACATGAGTATATGAATGTGCACTCTTCTTTTTCTTACATAAACACCTGTCGATAGTCCAGGGCTTTCAGTCTTCACCGACGAGAATTACAACCGGCAGGCATCCCAAAAAGAACCTTTTTTTTCCTCGCTCAAGTAAACAAACAAAATACAGAAAAGACGATGTGTCTCACAAACATAGGAATATGTATTTATTTCTATATTACAGATTATTAACCAAAACAACACTAGCGCGATCCTTTTTCGGTATGGCAAGACCTATTGACTCACATTATGCGCATGATATAGCATTTTATACAAGCCTGGTCAAAATGAAAGCAAAAGCCCCGATCAATCTGAGCTGTAGTACATGTAAATAACGTTGTTAAAATAATTACGTTATTTACCTTTTTAAAGTTGAGCGTCAAACAGACAACCATCAATTTTTGTACTCAAAACAACTGGGGCGAATAATGGGTCGTACGAGTGAAAAAAAGTCCATTTCTTATTTTCGTTTATTTATGAACTGTTACTTCGGTTTGCGGCTATGGCCAGCGAGACCTGAATTTTCCTGCAACGCCGCCTGTTGTTCGCTGACGAGTAAAAACGTTATTCATTTCTTAATGTAAATCTGCGTCAGGCGTCTAATTGTCTGGACTATTCGACACTTTTTGGCAAATAAATTGGAAATAAAACCGAGAATCATATTTTCTAAAAGGGACAAGAAAGGGAAACTATTAAATGTAATAAATAAATAAAATCGGTAAGACAGCTACAGTTTTCTGAGTTTTCAACTGTTCTTGAGGCTTTTCCGAGTTGGTACCCTATTGGCATCATTCCAAGGTATGAAAACCGCTCTTATCTTTTCATCGTACCTCATTTAATTGTTCAATTTTCTTGTTAAAATCAACTGCTTTCTAAGAACAAAAAACAGTCAACAGAGATAGTGCCGCTTCTGTCGTGCAGTCAAAGTATAACTAATCACAAGTCACTCTGGAATTTTCAAGATGTAGGGCGCGATCCATTCAACCAAACTTTCCGGAAATTTCGGTCCAAAACTCAATGGATCGGTTCGGTCCAACCGGAAAAGTTTCGAAAAAACGGGTCCACCTTTTGAGGTGGTCCTCTTTTCCCGGTCGGACCGGTTGGAATTTTGGTTGAATGGATCACGCCCGTAGACAACGAAGTAGAACTGATCCTTGCCCGTGCTGCTGTGTTTTCCATTCAGGAAAGTGTCCAAACAATGACAATTTGCCCATCTCATCGATCTTCCTTAGGTATAGGATGGACACGGAGAACCGATAGGTGTAGGGTTCCATACGAAATATCCAAACATAAAAACATAAGAGGCAAATGTCCTAAAGCAGACAGAGAAATAAGCAAATTATTTTCGCATGTTATCTGGAATAAAACAGGACTATTGGTTTCAGTAGGATCAGGTAAGTCCAACGATCAACATTTTCACTTGTGTTCATCTTATGTAAATATATATATTATATAATGAGACTCAAGTCTAGCGGTTATTATTTTCAGGTGTTTGCAGATCGTGTAGGCAGGTTCTGACCTCCCTTTCCAAGGAGACTAAGCTTCCAAAGCAAATGAACGAATCTGTTGCTAGTGCGCATTGTGAGGAAAGTGCCGTTGAATGTAAAGAAACTTCACCTGTAAGTTGACAACTGTAATAGTTAACTAAAAGTATTAGATCGCTATCGAATGAAATGCTCCGAAATTAGAAGTAGGTAAAATAATCCGCAGTAGCAAAAAGAAAACTCCCGACCCTGTCCCCCGTCAAAACATAGCGTCGCGCGCTTAACACGCATAACACGCGAAAAGCGAGAGATTTTTTTTCTCGCGTCTTGACCTCTTGCCGCGTATTTTTCGTGCCTCCCCTGCTTATCTCTGGAAAACGCTCAATGAAGACACTTACAAGGAAGCTTATTTATGTACAGGTCTTTTATAAGTTTTGTTTTTGAGGAGCGCGGGAGGGGGCGGGGTGGAGGTCTGGAGGTGAGCAGTCACTTTTTTTGAGCGTTCAGCATGTTTTTATCCCTTTTATTCAAAACAAACCGGTCAAATGGTAATAAGTAACAAACATTTCCGACACATGCTCACGTTGTTCAAAAGCAAATGATTCTTAAATAGTATCATTAAAATTTGTTCACCTTAATTAAAATCAAATGTCAGGACGGAACCGAGATCTAGTGTGAGGGCGTGGCGCGCGAAGAATCTGAATTTGAGCACTTTGAAAGTGCAACTTCCCCAGCAAAACTTCATATCTTTTTTTCATACTTATTCCTTACTCCAACGGCAGCACTATATCATTGTTCAGGACAAAGTCCTTGTTTTATCATCAACATCATCATCATCGTCATAAGATCAGGATCATCGTCATTACTGTCATCATCATCATCATCATCATCGTTATCACTATTATTTCTAGTATCATTACAGTTATCATAGCCGTAACCAGCATCACCATTACCATCTTTATCATTACCATTTCTTATTATCATTATCAATTTGGCTATCGTGCGGAAGCTTTGACACAGCATTATTGCTATTGGTGACAAAAAATTGTAACTAGACTTGGTTGATCAGCGCCCATTCCTCAGCCTTCGCGACTTTTTGTAGTGGTGAAAAACTACACCTTAATTATATTTTACGGGCATGGACAAAAAGAATGCTTTCTAGTTTTGCAAAAATTCCTGTTTTTTACCTGCTCAAAGAGTATGAGAAAGGTGAAATTCATCGGCGATGCATTCAGATCCTTAACTTTCACTGACAAAATTAGTGCCCTTCTCCGTTCTTTTCTAGGAAAGGCATACCACCTTCTCAACCAGTACATCGTTTAAAATAGAAACTCCGGGATGGTCAGAAGCTGGAAGTTTATACCTGCCACCAGAATCCGGGAGCCTTGAAGATTCCTTTGATCAGTTTGTTCAACAGAATCAGATGGAAAACTCACGATCAGCGCTTAACAAATTCCTTGTTACGCGGGACATAAGTCCTGTTCGTTCCTCCTTAACGACACCCTGGAATGACGCCAGTGAAAGGACGAGACGCTATTATATCAAAAAAGCCAGCGAAGCCGTTGCTGCATCACTGGAAGTAATGGCACCTGGTGAAAGTGCGGAGATGCTTTGGAGTACGTTGGTGAATTCAAAGGCAATACAAAAACACTTCGCCTCTGCGTCAGTCGAGCAAGAGAGCGTCGATAGTGCTCTTCTGGAGTATTGGCAGAATGCTATAATAATGCTACCCAGTGGGACACGCGCCATCAAATACTGTCCATTATGGTGGACAAAATCAGTCTTAAGTCTTTGCAACAGTATATTCCAGATATCACTCCATATCGTTACAAGATTGCCAAACAGCACGCACTCCTGCATGGTAGAGGTTGTCCATTACCAAAGCCAACACAAAGGAGGATGCGCGTCCCTCCGGAGATGGTTGACCACTTTATTTCTTTCATAACCAGTCAACACATAATTCAGGATTTGCCATTTGGGTAGAAACGACTTTTAAATTGTCGAGTGGCAAAGTACTCATTGTGCCTAATGTTATCAGAAACATGGTACCAGAACGCCTTGTGCAGCAGTATCAAGCGTATTGCAATGAGTCAAGTCTACCTTGTCTTGGCCGAAGCTCTTTGCTTCGAATACTCGAGGTCTGGACCGCTTCTGTACGAACATCCCTACAAGGTTTAGACTACTTTACCGCTTCTGGGGCTAAAGCGTTTGATGATTTGGAAGATGCAGCTGATACGCTAGGAGATCTCGGCATGGGGATGTCATGGGCACAGCAGCAAAAGAAACAACTCAAATTAGCGAAGCGGTATCTGAAAGGCGACTTCAAGGTAACTTGAATGACAGATATTGGCTGCGGTCACATCTGGGCTACTAACTATAGTTAAGACGGGGATAACTATAGTTAGCTATTTCGGTAATGTGACCGCTTCTCTGTTCGCTCTAACTATAGTTAGAAAATTTACGCTTCGGTGATCCAAAACAATACAGACTAACTATAGCTATACCCAAGTAGGGTTCGTGGGTTACTCTTAAGTTTACAAACAACCAACCAATCAAAATGTGACGCTTCATTTCGCACGTGCGAGATGAGCATATATAAATATGCAAAATAAAAACCAAGCGTGAAGCGAGGGGGAAACCAAAAACAACAAACAAAAATTTCACATAGGCTAATTAGAACTAACTGTTGTTAACTGCGTGCTGTGACCGCAATGTCGACCGAAAGCACTAACCACAGCTAGGTATGACATCACGTAACTTGACACTAACTTAAGTTAAAGTTTAGTTACGTCGTAGATGTGACCGCAGCCATTACGTCTGAGCAAATGAAGACATGAATGTATATAAAGCATTTTTAGCGGGGCTCCCGCGCGCGCGAAGCGCGCGTGGGACAGAGCCCCATACCCATGGAATATGGTCAACCTCTTTTCGTTTGGTTGTCACGTGATTGACCGAGCGTACGTACGTACGCGTCTACAGATTGTATGGGTGGGGTAGGGGAGACTATCAAAAGGAAGGGAGGGGTGTCTCAGGCGTGTCTTGGCAAGCCCACATCTTTAATATAGGACATTAACAATATGGTCAATTGACAGCTGTCCAAACAGGATAGCCACTGACCAGTATCCCATGACCATATCGCGGGCTCATGTGTCAACTCATCGAGGTGACGTGATTTATTTGGAAGCTGTCCGCTGACCAGTTAACTGTTTTACTAGATCGCGAACAACGTTCAATCTCATACTTTTACTAGTTTGGGAGCACAGGAAAACTGATAATGCACACATATTGGACATCAATGTTTTGATCAATTGACAGCTGTCAAAACAGAGTACCCGCTGACCAGTATCACTTGACCGTATCGCGGGCTCAGGTGTCGACCCGTCGAGGTCAAGTATTTTTTGAAGTTATCCGCTGACAAGTAAACTAGTTTTCAAGTGATCGCAGGCTCAAGTTCAATTTTTTTTCTTAATTCATATGAAATATGTTGTGTTTATGTGCTGCACAATTAAAATTTTGATTGCAAACTGACCTCGGACGTGAAAATTCAGCTAGCTGTTACAGGCAGGGAAGACAGTTGCTTTTGTTTTTTCTCACAATGGTCACGCGTTGGTCACGCTCTACGTCCAATTTTTATGCTCTGATTGGTCAAAATTTGACATGTGAGTTCATGCGCAAAATTTATGCAGCATCTTGAATCTTGTTTACTTTAACAGCTGAAGCTGACAGAGTTTTGTGTCAACTTGTGATGTTTTTAACTGTCTTTGTCCACTGGATGTACAAAATGAAATTCAGCTGCTATCAGGAGTCTTCTGTTACTCATGGCTAGTTTGTTTATTGGGTTTTTGGTTGAGAAAACGTCGCTTGTCAAAGTCGGAAATCCGATTTCGGATGGCATCGTTTTCGTTTTCACCTTGCTTGATGCGTAAGAGGATTGCAAAGTCTGAAGCGATACTGGCTTTACCTGATAACTTTCAGGAGCTGCATCTCGAATGGTAAGCCAGAGAAATTATTGTATTTCATGTTTGTTTTTTGTATCTAATTTAATGAAGTAGAGCGTAGTTTATGCGGGAATTTAGTTTATGCGCGTTTGTAAGTTTTGAGACAACGATCTCATCGAGTATCTGGTTTGATATAATCTTACAGAACTTTAAAAAGCCTTTAGACCGTTTCTCACCGCAAATAGAAAGAAAATGTTCCAAAGAATCTTTAGTTATAATTCTAGCCGGAAAAGAAAGCTTTGAGCGATTTTCTTGCCTCGAGTTCGTCTTTGAAAAAACAAACACCGGGAAGCTGGCTTAAAACATAAACTTCAGCAAACTTAAGCTTGAAGCTTGAAGACTCAGGATATTTAGGGACACTTTAATACTTGTCTTCCTGAATGAAAATTGTTGTCTCTGTTTATGTTTCACCGAATTATATTTCTTTTATTGATTGTTGGTAGTCTCTCTTGCAATTTTAATCGCTATGCCGATTGTTTTCAGTCGTTCAGTGAACATCGCTTGCAGGAGTTCTCAAAATGCCGCGCGTTAAACCATCAAATAAAAAATAAACATGATAAATTCTTTATTATCTTGGAGCGTAACTCTGTTAATGTTCATTCAAACACTCGCTACAGCTCGCACTACAAAAGTGAGAACCGGATGGCCGTATAGGTGATTTTGGAAAATTTTTTTAACAGTTTATGAATATTGAATGAGAGCAATTTGTATTGTGAAATACTGCTTTCTGTCCATGGTATAAAAGGTTGGTTTACACGCACCCAGATTTGTTGGCAAGATTTTGCAAAGTAAACTTGTCGAACGCCAAAACGTTGGCCTGATTTATTTCTAAGCCTAATTGATCTACGGTGATCAATAGCCATTACGGCTCTTAATGATTACCAGTTTTTGAGTGTACATATGAGGCTATCAACTCGATGTAAGATTTGGTTCACTCTTGGGCTGTTTGCAAATTATTTTTCTCTAAAATCAGGTAGCCTTTCCCTCAAAAGTCACATAAATGTGCTCTAAAGTTAACTGAATTGTGGAATTCGAATACAAGTTTATTGTTTAATTTAAATTATAAATTTACTAATGGGAGCCTCGCTTTTAGCCCTGGCTAAATCTATATATTATGTTTCTATTTTAAGTGTTATTGTCAGAAAAAACCGGGCAATAGCAAAAGATCGAGGTCGGCCGTTTACCTTCATGTTTTCACAGTATGAAAGCTATCTGAAAAGATTAACAACCATGGCATTTGGAGAAGTAGCCGTTCGATTTTCTTCGAGATATCACTATTTCGAGATTTTGGGACCTCCGGCGACCTAAAAAAGCACAAATTTTGGCTAACTTTGGGTGAAGTTAAAACATACTTGGCCAAACTCCCAATAGTTCTTATATTTTTTCCATAACACCTATCGCTTCGTTAGTCGACTGGAATATGTTAAACTTCCTTTGCTTAAATACTCTATTTTTTACCTGGTGCTAAAAATCGCTCCTGAATCGTTAATGAGCGTCACCCAAATTTCAGTCATTTTCAGTTGACTGTTTTACCGAGATGCGGCAGTTTATTTCAAAAGTAAAATCATTTCTAGATGGCTTATTGTGCTGTTATCAAAATCCAGTTTGTTTAAAATTGGTATCTAGCAGCAAATTGGAGAAAATGGCATGCGAAAGTACAATACGAAGCGTCGAGTATTAATATTTCCCGCCAAATTTTATAGCGCCACGTTTCGTTTTACTGTGATTGTGGTTCGTAAATGTCTTAAAATAGATTTTTACGACTTCAGAAGAGATAATTGAAAACTTTTATATCCCTAATTACAAGGAAAAACATTATAAATCACCGTATTGATAATAATCTTTTTAATAAGCAAGCGAAATCGTCAAAAAACGAAGCCCATTTTTCCCGCGAAAGTTTTAATTTATTTGTCACGCAGTACAATAAAGCCGGACTGTATTCTCAGTTCTGAGCTTTTGGCGTTGGCCAGAAAACAAACTTAAATCAAATAATACCAAGAAAATTCAGAATTATCCTAATTAAATTACTTCATAGAGACATCCTGTTTCCATCGAACGCTAGAGTTGTCACGAATTTAATGATCGGACGTCACGACAGGTTGAAAAGAGATCAAAACATGAATTGTTCATTCAGATCGGAGGAATCGCCATGTGGCTTGCGTGGAGTTGGTACGGTTATTCTGCCGTTACTTGCCTGTCTGATTTAAGAAGGCAATAGGGTGACTTATTTAATAGTATTTTCGCTTTGATCCAATTCTGGACTTTATAAGATTCTTTTTAATCTGTGGTTGCCCTTTTTTAAAATGGGAAAATTAATAGAGGTAATCATAAAAAACTGAGTTGAATATAATGTTAAGTTTTATTCTTTATTCTGAGCGTAAATCATACTTTATTTGTTTTCACTGTTTACTTCAAATTTATTTCATTTGTCAAAAAAAGGACGTATATACTTTAAAGTTATTCGTTATAGTAAAAGTATACGCAAATAAAAGTTATTTGCCTCTTTTGATAAACTAATTGTCCGCAATTAAGTTTCATTAGAAAACCAAGATGGCTGCCAAGATGGCCGCCACAAAGAGCACGAAAAAAAGGCCTTGGGACAATATTTCGCGATGGGAACATAGAATTTCTTTTTCAAGACATCTTGAGGGTTACAAAAATGTAAGTTAGAAAAATATATCCTAGGGGTGCATGGGAACCCTGCCTTCCGACTAGACTATTTCTCTGTTGTAACTTTTTTGCGTTTACTTCACGGTAATTGATTTTATTACCATTTCTAAGGCCATATTTCAGTATATAACAAATAAACCTTTTGTTAATTTCTGTAAAACTGTAATACTAATTTATCCTGGGTTGATACTTTTTTATCCTGTTGAACAACTTGCAGTATTTTTTTTTTTTTTCATATCCTTTTTTCTGTTATGCCTCATTTGTGAATAAATAAAAAGAGTGTCAGCTGTGGAGAAACTGTAATCTAATTATGTTTGCCCTTTGCGTACGTTCACTTTCGTTTTTACGAACCCTCGGATTTTCATCAAAAACAGTTGCAAAAGAAAAAGAAACTGTCAATACTAATTTAGTTTACTTTTTGGTTGTCATGAAAAGGCTCTTCTGGCACAGATTACTACAACAGGTGTTGCGACAACTTTTAGGGCCTCTTCATATGAGCCCGGTTGACCGGGCTGGCTCGGTTACCGGGATGAATTTTGCCTTGGGTTCATATGAGAAATTTTAGCCCGGTTTCCGAGATGAGAAAAGGTCAAAGATCCTGGGTACGAGTTCTGGCGCCAAATTTGGGAAACAAAGCAAACATAGCGAAACACAAAAATTTTAACTTTCGGGCCTATCTTAGCATCGGTAACTCTTAAAGCTGTATCACTGCAGTTAAATGGGATGCTTATGATGTGGAAAACACAGCAGGCAATGCAAGACGATGCCATCCGGACCGCCAGAATTCATTCCGCCGTTCATCCCGGTAACCGGGATGAAGTGTTCATATGGCAAAATTTCCAGCCCGCTTACCGAGATCTCGGGAACCGAGCCAGCCCGCCCTCTCATATGAACACATCGAAAATTTTACAAAGGATTTAGAGGTGAGGCGAGATCTCGGAAACCGGGCTCATATGAAGAGGCCCTTAGAAGCAAAACGTTTGTTCCAGGGCCGTAGCCAGACTTCAGAACAAGACGAGGCAAGTTTCGAGCGCCAAAGGCGTGAGCCGCTAGGTGGGTCTGGGGGCATGCCCCCCCCCCCCCCACGAAAATTTTGAAATCTAGAGGCTCAGAAAGTTTATGTTGTCAGTAAAATTAGAGTTCAAGGTAAGAAAAAATATTTTAGCGGGGCTTAAGTATGATTTTCCCCATTGGCTTGATGGCAATAAGGTGTCTTTATCACTCGGTACACGCGGTTTGGACACAATGAAACCACCCTTTTGGAGTAAAGCATCAGTCATGGGAAACTGCAATCTGTCGCAAATACTTGCTTACGGGCGTTCGTGTTCCACCCTTTTGATGCAAATCGCGGGAACTACTTAAAGCTAAAAAAGAACATCTGTAAAAATGAATGCATTACACTAACCTGAGCCAATAGGAACCACAGCATTGAATAAAACAAAGATTTCCGCTGACATATCAGCGTTTACACGACTAGGGAGTTTAAGTCCTCTCTTGGTACCTTCATGGTCTGGATAACAACATATTTCGACTTTACGACCCGGCCAGTTAGTCGTAAGATCCAGCCTATGCTTGGGACAGATTGTCATGGTCTGCATTTCGTCATTGCTAAAAGCACCCAAAAGACCTGCACGGTTTAAAATTAACTCTGTTTCGCTTACCTCGGTGCTTTCTCTACCACGTTTTACGCTGATTTTCAGACTAAGAAGGTGAAAGGTAATATCTCTTTTGCAGGCAAGTAACGGCAGAATAACCGTACCAACTCCACGCAAGCCACATGGCGATTCCTCCGATCTGAATGAACAATTCATGTTTTGATCTGTTTTCAACCTGTCGTGACGTCCGATCATTAAATTCGTGACAACTCTAGCGTTCGATGGAAACAGGGTGTCTCTATGAAGTAATTTAATTAGGATAATTCTGAATTTTCTTGGTATTATTTGATTTAAGTTTGTTTTCTGGCCAACGTCAAAAGCTCAGAACTGAGAATACAGTCCGGCTTTATTGTACTGCGTGACAAATAAATTAAAACTTTCGCGGGAAAAATGGGCTTCGTTTTTTGACGATTTCGCTTGCTTATTAAAAAGATTATTATCAATACGGTGATTTATAATGTTTTTCCTTGTAATTAGGGATATAAAAGTTTTCAATTATCTCTTCTGAAGTCGTAAAAATCTATTTTAAGACATTTACGAACCACAATCACAGTAAAACGAAACGTGGCGCTATAAAATTTGGCGGGAAATATTAATACTCGACGCTTCGTATTGTACTTTCGCATGCCATTTTCTCCAATTTGCTGCTAGATACCAATTTTAAACAAACTGGATTTTGATAACAGCACAATAAGCCATCTAGAAATGATTTTACTTTTGAAATAAACTGCCGCATCTCGGTAAAACAGTCAACTGAAAATGACTGAAATTTGGGTGACGCTCATTAACGATTCAGGAGCGATTTTTAGCACCAGGTAAAAAATAGAGTATTTAAGCAAAGGAAGTTTAACATATTCCAGTCGACTAACGAAGCGATAGGTGTTATGGAAAAAATATAAGAACTATTGGGAGTTTGGCCAAGTATGTTTTAACTTCACCCAAAGTTAGCCAAAATTTGTGCTTTTTTAGGTCGCCGGAGGTCCCAAAATCTCGAAATAGTGATATTTCGAAGAAAATCGAACGGCTACTTCTCCAAATGCCATGGTTGTTAATCTTTTCAGATAGCTTTCATACTGTGAAAACATGAAGGTAAACGGCCGACCTCGATCTTTTGCTATTGCCCGGTTTTTTCTGACAATAACACTTAAGGTTCATGTTTCCAAGACGTCCTCTGTTGCGGATCACTGCAGACGCTTTGCCCTCAGTGATACTAAAGACGAAGACTACAAAGATATCTGTGATCATGTTCATAATGGCGTATGTGATCGTTGTGATCTTGTACAGCGGAGCGTGTGCGACGTTGAGGAAGCTATGAGCCACGTCACTACGACGACAGAGGAGCTGGAAGAACTAAAGTTTATAGTGGAGCAAGCTAAAAGCAGCATATTGGCTTGGAAGACTCACCTCCTGCGCTCAGTAAACCAGGATGAAGCTAGAGTTGACGCTGTTGAAGAACTAAGTAAAGATTCAGTTTTGCTTGTCCAAGACTGGGCAATGAAGTACTTGCCACGTCAATACAGAGAGAGCCAGACCAATTGGTTTGCAAAGCGCGGGATCCCCTGGCACATAACCGTGGTGATACGACGTGCTCCAGCCTCAGATGTACTCGAGACAATGACATTTGTTCATATATTTCCAAGTTGTAGCCAAGACAGTTTCACGGTTCTAGCTATTATGGGTGACGTTCTAAAGAAACTGAAGAAGGCCGTGCCAAATCTGGAAAATGTATTTTATCGTCAAGATAACACCGGCTGCTACCATAGTGCTTCAACGATTATTGGTGCCAAATTGCAGGCAGAGAAGGCCGGGGTGACCTTGAAAAGATTAGATTTCTCAGACCCTCAAGGGGGAAAAGGGGCATGTGACAGGAAGGCAGCCAGTATCAAGTCCCACATGCAAATCTTCCTTAATGAAGGCCATGACATCGAGAGCGCTTCCCAGATGAAGACGGCAATTGAATCTTCTGGTGGAATCCCCGGTGTAGTTGTCACCGTGGCAGAGACTCCTCAGCGGCAAACAGGAAAGAATTTGACGTGGGACGGTGTTAGCTTCATAAACAATGTCGAGTACAACAGCAAAGGAATGAAGGTATGGAAGGCATACAACATAGGACCTGGTAAAGTGGTTCCCTGGAGCAAATTTAACGTATGTGTTGATGACCAGCCATCTTTGATTGCTAATCATGAAACAGAAAAAAACTTGAATCCGCAATTTGTTGCCGTGAAGCCAAGAAAAACTGCAGATCCTTCCAAAGCAATCGCAGCTGAGGTTGAGGAAGATGATGGAGGCTCAAGTGGAACTGATGACGATTCAGGTTCTAAGTTATTTTCATGTCCAGAAGAAGGGTGCACAATGTCCTTTCAAAGGTATTCCAGTTTAGAACAACACATTCAGTGTGGTAAGCATTGGAGGGCATTGGGCATTGGAAGGGCATTGGAGCATGAAACGCTTCTCGACAGAGCAATGTTGACGTATACCTTTGCTCTTGAAAAGCCTGGGGTATCAAACATTGTAATACCGGCCAAAGAGGGTTTTGTGACAAGAGAACACAGTTCAGATGCTCCGGGTTTCTCGTCATACATGGGGTGGGCTCTTAAAAGTTCCTTCTCCCGGAGCACTAGATTTAATTCCAGTCAGAAGGATTACCTTATAAAGAAATTTGAAATAGGAGAAAAAACCGGAAGGAAACTCGATCCTGGAACTGTTGCTAAAGATATGAGAGCTGCTAAAGATCCTAACGGCAAGCGTTTGTCCAATTGCAATGAATTCCTAACCAGTCAACAAATCCAGAGCTTCTTTTCAAGATTAGCATCTAAACGAACTGTTAATGTCATAACTGAAGAGGATAAAGAAGAAGAATGCAGCGCTCACCAGGAGGAAGTGCTGAGCAGATTGAGAAATGAGGTATCTGGTGCAGTAACCATGCCGCATCCAATCATGTTTGATACATATGATATCTGTGAACTGGCCTCTGGAGGCAAACTCAAAAGTACCTTTTCTGTATCGATATCTGCCTCGCTCTTGGTATAGATGTCTCCCAAATCATGGTGAAACGAAAGCAGCCATACATAGATGCCCTTCTGGAACTAGTAAGCACATGCACCTGCTCGAGTGGACAGGTCAATCCAACTCTGAAATAAACAATTATTCAGTGAATGAAATCATCTGGAAGAAAGATGCTCTAGGCATGTTTAACATTGGCTCAGAACACCTGGATTTTGTCTTGGTATTGACTGGAGTTTGTTTGTTTGTTTGTTTTGTTATTATCTATTTTTTCTAATTATCGAAGGAGTGTGTGGGGAGCGGAAGGGTGAAAAATTGTCAAATTTCAGGGGCAAGAGAACTGATAATGCCGAGGTGGAAACCCTAGCAAGAAGTTTCTCATCAGAGCGCCAACCCACAACATAGAAATGCTGTAAAACACCTAGCCATATGTTGCAAAGGAATCCACCCTTTTAAATCGTTG
This sequence comes from Porites lobata, assembly GCA_942486035.1. Lineage (NCBI taxonomy): Eukaryota > Metazoa > Cnidaria > Anthozoa > Scleractinia > Poritidae > Porites > Porites lobata. The sequence goes on from CALNXK010000014.1 coordinate 4,412,425, forward strand.
AAAGAAAGAACATAGCAAAACATGGACTTTAGGAAGATTATATGCTGCTAATAACACAAACAAGGGAAAAAGCGAAATCAATTCAAAAGACAACGAGCAGGCGTAATGCACCTATCAATGTCAACAAGCTGGCAGTGCGGGTGGGGGGGGTAAGGGAGGCATGGGGGGGGGATTTCACATTTTTCAAAAATTTGGCATTAAATTCCTTACCCACAGGCAAATCATTCCAGTCAAATGTAACCAAATTTCCCCACCCCGGGCTGCACCTTGCTGTCAAATAACGCACGGCTGGACCCAAAGGGACAATAACAATATCTCAGTCCAAATAAAACTCTACAATCTTTTTCTTAAAATGCTGCTGCATCACCAAAGATACATATTCCTGTTGCAATTATACGTTTTAACCATTCGATCGGTGTTACACTGCGTAGAATACAGAAACCTTTAGGAGAAAGTCCATATCATATTTTGTAAGTTTTAATATACCGTTTGTACCGAATGAGCCATACACTGATCAATTTTACTGGTCAAAATTCACTGTTTCTCTTTGCTTCCGTTTACTCTGATACCGCAGTATCTTAAAAGGATCCATTGATCAAAGAGACGCTAACACAAACGAAATTTTAAGACAAAACAGTGAAATCCACTCACCTTTCGATTCTCCTCGTTGGCCTCCATGATTTCCAGACCTTTTCAGACCGTGCGGCGCATGCGTGAAGCATGGATGTTCGGTCTCAGTGTCTTTCGTCCGAGTCAGCAGTCAAATATCCCCACGTCGTTGGGCGAAGAAAGATTCAAATATCCCCTCTTCCAGGAGAACAAGATCAGTCAAACGCCCTACCCCGGGGCCAACAAAAACAATCAAATCCCCACCCCATTCCCTGCAGGGGACACAATAAACAAGGACTGAATGAACTGTATTAAAATGTCAGATGTCAAACTGGGCGAGACTTTGCAGCCATAAAGCTGTAATCGTACCTCAAAGTGCGGAAAACGTCTCCTCGAAGAGTAGCAGAAGTCAATGGAATCGAAATCAAACCCATCGCAAAGTCACGTGTCTGGTAACCTTCCGAAGGAGGCTGGGACAACTGATTAAAGTAATTCCTTCACCCAGTAACCTGAGATGTTGATCAATGTTTAATTATCCAGCAGAAAGCTTTATTAAGTTTGATACAGATAGTAGTTTTAAATTACTGTAGTGCAGAATCCTTAGCGATGTTCTCAACTTAGTTCTTCAGTATTTAACGCTTTGTTTTTCAAAGAAGTCAGGTGAGATTAAATATAGCAACCGCTATTCCAGAACTCAGAGGGGCATGCATCTAGGAGGTAGTCTGTTCACAGACCCTCTATTTTCTCTTAATTAATTTCTTTTTCTTTTTCGCGCTCCGCCTTCGAAAAGAAAAATAATAAAAACAACGTCTGTTTACAGGCTAAGAGAGTTCTGAGGGCATGTTCCCCCATCAAAGTTTTCAAAGATTAATGTGGTGCTGAAGATTTTAAAAACCCTAACACCACTCCACCCGAACCAAGCGACTCGGTGGAGTCAAATACTGAGTGGCCCGATCGGGAATAACTAAAACATAGTCGGGTCTTGCTTTTTTCAAGAAAACCAAAAGTTATGCGTTCTCTCGCGGATACAGCTTCAATCGGGGAAATCGCGAAGACATTTTTCCCTTTAAGCCAACATTACTCTGAATCGCAGTCCTAGCTGTTCAGGAATGTAAATGTGAAATCAGCGTGCGAGTGTTGTCGCGTCGCCGAACGATTTATAATATATATCATATTATTACAAATTATTAAAATGGCTATATATATTCCTGCTTCAGTGAAATATTTTTGTTGTTTTGGTTGTGTATGCGTTGCTACTTTTTTGCTTATGTGCAATTCCTGAAACATGACATTAAAATCCATATTGAAAAAATGGCTAATTTGCTGAAAAAAAAAAAAAAAAAAAAAAAAACAAAAACAAAAACACAAAGCTCTTAAGGAAATATCACGCCTTTGAACATTGTAATACTGATTTTTTGTTTTAATTCGACAAATTCTCCCACAAAATGAATGGTTTTGGCGTATTTGTTGCTCACGCCAATATCGTGACGAACCGTGTCACGCAATTATTTACAATGCGAAAGCCGCAATCTTCGCAAAATTAGAGTAAAACATCAAGTCTTGCGGGCCAGTTAAAATCGTTTGCCCAGAGATTTTTTTGATTTTCCGTTAGATTAGTATCTAAGTAAGCCATGGAAGGTCAGTTTACGAAATTCTAAGTTATAGCGCAACGTTAAAATTGGACATATGTTTTGTTATGTTTTAGCTACGTAGAAAAAGACAAATATAGCCTTTACTTAGCAATTACCTTTGGCACCAAAAATATTCAAGATTTTTCAAATGATTCATTTTTTAAGAACAACAAGGCTTAAGGAAATTGTTTATGCTGCTCAAAGACTCGAAACTAGTTGCAGTTTGACAAGCGAGTTGATTGAATTTTTGAGAAATTTCGTGTTACCGGAAGTAGATACTAACCTCTGATCGGGGAAAATGGGTTTCCTCGAATTTTAACGAGAGAAAGCTGTGTTTGGAAAAACTAACTACAGCTGGTTTGCTTACTCATTAACGGTTACCGATGAGCAAAAAATGAAGGAAATTGAATTTTGAACTTGTGTCGACAGTTGGTCGATATTTAGGGAAAGCTGCTCTTAAAACCTTCATTTCTCGATGACCATCTTACCACCCAACATTCGGATTTTTCCATTTTTTTAGTAATTTATTTAACTGATAAGCCAGTAGATCGAAGTATACATGCTTATGCTCTCATGTAGCTGAGCGTTTTTCGTTGAGATGGTTTGTTTTCGTGATATTCACAAAAACAAGGTAGGAAGTCGAGCAATTCGGGCTACAAAATACAAAAACATACATGTTGTATGACGGGAAAATTTAATCGCGCAGGCACATCTTTCGTGCGAAAGTATAGAAGAGAATATTCGAGCCAAAAGATGGCACAGCAAGTATGAAATGTAAGCATGTTTTGGAATGATTTAAAGTCTGTATTTGATTCTTTTAATATAACTATTAGGTTTGATATCATGAATGTCCTTTTTGGGATCTTAGATACAGATAATATAAGCATTCTAGTCAATTACATCATTCTTGAAAGCAGATATTTTATTTACCGCTGTAAGTTAAATAAGGGCTGTTTATGTGTAAGACTGTTAGTCGATAAATTTAAAAAAACGTTTCAAACCGAACGTTTTATCGCGAAAAGAAACAACAAAATCCATTTCCATGATAAAAAATGGAAGCCGTTACTCCATTAATACAACAGTAGCTGTTATCCAAACTTCGTTTTTCTAATACTCCCTGTATTACTCTGTATTTTAAGTTCAAGTCGAATAAGTTGTGTAAGTCTTGTAGTGTAGTGTAGTGTAGCTTTTTATTTATTTATTCTATTTTTTTTTTTTTTTTTAATTAAGGTAGTTGTTGCAAATTTTGTAATGTTTGTATGTTTCGATCTGTATGTTGTTTGTACTATACCTGTAAAAAGAAAAAAAAAAAGTATGAAATATTAAAAAACACCGAAAGATGCAATTTGTGGTTAAACTATTTGCCTATCAAGTCTACTCGTACTGCATTACAGACCTTATAAAGTAGAGGAACGAACTTTTAGGACACCCTGTAAACTAGTTCTTTTACTACGGAATCACCTTCAAGCTCTATTTAAAAGACGTGTAAATGTGTGGAAATGTCGTTCGTCTCCTTCCCCTTAAGATTTGTGATACAAAAACGAGTGCGTAAATACCGTACAAAGCACTTTCCATGTGGTATTGTGTTTATTATATACATACTGAGACATTCATCATTTTGGCGGCCTTTTTATTTTAAATCTTTCAAAAATGCTAACATTTGCCGCTACACACTTACCGGAAAATGACAACGAAAACGAAGTATCAGCTTTTTAGTAAAAACGTTTGTCAAAAACGTAAATGACGGTAAGGATATGAGGTAATCCAAGAACTATAAGTAATCTTAACTCTTTGTTCTCAATGCACAATTGAAAATGAGTGAATTTAAGTAAAATGGCCGGTTTCAATACAAGCTTAAGCTTAAATGAAAGGCAAAGTAGCTCCGACAAAAAGCACAACACAAGCTTACGTCTCGTTCTGTTTTTCCCTTTCCGCTGTTGTTTCGCCGGCTCTCTACCGTTTTGTTCATCGACAGTGAAATAAACGAAACTATTCCACTCCATTTCCGAAATGTTTTTCACTTTTTTAGCGAAAGAAACTCTTTGAGTAAAACGTTTCTCGTTGAATGTGTGCGAAGCGGCGCTGCAAGCTGCAATAAAAGGCGGGAATTGTGGCGCGAAACTCACACACCTCTGTGGCTTCTGATTGGACGTATCATTTTTCTCACACGTGAAAAAACATCGTTCACGATTCTGATTGGACGTATCATTTTTATCACGTGTGAAAACCATCGTTCGCTCCTCTGATTGGCTAGAACTAATTTGCGTACGAAAATTTACGACATAGCTTTTTGGTGAGTATTTCTCAGTATGTATGTAATAAGATAATTTTTATGTTCAATCTTTTCTATTTTTATTCCATTCGTTGCTGAATTGAAAAAGCGGGCATGTGAAACGTAGTAAAAACTCGCCAAACGAATCTTTTCACTGAACAAAAGCATAAGGTATTAAATATATAGTTATTAATTTTACGGTTAAAAATATAAAGTATTAAATATAAACTAGTTTTATTGAATTAAAATAGGATGAAGTAAATGTAAAAATTATCTTATTCAATATTGCAACATTTTGGCTACCATAAAAGTAAGCCGATCTTGGCGTCTTCAGTTTTTCAGGTCTGCAGTATTCTCATTGTGATCGACTGAGTTAAAAAGCAGAGCTCGACAAACTGAACTCCTCTGGAGCTTGTGTATTCGGGATTATAAATGTTTGTGTTCATCACTGACCTCGACGCAGCATTACACTTCGTTTTTAGTATCGATTTCACTAAATATTCCTTTACTTATTGAAACTTAGTCGTCTGTGCAGTCGCTAACTGGGTAAATAAATTATTTTGGGGAGAAACACTGGGTGACGATTGGGGGGGATAATAAAAGGATTTGGACGCACTATCATTCTGTTCACTTGCAAAGCTGCGGGATGTGTTTTGATGCTAATGTACAGAGGCTCTTATTGCATACTTTACAGGTCATGAATCTGTGAAGAAGGTGAAAAGAACAAGTTCATTTGACTCAGCTGATCGCCATGTTATCATGGCTGTTGGTGAAAGTAGCCAGACTGATTGTGCGGCATTCATAGAGGAACAAAAGCAAATTCTAAATGAGTTTGAGAGGCTAAAAGGTTCTGCGGTTACTGATGGACATGTTACCAGGGAGAGCAATGATGAAAGGACACACAGTGCTGGATTACGTCGTGCGGTATTTTTTCCTTTTAAGCGCGGTAAGTCAGATCAATCAACGACCATCTTGTTTATTTCGTCGATCATGACCGAATCTAAGCATCTAAACACTCAGTGAAGTGTACGTCAAGATTTTCCATCGGTGATGGAAAAGTGTACGTCAAGATCTCTCCTAAAGGAAGATAAGTCATGAGTAATGTGATTTGGAAAACCTATGAAAAAATGAATGCCGTAAGTTATGCACCTATCAATGGTTTGCCCCAGGATGGGGGGGCCGGGCAACCCACGGGAATTAGACTTCGTAAAGAGCACGTCGGTGGGGATTTTGACATCCACAACGGTCCCAGGGCGGGAAATTTGACTCGACCGCCATCTTGAAAAGTGGAGAGGACCTGGGAATGAGTGAGTGGTCCGCCATCTTGGAAAATTCCCAGAAGTCATTTGAACGAGTTTCCCGCGTCCAAGGATGGCTGAACGAAAGGTAAGGAGTATCGTGTTGCTTTTTTTTTTAAGCAAAAATGTTGTTTTTTATGCCCATCAGTGCTCTGTCTTTAAAGTATTTTTCCTTCGCAGCTTCAGCTTTGAGAAGAAATACTCGCACAAGAGCTCATTTAGATCAAAATTTACTTCCTACTTACCTGTCTTTAGAGGATGCCGCCCTGCCTCAAGTTTTGGATACTTTCTGTGTTTATAGATTTGCTAGTATACTCCAAATGTTAAATTAAATGATATTCTGGTCAGTTGTGGACCTCAGTTACAAACATCAGTTGGATGAAGGAAGATGAATCCAGAAACCTTTGCCAAATCTCACCAAACAATGACAAGTAGTGCTTTTTAAATAATCTTATTTTTTGATACTTTCTTTGTCAATTTTTTAATAATTCTACCCTAGAAACTTATTTTCTACAAGAAATACAATTTGGATTGTTTTGAGAGGATCTTGTTTAATCGTTGTTTGTTCAAATCAGTGTTGTGTCTGGAGGAGTGCTGCAATAAACTTGTTGTGAGTGCCTATCATTTCGTTGAACTTACTATGAAGGTCTGTGGTCCCCAAGGGTGGGAATTTGACTTACAATGGAGACCCAAGGGTGGGGAAATTGACATTTGAAAACCTGAAAATGTCAAATTTCCCGTGGGTTGAAAATTGGGCTCCTCATACTTAATTATGATATAATGTCAGCTGCCATATCATGTCACTAGGAAAAAAGGGAAAACATCCAAGAAAGAAAAGCGGAGAAAAGAGAGAAGAGCGGTTGAGATTTAAAATCGGGCTCGCTCGTATGACGTGAAGAGCTATACCACACCACGAATAGAAATCCTACCTCCTTCATTTGGGATGAACAGACTTTTTGTGTTTTTAAAGGAACCTCTGAAAACAAATTTTTCGCGTCTATTGTGTTTCTCTGCAAGTCTCATTTGTTCTCTATTTTGTTGTTGACTTTAAAATATTGTGACATTTATTCCACTTTACTTAGTTTTTTTTGCCTTACTGAAGTAATGGGCAATTTAATTACCCATAATCCATGGCTTTCGAATAAATGTCTCAACAGGTTGGGGGTGGGGGTATCGAGGACAGAGTTGAGGGAATTTTTCCCAGCCCGGTCATTTTGCGAGCCAGGGAAGCTTACAACCTTGCGTTTTACTGTCGCCTGTTTTCATTATGACCAGGAAAGCATCAGTACGTTTTTACCATTCTCACGCTCTCTGACTAATGAACACGCCGTTCGCGATATACGTAGACTAGCTAAGAAAGGGAAATACAGCTTTGCGGTTTTTGTCACCGAGCCTGCACCGACGAATCGAGGAATTGTGCCAAGAACCCAACCAATCCGTGAACACTTTGCCTGATTTTTACGGTTAATTTGTGTACTAACCAATCAGGAACGTCTTTAAACAGCAAGAAAATCGAACACTGAATATTTTATGTCGATCAGTTACGAAACCACGGGTCGATCTTAGGATTGTTTTTAAAAAGTTGTCTTTACCAGCTGCGGGGTGTTTTAATAAAGAGAGTATCTTGATAGGACTGTACAAGGAGAACAAAAACATTGTTCAGCCATGCGAGGAATTCGTAAGGCATTGTATGAAAGACACTCTTTCGTGCTCGCTTCGCATTGGTATGCTAAAGTGAAAGGTCTCTATCGCCCTGGTTTGGTGGCGTTTGTGAACTGAAGTAAGGGGTGACTGTGAGCGAGACAAACTGTTTGTCTGTCCACATCTGATAAGTGAATACGTAATTGCACTGCCAAAATCCAATCTAATTGGTTTGCTTTACGACATTGGGCATTTTAAACTTCTTGAGAGGTATTTATTTTTCCATCGGTGGGTTGAGTTAGCTTTAAAAGCAAGAGAGCATTACATTTGCTTGGAAAGGAGAATATTTCCATTGTTTAATTTTTCAAACATCGCATATTTATCAAACACAAAATGTAATGTTGGACAAATTAATCTCTAGTCGCTTGATAGGGCAAAGAGACGCGAAAAGGCAAGAAAAAGGAGGCGGAGGAAGGGGTTAAGGTGCACCGCTGGATCCGAACAAAAAGTCTTGGTCATAGGCTAAAGTCAGGATAACAGTAGCGGTTGTTATGCAGTTTTCAAGCTTGTTCCAATTTGTCGCCTCCAAATCCCTACCGTTATGACTAGCCCGAGTTCGCGCTCGATTTGAGCGTCTTGCTTGTTTGTTTGTTTTCTTTTTTCTGTTGTTATCCTCTTGTAGTTTTCTGAATCTTCACAGCAATCCTTACGCTCTCCCGGTCACATTATTTTAGGGTTTTCTGTACTAATTGTTTTCTATAATTTTGATTGCAAGGCATTCCTCTCGTATAATTGAATGATTCATTGTGTTTTTGGAAACCTTTACAGGGCACGACTTACGCGAAGCAAACGTACAAGCTTCATTACCAGCATTAAAATTCACGAGGCAAGACTTACCAACGACTTCAAGAGAGATACAGCAGGATAATGAAAAGTTACAGAGGGAATTTAGGGAGATACAGGAACGTGAAGAAGTGTTACAAACGGGCAAAGTTTAAGAGGGCTCCATTTGTTTTTGAAGGAGGACATATTGTTATTATTAGAGGCAATCTCTTTTTCAATTTCCATGGAGTTCATAACGGTTTGTATATAAACCTGTAGCGCAGGGTTGCTGTTATTTAACTTACATGTGTAAATATATCGTTTGGCGATAAGGAAAAGGTGATGTAGTAATAAATCAGAGATATTATCAATTAGTCCAGGACAGATAAGAGGAGAGAAGGCAATGGATTTGTTTAAGGTGGTGTTTTGAGTTATCCATTGATAAACGTCTTTCCAGAATTTTTGGGTGTAACTGCAATACCAGAACAAGTGGGCAAGGGTTTCAGTAAATTCCCCGCAGAAAGAACAGGAGTCTGCTTGTTTTAGGCCGATTTTAAAGAGGAAGTCGTTTGTTGCTATTCGTCTGTGGAGGAACATGAATTGGAACACTCTTAACTTTGTTTCTGTTGTACACAGAAAGGGGAGGCGGTATGTATTCTCCCAGTTCACGTTCGCATTTCCTATTCGCATTTCATCGCATTTTCCTTAGACAGCCATTTTCTCTGGCTTTTAAGAGGGGTGGTGGGGTTTTTTTTGATAATTGATTTGTAAACGGTTTTACAGGCTTTTTCTGAGGCTAATAATGTTTGCCCAAAGGTCTTGGTTTTGGGTCCTCTGTTGGGTTGTTGAGAACACTTTTCCCTGAACAGTTTAAGGGCTGATACTACCTTTTAGAATTCTAGAAAGTTAGTCTTGATTTTATATTTAGCGCTAAATGCAGTATAGCTTAATATAGAATTTCCGTCCGTATCAAGGATGTCTTTAACATCTTTCACACCTGCGGTGAACCAAGATTTATAGAAAATTGGTTTGTTCTCTACTCTTATGAGGGAGTTGTGCCAGATCTGAGCTGACGTGAAATCTAGATTGTTGTCCTTATAATTTAGGGTCGTCCAATATTCCATAATCTCAGCTAAAAATGGATCTCGCAGATTAAGTAAACGACCGTCTTTAGGGCTTAAGTTTCCCCAGAAAACTAATTTCCCTCCAAATTGTGCTAGTCGATGATTGAAAAAAAGCCTCCATTTCCCTGTATCTTGATCATCTAAATAGCTTTTTACCCATTTCATTTTTAAGGCCTGGTTAAAACTAGCAATATCGATCATCTTTAGCCCCCCCTTACTGTAATCGTTGATCATTTCTGTTCTTTTTATTTTGTCCCCTTTATTGTCATCTCCACTTATGTCCAGAAATGCATGCAATGGCGAAAATGGCGAAACTGGCGAAAAATCGCCAGCCGCTGGCGATTTGAATTGGATGCCAAAAGTGGCCCCTTGGAAGCTGGCGATTTTGGCGAAAATGACGATTTTGGCAAAAATCGCCAGAGGGCTGGTGATAATGGCGATAAATGTCCCAGACCCTTGGAGACTGGAAATTTTGGCGAAAATGGCGATTGTAGCGAAATTGGCAATTTTGGCAAAATCGCCAGAAATGCATGCAATGGCGAAAATGGCAAAAAATTGCCAGCCTCTGGCGATTTGAATTGGATGCCAAAAGTGACCCCTTGGAGGCTGGCGATTTTGGCGAAATTGGCGATTATGGCGATGCGGCAAAATATTCAAATTGGATGGCAAAAGTGGCCCCTTCAAAGTAGATAACTAATGAGGTCCTTATAACTGTGAGGCAACAGTACTGAAAAAAAAGTTCATATTACTTGCCTAATAAGAGGCCCCAATAAATGTGAGGCAACATTTATCAAATACAACTGAATGAAATATATGACAAAACGGCTTTACCTAACTGTCAAACAACATTATTTTATCAAATACAACTGAATCAAATATATCTGAAAACAACAAAAGGAAGTCGTTTCAGTTAAGCTTATATGTATTTGTGTCATGTAGTTCACAGGTTAAGTAAACATTTCCTTACTTTCGTTGTCGCTTGACTTACCAAAACTGATGTGATGCGCTGAAATATCACACTAGCATCATTTGCTTTTGTATGGTTCATTCTTTTCAAAGACTTACAAGTCCACTAACTACTCGAGGAGAGAACTACCAAGTCCTTGAAATCATAATAATTCTTTGCCATGGACACTCTAACTTTTGAGGTTCGATGTAGACCTTAACAATCCTCACTGGTTACAATTCTCTTCACATTGGTTCCATTAAATTGTGAGGCAGCCTTAAATCAAAAGCGATTGCGAAACGCAATCGCTTTTGGTTCCTGGCTAAAAGATGCTTTCACGATAACCAGTGTGTGCCCTTCATTCTTTTTTGGTTCTCCACTATACACATTATCCTCTTCCGTCGTTTTAAACTCTTCACTTTCCTCTCGCACTTACTTGTTTTCCTCTTTAGAGAAACGGTCCCCTAAAAGTAACGAAAGCCGAAATGTCCAGCAGCTTGCATGCGCCATTTTGAAATGTGTGAATTCGCTTATTACACTTTATGTAAACCTGCACGAAATGTCACTCGTGCCCAATACTTCACCGCATTTATTGAACATAAACATTGGATCAAAGTAATAACTTGTTTGTCTCTTTCATAAAACATATCCCATTCAAACTAATTCTGTATCTTTTCATCAACTAGATATATAAAAAGAGAGTGTACATGTTTGTCTCGTTCTTCAAAAATGTGTCCCATTATTGCTTTATGAGGTTGGGCCAGAAATTTAGAAAATGTATTGTTTTTTTGCGCTGAGACCACCAAACCAATTCTCGGTACAATATATGTTCCATTAAATTGCTAATGCTAATGCTCGTCGAAACACGTCACCCGGCCTTTTTACCTTCTATTTTAAGAATTACCTGAGAGTCCCTGTGAACGACATTGATCGTTTTGCTTTCATAGAGTGACCACCAAAGTAGGCTGTGAATGACATTAATCGTTTCTACTTACATAGAGTAGTTGTCCAAAATCGGCTATTTCAACATGGCCGCCGCGCCTATATAACAACTACTAAACCTTACACGTTCATGTTCTGTGAAACTGCAATGAACCAGCTCGTTTATTTATACTTGTACGATTGAACGCCATTATAACAAACAGGATGGATATACAAGGCAATACGGACCATCTAATTATCTGAATGCGTGGCCAAGAACCAACCTGGATTCCTCATAACATATAATGTTGAACTGTCGCTATTCAAACAATGCCTACAAGCCTGGAAAGAAAGTTGCCATGAACATTACGAAGATTACCATTTACTGATAATCGAATTCAACTCGTTGGCCATTCGATTTGAATTGAGCAAGAAATTAGTTATGAGTGGTAATTCCCGACCAAACACTCTTGTCTGGGACGAATTTCAAATCACAAGAGGTTATCCATTAAAGGTAAAAGCATTAAAAACAGATTAATGACACTTAAGTTACAGTAGCGTTGTCATTATTAGTATACAATTATACTATTGGAAACATTTTTATATTAATATGTGGTTAACTATTTGGCAATTAATAGCCATTTCAAAAGGGACCCTTTGCTATGTCATTTCAATTTGTCTTGACAAATTAGGTATTTCATTGAGTAATTGCCATTTCTGCCAAAACACGTTTCAAGAACGAGGCCAACATGCACTCTCTATTTTTTTTTATGTGGTTGATGAAAAGAGACAGAATTAGTGCACGCCATTTTCGCCAAAATCGCAGCTTTCCAAAGGGCCCCTTTGCCATCTCATTTGAATTTCTGTTTACAGTTTGGCGATTTCGGCGATTAATCACCATTTCTACCAATTTCGCCATATACGCCATTTTCGCCAAAATCGCCACTTTCCAAAAGCCCCTTTGCCATCTCATTTGAATTTTTGTTTACTGTTTGGCGATTTCGGCAATTAATCGCCATTTCCGCATTTTTGCCAAATACGCCATTTTCGCCAAAATCGCCACTTTCCAAAGGGCCCCTTTGCCATCTCATTTGAATTTTTGTTTACAGTTTGGCGATTTTGGCGATTAAGCGCCAATTCTGCCATTTTCGCCAAATACGCTATTTTCGCCAAAATCGCCACTTTCCAAAGGGCCCCTTTGCCATCTCATTTGCATTTTTGATTATAATTTGGCGATTTCGGCGATTAATCGCCATTTCCGCCATTTTCGCCAAAATCGCCACTTTCCAAAGGGCCCCTTTGCCATCTCATTTGAATTTCTGTTTACAGTTTGGCGATTTCGGCGATTAATCGCCATTTCCACCATTTTCGCCAAATACGCCATTTTCCCCAAAATCGCCACTTTCCAAAGGGCCCTTTCGCCATCTCATTTGAATTTCTGTTTACAGTTTGGCGATTTTGGCGATTAATCGCCATTTCCACCATTTTCGCCATATACGCCATTTTCGCCAAAATCGCCACTTTCCGAAGGGCCCCTTTGCCATCTCATTTGAATTTTTGTTTACTGTTTGGCGATTTCAGCGATTAATCGCCATTTCTGCCATTTTTGCCAAGTACGCCATTTTCGCCAAAATCGCCACTTTCCAAAGGGCCCCTTTGCCATCTCATTTGAATTTCTGTTTTCAGTTTGGCGATTTTGGCGATTAAGCGCCAATTCTGCCATTTTCGCCAAATACGCTATTTTCGCCAAAATCGCCACTTTCCAAAGGGCCCCTTTGCCATCTCATTTGAATTTCTGTTTTCAGTTTGGCGATTTTGGCGATTAAGCGCCAATTCTGCCATTTTCGCCAAATACGCTATTTTCGCCAAAATCGCCACTTTCCAAAGGGCCCCTTTGCCATCTCATTTGCATTTTTGATTATAATTTGGCGATTTCGGCGATTAATCGCCATTTCCGCCATTTTCGCCAAAATCGCCACTTTCCAAAGGGCCCCTTTGCCATCTCATTTGAATTTCTGTTTACAGTTTGGCGATTTCGGCGATTAATCGCCATTTCCACCATTTTCGCCAAATACGCCATTTTCCCCAAAATCGCCACTTTCCAAAGGGCCCTTTCGCCATCTCATTTGAATTTCTGTTTACAGTTTGGCGATTTTGGCGATTAATCGCCATTTCCACCATTTTCGCCATATACGCCATTTTCGCCAAAATCGCCACTTTCCGAAGGGCCCCTTTGCCATCTCATTTGAATTTTTGTTTACTGTTTGGCGATTTCAGCGATTAATCGCCATTTCTGCCATTTTTGCCAAGTACGCCATTTTCGCCAAAATCGCCACTTTCCAAAGGGCCCCTTTGCCATCTCATTTGAATTTCTGTTTTCAGTTTGGCGATTTTGGCGATTAAGCGCCAATTCTGCCATTTTCGCCAAATACGCTATTTTCGCCAAAATCGCCACTTTCCAAAGGGCCCCTTTGCCATCTCATTTGCATTTTTGTTTATAATTTGGCAATTTCGGCGATTAATCGCCATTTCTGCCACTTTTGCCAAGTACGCCATTTTCGCCAAAATTGCCACTTTCCAAAGGCCCCCTTTGCCATCTCATTTGAATTTATATTTACAGTTTGGCGATTCCTGCGATTAATCGCCATTTCCACCATTTTCGCCATATACGCCATTTTCGCCAAAATCGCCACTTTCCAAAGGGCCCCTTTGCCATCTCATTTGAATTTTTGTTTGCAGTTTGGCAATTTTGGCGATTAATCGCCAATTCTGCCATTTTCGCCAATGCGTGCATTTCTGGACATATCTGGTGTTATTGTCCCAAAGAAAATCGTCTAACAGAGCGTTAATTTCCTTTATGACCCCTTTCGGTGTCGGAAGGGAGGACAAAACGTAAACAATCTGAGATACTGCTAGAGCTTTTAGAATGGCAATTTTACCCATAAGTTTGACTCTTCTGGCCGACCAGCTCCCGAGGATTTTTTTAATCTTTTCGATTTTCTCAGTGAAATTATTGTCAATATTGGCTGGCCTCGATGTCGAGAACCAAACTCCTAAGGCGTAGACCTTTCCCTCTGCCCAAAAGATAGGTTTACTCGAAGGAATAACAGCATTAGTATTCTTGTGTGAACCTATCCAGATGGCTTCAGTTTTCTCATAGTTTGCGTTCAAACCTGATACATTTGCTAATATGTCTAGTACGTATAATGTTCTCGAAAAAGAGCGTTCTGAGCCATCTATGATTATTGTTGTGCCATCTGCATATTGGGACAGTTTACAATCTGAGTTACCCAATTTGATACCGCGACTTTCTGTATCCCTTCTCACTGCGTTACCCAAGATTTCAGCACCTAAGATAAATAAATAGGGAGACTGTGGGCACCCCTGTCTTACTCCACGATGTAAAGAAAAGAAGTCGGATGCCCATCCATTGTTAAGGACACAGCTACTTATGTTCGTATAAAAAAGTTTAACGCAGCTTACCGAGGATGTTCCAAAGTTAAAGTGTCTTAGTGTTTTCTCTATAAAAGACCACTCTATACTATAGACGGCTTTTTCAAAATCTACAAATAACAAAAGGTCCGGGATTTGTTCCATATTTGTGTGGTTAATAATACTCTCAATAAGTCTGATATTTTCTCCTATAAATCTGTTTTTCAAAAAACCGGTTTGATCATTATTTATTATGTTCGGCAAAAATTTCTTTTTCTGCGGTTTGCTATGGATTTAGCTGCGATCTTGTAGTCACAATTGAGAAGAGTTATAGGTCTCCAGTTCTTTAAAAGGTTAGCCGGTTTGTTCTTTTTTGGTAAAAGAGTAATTAGACCTCTTCTTTGAAAAATTAATAAACAACTTTTTTCATATGCACAATTTAGTGCATTAAGTAAGTAGCCTTCAATGTCTTCCCAGAAAACCTTATAAAATTCGGCTGGAAGGCCATCAGTCCCAGGAGTTTTGTCCGATGCCATATTTTTTAGACTATTTAGGCATTCCTCTTTTGTTAAGGGCCCTTCGCATTCTTCCTGCGCGTGTTGGTCGAGTTTTACAGTAGATTCTTCAGAGAAGAAAAAAGCGTCATGAGCAGAGATATCAGGTGCGCGTGATGCGTGTAAGTTTTGATAGAAAGATTTTGCTTCTGTTAAGATTTCCTCATCTATTTTGATTACGCTACTATTCTCAAGATGAAGTTTCCTTATGGTTTTGGTATTAAAATGCCTTTTTTCCAAGTTTAAGAAGTATGTCGTGTTTTTTTCTCCTTCGTCATGCTAGCGGGCTTTGAATCTTCCCATGGCTCCTCGAGTTTGACGCTGGACAACGTTTTCTAACTGTAATTTTTTAACTTCTAATTCATTATGTATAGTGGTCTTGTTGGTTTCAGATAAGTCATTTTCTTCCAGTTTCCTCTGTAGGGAAGTTAAGACTGACTCCAGATTTGCTTCTGTTAACTTCATTTTGCCTCTCTTATGTTTTGCGTATTGTATTGACTTTGAACGAATTTGCATCTTCATTGTATCCCAGAGGAGCACGGCATCAAGCTCAGTGTTATTTTGGTATTCATTTGCAACTTCAGTGATTGTTGTTTTTATCAAATTAATATATTCACTGTCTGATAGAAAAGACTTATTTAACTTCCAGAAGCCCGGGCCCCTGGGATTAGTATTGTTTGCAAGGTGGAGCGTTATCAAAGAATGACCTGTTTTGTACCCTGGTAAAATATCAGCTTTAGTAATTGCCGAACTTAGACTATTACTCGTCAAGAAAAAGTCTAAGCGACAGTGAATCTCGGGCTTGCTTCTTCTCCGAGTGAATCTTCTGATATCCGGATTGGAGACCCGCCAAATGTCGATAAGGTCTAGCGAATTTATTATGTTCTCAACTTCCTTCAAAGAATTTTTGTGAGTGGTCAGTCTTCCTCCCTTCTTATCATTTTGGACGTCCAATACTAGATTAAAATCGCCACCCAGAATAATGTCCTCGCATTCGAAAGAGAGGAGGTGGCTGAGAACGTTTTTAAAAAATTCGGATTGTCATGGTTTGGCGCATAAATGTTTCCCAAGGTTATAGTCTTATTTTCAAGTTTCAAATCAACTAAAATAAAGCTTCCATCTGGATCAGAAGATTGTTTCTTGATTTCGAATTGAAAATCGTTGTTAAACAGAATGCATACCCCTGCACTTGAGCTAGAAACACTACTAAAAGTAAATGAGAAGCCCCATTCTGATGACCACAGTCGTTCTTTTTCTTTGGTGCAGTGGACCTCTTGAAGAAAGAATATTCCAAATTTTTTCATTCTGAGCCAACGAAAGGTTTCTCGCCTCTTAAGGTTGTTGGATAAGCCCCTCACATTAAGAGAACAGATTATCAATTCGTCAATTGAGAACTTCAATGTTACCTGAAGAGGCGTGTAGACATGGCGCTTATTACAAGCAGTGAAATATACGTGTCGCAGTTCGCAGTTACGGAAAACTCGAGGTTGAGTAGACATTTGTTATTGAGTTTCTTATGACAGTAGTGTAGTAAAAGTCATTAGATATTCGTAACTAAACTTCGCTATGTAATTAAAGCTGAGAAAGCAGTCACGACGACTACGTGTTTCTTAATCTGTGCAGGCCGGTCACCATTGCCTTGGGAACTGCTGCTTTGCGAGCAGAGGCGAATAGACGAATATCCCTGGGGTTCAGTTTAGTGGCAATCTGCAACGCGCGTTTCATTAAAAAAATTACCCAGTTAATAAGTGATATACGATGTAAGAATTTCAGTCTCAAACAAGCCCTAGATCTGATAGGCGTTGGGAGGGGGGGGAGAGATCTGGACCCCCCCCCCTTTACTGGATCCGCCAATGATATCTATGTACTTATGAAGTAGGTCATATGTATGAAATAGACTATTGAGAGAAGACAAGTATAAATATTGATTATTATTCATTCAAAATATTTCCCCAATTCTGATTGGCTAAAAGCACACGCATAATTCACCATAACCACTTACTGATGACCAAAGTTGGAAGAATTTTGGGTTTAACGAGGAAATGACGTCAAAAATGCAGCCTTCTACTGGTTAATGCACCGTTAACCGAGAAGACCTGGGGACGAAGTTGAGTTGTTTTCTTTGTGAAAACTAAAATGGCGGACACTTCACTCTTTTCAAGAGTAAGAACTACAGCTGGAACTAGGCGAAATAATCGCTAAAAACGAAGCAAAAACAGCAAGAAGACAACTAGGAGGGCGACATCTGCTATTTGGAGAATATTTGCGGAGCTGGACAAACCTAAACGTACACTATCGAAGATAAACTCAACATCTATGCAGGTAAGCATGTGTTAGCTATGTTTTTAAACTAGGAATTATTTTGTAAGGGTTATCCGCCTGATAAGGAGAACACTGTAAACTGCTTTAACTTG
Organism: Porites lobata; assembly: GCA_942486035.1. NCBI lineage: Eukaryota > Metazoa > Cnidaria > Anthozoa > Scleractinia > Poritidae > Porites > Porites lobata. Next base: position 4,430,089 of record CALNXK010000014.1, read on the forward strand.
GAACTTTAAAAGAATTTTCGCAATTATTTGCTCATGTGTCTTTCTAATACACAATGGTATTTAAGCTTTTCGATCAGCTGGATTAATAGGAAATTGATTCTTATACCACTGGTGATTATGTGATTATGCCCCGCACGGGGAACAAATGTTGCACTACTGAATAAAAACCAGAATAACCCGGCTAGGGGCCAAGTTCCTAAAGCCCAGCCAAACCATTCCAGCATTGTACAAAAATAATTAGGGCATGATATGATTCAAAAACAACAGCCATGCGGAATGGAGTAAGCTTCCCTGTAGTTTGTTCTTAGCTTGCGAAGTGATAAGTCTGCGTAGCGATTGATGATAAAGCCTGCCACAAACAAAACTATGCCAGTTATAAGGCAAGGGTCCTTGTTGCAGTCGTCACTGTAATCTGCTGCCCCAATCCAATCAGTATTGAGAAAGCTGTACAGGACATATAAAGAGGAAAAGCCCTCCAAGTGGTTTTCCAATAGGGGTCGTTGGACTGCTGTCTTTCATAATCCAGGGGTGTATAAATCAACGATAAATGTAACACTGCCGTAGGCAATAGAATGTTATCTTCGGATAGAGAATTGTCCAGAAAGTGTAGAATTTTGTCAAATTTGTTGTTCTTACTATTTTTGCCATATTTATTGCTCAATCTTTTCACATAGCAATAAAAATTCTTGTTATTTTTGCGAAATTTGCTATTTCTTCTATACTGTTCTGATAGCAGTTTTTGCTAAAATTGCGAATAGAACTTGTTACCAAATTTTTGCTAACAAGATCGATCCTGGACATAGGTGATCTGTTGGAAGTCTAATTCTAATTTACCGACGAGCACCCACCTCACATTCATAGCAGAGTCACTTCCCCGGTAGCCGCGAAACGTCCCCAGCGGCGAAGAGCGAAGAGGAACGGATGTTTTCGCAGGCTACTTTCCCGGGGCAGCGTGGACCCATTGTTTATTAACGATTGAGTTATTTTTGAAAAAAAAAGTTTAATATGTGGACCAAAAAAGATGTGCCTATAAAACCTTGATAGCGAGAGTATGTAATAGAGTGAGATTGTTTAAGTTAAAACCTGTTTTACAAAGGAGTCAGTGCCTAAAAAAAGTGTTAAAAGCGGTTGACACGTTAATGAAAACATCTCTGTCAAATTTCCGCAACTCTGGGAGTCAGTTGCCCTCTTAACATATTCTCACTACTTACAATACACATGAATATACAATGCGACATGGAGGGGTGAAAATGGTCGCTGTCCAAACGCTATCAAGAGGTGTGGACAGCGCGACATTCACATGACTGTATTGAAGGCATCGCACTCCGTCATGCCTGGGGGGTTGGGAGGGTGGGCCGCTGATCGCCCTCTGAGATCGATTATCGACAACTAGACATGTATTCAATGTGCTCGCTTACGGGCGGTTCGACTGTTGTCAGTTATACAAAATATGTTAAAACAGCATAATGGACGTTAGATGATAAATAAAAATAGTTTTAAAAATGTATTTCCATTCTATTATACTATCAGAAAAATCATGTTTTACACTGATGAGTCATATCTGCTACATACCATGATAAAAGTTAATTACACATGTAGACTTTAAAATATGAAATAGCCCAATTTCTTATAACAAACTATGCTCTCTATACTTATGAAAATATTTTTGCAAAAACAAAAACTTTTTAGACGCTACGACTCAGAACACTTTTCAGTTAACGCCTATCAGTTTCCTTGAGCAAGTTCGTCTTGTGATAGGTTCAAAAATGCCCAGCACTCGACCAATCAGAAAAAAGTGGATACCATTCGTTCCTTTGTTCATATTTTCCCGCGTATGACTGAGCAGCAGCTATGTATTGTATTTCAGGGTCTCATTTCTTCAAAATATTGCCCGCGTCGTTTGTGATTACCTGGAGTAACTATTTGCATTTCGTTTTACAGCACTTCATTAAAACTAATGTACTTTGAAAAGCGTAATTTTTAAAACTATGAACGCTTTATCAGACACTTCACATATAAATAAAAACCGATCTATCTACAGTTGTACGTAAATCCCAAAAATATCTTAAAAAACACCACACAATTCTTCGATGTGTACAAATGCTTAACTACTTTGTAATTACTATGTATAATTTAATCATTATAACAAATTTTAACTTCTATGTAAATTGTATTCTTATTTGAGTAATATTTATTACAATACAGAACTTTTTTCTCATGACTACAAACACCTAACTAATCACAGGCAGCCAGACGTAGTATGTGTCACTGAATGAATATATTTATATTCACATGGACAAATTAATGCGATGAGTCGTCGAAACTCCCATGGTCTAAAATAGTCTAAACGTCAAAATGTAACAAAACAAAGCTAAGATACCTTCAACTGAACGTATCCTTGTCTTTCCTGGCCGGTTTAAGTGGCATTTTATTGAGTTTTGCAATTGTAGGTACTATCCACTAAAGAAGAATTAAAGGCTGGCTACAAAACAAACAGACCATCTCCACGCGCCTTCACACGAAGCGCTATAAATTCGAGAATAATCGACGAATCCGCTCCAAATAACCATCGGCTAATCTGCAGGTAACGTGTGCTCCTGCTTCTGGCTCGCTTGCTGCACAAAACCCATCGCAACTGCACAATAATTGCTCGCTCATCAACAACCACTATTGACCTTTACGCTTCGATATGACCGCAACCCACCAGGTATAATACGCGACGTGAATGCTCAAGCTTAGCGACCGCGTTCGCGCAACAATGCAGCACTTGCTATGGGAGGGATGGTACTATTGCTTCTAGGTCAATCGACTGACCGATGGTTCGCTGCGCTAGTTTTGACCAGAAAACAAAAGGCGATCGCGGGACCGTCTGTAAGTTTTCAACAGGGCAGCCCTGGTTTTCAATTTCGAATTCTTCTAACGTTCGCAGTCTCAGCTGCTGTCACATTGTTCGTCCAGCCGCTTGCATAGGTTCTGACTCTACCAGACTTATTTGCTTAGATTAACAACGTCTTACTCCATAATATGTTGTCCAAACTGGTGAAGGAGGACGAGAATTTTCCGCCCAGGAAAAAGGCAAAATCTTGTCCCCGCTATGCAGCTGAATAGAAGATACAGCTGAAGATATCGTAAAGTAAAATTTATGTGCGCGATATCTTTTTTTATTATTATTATTATTCTCAAAACTCAGGGGCACCCAACGATGATTTCCTTCTACATGCATTGAAAACACATATAAGGCTGTCCAGAGTACTTTTGATCGAAAAATGCATTTTAAACAGCGCTTACATAAATTTAGTCAGTAGGGCTAAAAGCGTAGCTAAAGATTTATAGCTTGCTCATACTAAATATAAAATATATATTTCCTCAAATACTTTCAACTGAAAACACTTTTGTAGCCATTCATAAAGTACTTTTAGCTCTATAGAAATGCATTCTAAGTGGCGCTATAAAATTTGCATCTCAGTGTTCGGCCATTCTAGAGGAACTTGAGTCTTTTCGAAATTACGAGGAATTCAGAATTATTTTCCCGAAAATTTTAGATGCAATTTACCCTATTACGAAGGAGATAATTTTTCAGATACCTTCTTTCATCACATTTTTGAATCGGAAAATTTTAGGATTCCATTTTACTCTCTACCAAAAGTAGCCTAACCCTGTGAGTGAAATGTGAAAAATTAAAAGTTGGATGCCCTTGAACAGAACTGTGAAAAACAACAATAGATCTAATTGCAGCAGACTTTCTTGTACATTTCCTAGCCGTTGATTTGCATGACTGCAACGTGAAACGTCCAGAAAACTTCCTGGTTTTCACTTTTTATGGAGAAAATGTGGTACATGTTCTTGTTCACTTTTTCCACTGCCGCTCATTTCTTTTAGCTCCGCTATAAGATTCGTATCTGTTCGGTGCTCCTTGGGCAAACTGGATCTTTTGAAAAATTACAAGGGCTTCAATATTATTTTCCCGATTGATTGACCTGGAAGCAATAGAACCATCCCTCCCATAGCAAGTGCTGCATTGTTGCGCGAACGCGGTCGCTAAGCTTGAATATTCACGTCGCGTATTATACCTGGTCGGTTGCGGTCATATCGAAGCGTAAAGGTCAACAGTGGTTGTTGATGAGCGAGCAATTATTGTGCAGTTGCGATGGGTTTTGTGGAGTAAGCGAGCCAGAAGCAGGAGCACACGTTACCTGCAGATTAGCCGATGGTTATTTGGAGCGGATTCGTCGATTATTCTCGAATTTATAGCGCTTCGTGTGAAGGCGCGTAGAGATGGTCTGTTTGTTTTGTAGCCAGCCTTTAATTCTTCTTTAGTGGATAGTACCTACAATTGCAAAACTCAATAAAATGCCACTTAAACCGGCCAGGAAAGACAAGGATACGTTCAGTTGAAGGTATCTTAGCTTTGTTTTGTTACATTTTGACGTTTAGACTATTTTAGTCCATGGGAGTTTCGACGACTCATCGCATTAATTTGTCCATGTGAATATAAATATATTCATTCAGTGACACATACTACGTCTGGGCTGCCTGTGAACTAATATGCAAATTTAATTCTCAACTTCAATACTTAACGACTATTAACAGTCTCCCCCCCCCCCCTCCCGAGAAAAAAATGCATAACTGTTATTTTAAACTTCTCGTTATTGCAGTCGCCCCAAGAGAAATTGAAGAAAATTAATGCTTAAGTAAATTTTGGGGGTCAAACAAGGTATATTATGGGAGATGTGCAAGTTTTCTTGAGAACGTGAACGACAAGACGACCAATTTAATTTTGTGCTATGTTATTAAAACACTGAACGAGCTGTAATAATTCGAAAATTTTACAAGCCGGACACGAAGATTTCCAGTGACGTTTTAACTGGTGTCGCCGGACTCACATCGCAAGGTCCCTACTGTAATAACCGTTGTTAGTATGTACACACTCAGTGATCTTGGTAATTCAAGTAATCTGATTGGTTAGCTATCTCGGACTATGACGTTATATTCACCGCGCTAGGCAGTGAATATAAAGCAGAACAGAATCGCTGTTGAGAACTGGGTGTTTTGCCAAAGTTTCATAGTAAAGCCTTTTTGAAAATACACGAATATCCAAGTGCTGATGACTTTGAAGGTAAGAAAAGACTTCATGGTGTTTAAACAGCGTGATTTATTGTGGAGTGGTTTACTGTAGCTGACTTTTTGTCCCATCGATGCTATGTTTAGCACGACAGCGGAAAACGAGGTCGCTTTGTCACTGTTTTGTGATTTCGGGATTTTCTCGCAAGACCAATTTTGCCTACAAATAGAAGTTAATTTATGGAGAAAAGAGGAAGGCAAATATTTTCGAAAATTGTACGTGCCAGCAAGTTAACAAGGCAAAGAACTTTGGAGATAAACAACGCTCACCTTGATCGTAGCCGCTGTTGACAGCATTTGCAAGAAGCGACAAAGAAAACTTTCTCATTCACGGTGAGTTGACAGAAACAAATAAAGCTCTACTTTTCTTCTCAGAATTGGATAGTAATTTAAATTTTCGGCGTTTTCTTTAAAACCGTTGATGCTAAAGCTTACAAAACTCGATACAAAAAGATTAAAACTATCATTTGCCATGTTTGAAGATACTGTAAAAATCTAACTTTTGAGCATCCACTGTTTACGGCTTTGTGTTCACGCAGGAATTCACCCGTCAATCAAACTAATCGTTTTTTAGTGGTTTCCTTTCAGGTTCTGTTGAGATCACTTCGTGTGAATATACTAAGTCATTTTTGGCTTATACCTTGACCATACTGTATCTGTCATAAGTTGTTATAAAGTAATACGGTGATGGAGGCATCATAATGTTAGCGTGTACCGAGTTCTCGGCCTTGAAATTCCAACTGCTATGTCGTTCTTCATAACTATTGTCAGCAGTCACCATTAAGAATTGTTATTTAACTGCTCCAGCTTCTCAATAATCTCTTCCATGCTGGGTCTCATTTCTGGATCTTCTTCAATACACCACAATATCAGCTCTCCAAACTTTTTGTTAGGTACCAGTCTCGCTTGTTCCTCCCGCTTTTCAGTTTCTGGCAGTTCCCCGATGCACATTTCACAGAAAAGAACTCCAAAACTGTAAACATCAATCTAAGACAACAAAACAAATAACCTGAATTAAAGTACATCTTTGTTTTTACTAGCTATCTGTTCCTGTAACGTTACAAAAGGTCATGAAACCTTCATATGCCCAATATCTCTGTTGAGGGTGGGAATCTGACAATAGAGACTTTAACATCGGGGTTTGACCACCTGACGCAAACAGGGCAAACCGAGGTTAGCGGCTTTACGTTAGCCATCTGCTCGCCATATTTGGGTCTTAGGATTAGTGGGTGGTAGCTCACGGCTGCCGTGTTCGTTTTCATTTATTTGATTAACTCATGGACCGCAATTTTAGGTGAGAGATTGTCTTCAAAATTAAGTTCAGATGAAAAAGAATTCAATGATTAATAAGTAAAAAAGTTCTAAAACGTGGTATACCTATCAAACGTGGGATTGTGATGTGTTAGGGTGCAAAAAAAGCTTGTGGTTAATCCCCTAGAGCATGGTCCAGCCGTACAAACGAGAAACTCAAATCGCCAACCTGACGGCGAGGCACTAGTCACGTGATTCGACGTTCGCAGTTGGCGGGAACCACCGAAAAACCTCAATCTTAAGGCCTCCAACATAGTCATATTTACAAAAAACAGAGAACACGAAATGAAACACTGGCACGGGTAGTTTCGAAAACGAAGCACTCGAAAACGAAGACCGAAGCACGAAGCACCCAAATCTCGAAAACGAAGACCCCTACATCGAAAACGAAGCACCCAAATCTCGAAAACGAAGGCCCCTAGATCGAAAACGAAGCACCCAAAAACTCAGTGAGGAGGCGCAGTTCAAATAGATAAAAAGCATAAAAAAATCAAATGGCATGTAACAAACAATAATATCATCTCAACGACAACAACGTGTAAGCAACGAATTAAAATTTATACAAAATTTCAACTACAACAAAAGGAAAATCAATTTCCGTTAGTGTTTGAGGTTTTTTCACACCTGATTAGTCCCCCACGCAGCCGTGACTAGACAAAGGACGGCTGTGTGCGTGAGACTAACGCCTGATTGGCTTTTACTAACAATACAGTAACATTCTAGAAATAGTTTGGGAGTTCTCGGTTTTATGATCACGTCCAAAACATAGCCTTCCACGCAGCAGCGAAAATGCATTTACAACTTGAGTAGATTTGAACTGCATTCGATTCGTTATCGTGCTTGATTCCTGCTGTATTAGCATTGGTCTCTGTTTATAAAGGACAGAACGGTTTCGAGTTTTAGGGGTCTTCGTTTTCGAGTTTTGGGTGCTTCGTTTTCGATCTAGGGGTCTTCGTTTTCGAGATTTGGGTGCTTCGTTTTCGAGATTTGGGTGCATGCTTCGTGCTTCGGTCTTCGTTTTCGAGTGCTTCGTTTTCGGAACTACCCACCGGCACGTAACCAAGCTTTCCATTTACTTGTCTTCTATTGTTCATTACTTCTACACAAAAATTAGTAGTTTCACGTTAGGTTTATCCATAAAAATTGTTTTGGAGTATTTTTGTCTGCTCGTTTTCTATTTTGAGAAATTCGCAACTTGAATCTGACGTTTCCGTTTGCCATAAACGTTCACCCTAAACCTCTCTAATGTAGGCCAGTCGATGGCCTTGAAATATGCTTCACCATAGCCAATACCTCACCACGAACAGTTACAGTGAAGTTTGTTTTGCCTGAAGGCTCCGTTATAGAGGCAAAAGCTGCTAAATTACAATATCAGGATCCTGAAAAGGTATTATTTCTCGTTTTTGCTTGAATAACTAAAATAAAGAAAAAACACTGCATTAGATAATTTCACAGAAAAATAGGTTGGAAAAATCAATAGAAGCAATACAAAATGTACATTTTCACAACCCTCCTCAAATTGCTCTTTAAATGGAACGGTCATAAGTCTGGCGTCAGTGGTGACAACAGTATGAAAGAAACCATTCTTCCACAGCTATAATAACTACATGAGAAGTTGGAATAGATATTAGTGTTGTTCATATTGAGGCAATTTCTCAATCTACACTGGATTTAAGAGCCAACGTCGGAAAATATCGAGAATCTCAAATCAGTTGTAAAAATTCGAATTTGGGCTAATACCATCCAAACAACCCTTTAGGTGAACTATTTCAAGAAATGATATTAAGAAATCCCCAAGCGCTTTACATTTTGAGAAATTTGGAAAAGTTCGAAAACTCGATAAAAATACATTTTTTATTCGCGAAATTGCTGCAAATTTCAACAATTTTCAAGGAAGCAGTACAAGCGCGCAAAAGCTCCTATTGACTTGATGTTGCACATGCATTTACCAGTTACTCAAAGCTTTAAGACTGCATAAAAATGTCTCCCAAAATAACTTTTGTAATAAAGTTTTGGGCTTTCATTGCTTGCACCTTGATGGTGTTTTGGCGGTCGAAATAACGCCCAACTTTAATCGCAAAAAGTCGATTCTGATATGTCTCAAATTTAAAATATGATTATACTACATGAAAGAGCTGTAATTCTTTTAACTAGATCTGAAGTTTCAGCTCTGAGAATTTAAACGCTTGCGAAAAATAAAATTTTAAATATAGTCCCTTGGGCCACCGTGAGCGACAAGAACGTGAAATGTAAACGAAGCGAAAACCGTGTACACAAACGAGAAAATCACACCAAAGTTATTTCTAGCCAACCAAAGCGTTATGAAATGATGGAAATTTCGGCACCTGAATAGGTATTGTTACCTGAAAAGCTAAAAACGCGAAATTGTCCGTTGAAAAATATGACTGAAAAGAAAAAATTCCTGAAAACCGAGCAACTGACTGATCGCGTCGGGTGATCATTTTTAAATTCGGAAGTAAAAATGCTTCCGGCTGGTCAAGCCCAAAAGGCTTCAAGAGCTGTTTACGAACTGCCCCAATAAACTATCGACAAACTAGGTAAGATGATAGATTTACTTTAGTAAAAATGAACATAACAAGAAGTCGGAATCTTGATTGCAAATGACACTTCTACAAATTGAGTTTTAAACGCAATTCCTGGATTTTTACAAAGTTACCTTTCAGTGTCCATTTTTTTCTCGTGATGCAAGGCTCTGCAGCCCACCTTCATAACATGACTTAAAAACTAGCAAATAACTGAAATTTCAACATTCCGCTGATTCGTAAAACGGTTGCGGCCTAAAGATGGTTCTAAAAGAGACGTGTAACTTGGTGTTGTTTTACGTGTCTGGTAATTTGAATAAATTACCGTGGAGCCCCTTCACGCAATCTTCCACAGGTTACACGTGACACATGCTATCACCTTTAGCTCTGAAGGCGCGTGGTAATATTTAGCTATTAACTTGGCTCTAGAGAGAAAACTTTGAGCGATTTCCTTGCTTCGAGGAGTTCATCTTGTAAAAAAGCAAACACCGGGAGGCCGGCTGAAAGTAAAACATAATTAACTTTTAAGTTTAAAGACTCAGGATTTTTTGAGATACTTTAATACTTGTCTTCGTGAATGAAAATTGTTGTCTCTGTAAATGTTTCACAGAATTATATTTCTTGTATTGATTGTTAGTAGTCTCTCTTGCAATTTTAATCGCTAGTCCTTGCCGTTTGTTTTCATCATTCATGAACATCGCTAGCATGGAGTACTTAAAAATGTCGCGCGTATCAAACGCTTTATAAGATTACACATTGTTATAACTGAAACCATTAAATAAAAATAATGATAATGATAATAATAAATTTGTTATTATGTTGAAGCGTAACTCTATTAAAGTTCATTTAAACACGCGACCACACTGACAGCTCGCACTAGAAATGAGAACCGGCTGGCCGTATGGGTGATATTGGAAATTTACCAAGTGAAAGTTTTTGAACGGTTTCGCTAAAAGCCCACGGCTGATGGTCCTGAACATTGACTGAGTGCAATTTGTCTTGAAAAATTGTGAAATACCGCTTTCTGTCTGAGGTCTGTATGATAAATAGTACGTACTGTTTCACCTCAGTACACACCCCCAGATTTATCGGCAAGAATTTGTAAAGTAAACCTGTCGAACGCAAAAAAATTCGGCCTGATTTGTTTTCCAATAATTTGTTTTCGGGGCCTTATCTACTGTGATCAAGAGCCATTATGCCTCTTGAATGTGATCGAAGATGTTTGCTATTTTTTGGGTGTACATACAATTAAGGCTATCAACTCGATGTAAGATGTTTCACTCTAAAATAACTTAGTCTTTCCCTCAATAGTCACCAGAAAGTGCCCTAGAGTTAAGTGATTTGTGAATTACATATAAGTTTATTGTTTGATTTAAATCATAAATTTTATTAATGGGGCTTCGCTTTTAGCCCTGGCTAAATCTATATATTAGACTTACCTTCACAGTTTGCTTGAAAGGACAACCTATTTCAGGTGCGGCGTAAATCATAGCTCCAGGAGCAACTGTCATAGTTTCTTGAAGAAATTTTGCAGTTCCATAATCCCCCAGTTTGCCTCTCCACTGGTTATTCTGTTTCCACAGCAACACATTAGCGCTGCTCACATCACGATGTACAATTGGTTCAGGTTTTCGTTGATGAAGGTAGTTTAGGGCTTGAGCAACATCTAAAGATATAAAAATGATTTCTGTTTCGGTGAGATGTTGCTTCTGTTTTTGACGCTCCCCTAACAATTTTCGTAAACTTTTTTCCATGATTTCTGTAACAAACAGAGGTCTTTCGTCTTGGGTAGCCCCAATGAATTGTAACAAACAAGGATGGCGGCACCTTGAGGCTATATCCATTTCCCGTTCAAACAAACGGCGCTCTCGTTGAGTAAGAGTCTGTTGATGAAGCTGTTTTATAGCCACCACACATCCACAATATCTACCTTTCACAACTCGTCCTAACGCCCCCACCCCAAGACTTTCATCACTTAACTGAACTTTGTCTCGGCAAAGGACCCAGTCTCGTGCCTCTAACTGACTTTCATATTCAGTTAATTTTTCTTTAGCTGTGGAAAGGTCTCTTTCGAGTTCAACGATGTCTTGTTCCCGATCTCTTAACTCTTTTCGTGAGTAGGTCAGCTCTTGCACCTTCACATTTAATTGTTTTTGGAATTTAGCGCTTTCTCTCTTTTTATTACCTTCTAAAGTGCTCAACTGTCTTTGTAAACTACGGTTTTGCTCCTCTTTCACTCTCAGTTGCTCTCTTGTCTTCCTCAGTTGCTCATCTTTCTCCTGAACTTGCTTGTCTTTTTCTTGCAGTTGCTTCTCTTTCATTCTCAATTGCTGCTCTGTCACTCTCAATTGCCTATCTTTCTCCCTCACTAGCTTGTCTTTCTCTCGCAGTTGCTCATCGTTTATTTTAAGCTGCTCATCTTTCTCTCTCAGCTGCTTATCTTCCTCCCTCACTAGCTTGTCTTTTTCTCGAAGTTGCTTCTCGTTTATTTTAAGCTGCTCATCGTTCACTCTCAGTTGCTCTTCTGTTCTCCTCAGTTTCTCATCGTTCTTCCTCACTTGATGATCTTTTTCTCGGACTTGCTCATCATCTACTTTGAGTCGCACATCTTTTACTCTACGTTGCTCCTCTGTCCTCCTAAGTTGTTCTTCAGTTCTTCCTTGTTGCCAATATGTCACTGAAGAAAATAAAGACAACAATGATAATAACAATGAAATAAAAATTATAAATCGTCAATTTGTATAAATCCCTCGAGACCACAGTCCTCGGGAATGAACATGGAAGAATATCTAAGCCCTCAGGATTGGTAGATCTCTTAAATATTCACCTACACAGATACAGTAAAACCCGCGATTAAGAACCTAGTGGGTTAAGAAAGTCCTGGAAGAAATTTGCCACTTTAATACCCAAAAATACAAGAACTTGATGTTTAGGCAAGTAAGATCGTACAGGTTCTTATATGTGGTTACAGGTAAATTATGATAAATATTTTAACCAAGGAGTTTGACTTTGAGATTTCAAATTTGGGTTACAAATTATAAAATGACTGAGTTAGTACGCGCGCTCTGATTGGCCGAGAGGAGTGTTTGCATGGGAGTATGTAACAACATTTGCAACTAGTAAGAATTTTTCTTTTAATTAGTGCCTTAAACGAACAGTTTTGCTTTTCTTCACAGAAAAATTATAGAAAACCTTTTTTTTCTGTGTTTGCATAGACTGATATACACCTATTTCAATTAAGGTTGCTTCCGAGAAGAATGATGCATGATCCATGATTCGTAGCCCGCGGTGTATTATTGTAGGAATTCTAGTAAATTATGTGCCCCAGCGAGGCGAGCCTAAAAACCTAAAGAAAGCAAACGCTGCTAACGCTTCTATGCTATGTCAGCAGAACGTTAAGACAATGCATTCCAAAACACTGAATCCCAGGCTTTTTAATTTAAGACAGTGATTTGAGGTCAGGTTTTTCTCTGTGGTAATATGCAAATGCCGCAAATTTTCAACGAGTTTGCTTGGCTCGTGCACGTGCGGAATTTTGAATGGAGTTAAAAAAATCAAACTCAAGGCGTTTGTTGAACAAAAATAAATAACTTAACATTACGTGTTTATCTATTTTTGAGGTAATTTTTTTAAAACTGAATAATAAAAAAAAAAGAATAGCGTTGATGTGCTTTATTGAAATAACCAGTATTCTGGCCCATGCAAAAACGCAGCTTAATCAGGCGGTAAATCCTATTCATTTAATGTTGTTAAAAGAAGAGGCTTCTAATTTTTTACCATGAGATTTTAAAAATGAAATTTTTCAGCTCGCTCATGTTTAAGAATCTTAGCAGTCATTTGACTTGAAAGCTCTCTTGAACGCCTTTTCACAAATAGTCTCTAAACTTCCCGCTAAAAAGGGTTTACCATAGTGCAGTGCAGACTATGAAACATGGTTTACGGGAGCAACCTTAATTGAAATAGGTGTATACACAGTGTCTCAATTTCTCCCAAACCCTCTCGTGCATGTTTATATCAGCCAATCCAAACACAGCAAAGGTGTTCTTTTGCTTAAAAAATACTTTAGTTATCAAGGAACGTCATTTATTTACTTTGTTTTTGTTGTTTTAATTACACAACTCTTGTTATAGAAATAACACTACATATAAATTTACCCGTGATCAGGCTTGAATTGTCAATACAGTTGTGAATAAATACTTTTTTAAAAAAACAAGTTTATGTATTTTTCTGATAGTCAACAACTATTTCTCTCAATCTCTCAACAACTGTTTCTATTGATCAGGTAACTGTCCTTTCATTTATCGAAAGCGGCCTTCACCTGTTAGTCTTCCACGCAGGCGTTTTTGGGGGAGTCATATTTCCTCCCTACCCTAAAAACGCTTGCGTTGGAGTCTATTCGCTCCTAAGATAATTGTACCGTAGCGTTCCGGAAAGCCGGCAGGGTAAGTAAACCAAATGTATGTAGAGTCCTGGTAGCGTAAACTCTTGATGGTTTATAGCCACCGTCACCATTGTGTATGCAGACACGCAGTGTTAAACATGTCGATCTGGTAGCAATGAAATAGCGTTGTACGACCCCTTTTTCAGGTCGAACCAGTCAATATACAATGATCGTAACAAACTCTAGGAAGTTTGACCACGTAACACCTTTGCTTCGAGAGCTAAACTGGCTTCCTGTTAAAGAACAGTTATTCTATAGAGACTCCGTTTTGACCTTTAAATGTCAGAACGATCTTGCGCCTCAATACTTAACGAGCAAGTTTACCAAGCGCTCAAATATACATACTCGTAACACTCGTACACGGAACTCTTTGCAGATTCCGCTATACAAAACGGCTATAGGCCAGCGCACATTTTCCTACAGAGGGGCCTACATATGGAATAACTTGCATAATGAACTTAGGCAAAGTGCCTCATTGGCATCTTTCAAGCGCGCCCTGAAAGACACACTATTGAGGCAGACATTTCCTTCATAAGCGTTAGATTTTAATAGAATACCATCATAAATTGTGATTTCGAGTTTTTATTGTTATTTTTGCTTTTATAAATTGGAAATAGTTTGTAAATAGTTCCTGAAAAACCTCACGAGGATGTTACTATTAAAGTTATTATTATTATTATTAATGAAGAATGCGAAAAAAAAAAAAACAGGCTGCGTCAACTATAATTGTAGACACTGCACCACAGGACTTACCAAGAAAAGTATCAGGAACACTTGTACCACCATTTACCAAATAAGAATGTACATAAGCATCATACTGTTAGTTACACCATAATCCTTATAAATCAGTTCCTTAAAGTCAGTAAACCTATCCGTATTACCATGTATTCGGGACCCATTACAGCTTTTATATGTAGGGTATACGTACAACTACTCACTTCAAAGAAAGAGTATGTAACACTTTTAGCATAATGATTATCCTTCGGAGACGAAGATACGTATGACATGCAGTAAACAGTATTTGACATTTCATTTAAATACAAAGAAATATATGAAAGGAACAAGATGTGTAAAGGCTGCTTTTTACAGGACATGCCAAAGAAAGGGGTTAGGAACTTGCTAACACAAGTATCACCATTTAGTAAAGAGAGAGGATGTCAGTACATACAGCAAATTAAACTGTTTCTTACGGTGTCTTTACAAGTTAGCAAACATCTCTGCATTTCCATAACACTCAACACTTAACTGAAAGAGTATGTAACACATTTAACGTTAACTACACGCTTGACTAAAAGTGTGCGAAGGTACTGTAGTGCGGTACTGTCAGATAGGATATGAAATACCGTGTGGCACGAAAATTTTGCGGGTTCTAATTTTTGTAATTTTTCCAGCGATCCGCAAAAATAAGTTCCCGAAAATAAAAATTATCGCAAACAATTTTCCCGCAATAATTTACTCTAGAGTAAATATTCTCTAACTTAAATTCAATACATAAAAATACAGTACTAAGAAATCGTGTCAGTTCAATCAGAACTTCTCTCTTTCAAAATGGTATACAACGAAATACTGGTTTATTGTTTGAAAATAAGTATTTCTATTCTACGTACTCAATAAAAACGAAAATATTATCAATGCTCAGTACACCCAGCTAGAAAAAACAATCTGTCCTTATCGCGAAAATTAGTTCCTGTAAAACACAAACAATTGCCAATCCGCAGAAGTAAACTCCCGCAAAAATTTCTTGCCACACGGTAACCCTCAAGGAACTCAGTTCACGATTCCAATGTTCGTATATTAGAATCTGCACAATATATGTGTTTCTAGCATTTAGCTTTAATTAGTAGTTTTTGCTAACTAGCACCAGTATGCTATATATTGTAAGCGAGTTTCAATAAAGAATCTATCTATCTATGCTGCTAGGATTGGCAGTGATGGTAGAGTACTGTATGATGATAAAAAGAAACTGATGATAGGCTAGTAAGCCATTTACTAGATTCAAATGTTACAAACGTTCTTCATGCGCAGATCAAGAACTTAAACAAGAAAACTGTATGAAATTACTTGGAGTTACCTTTAAAGACTGTCATGAGAGAAAAGTACATTACTTAATCTGGCCTATTGTACTGCGCATGAGCGAGAGTAGTTTTACTGACCACGTGGTCGTGAAGTGGTCGCGGGATCAGTGCCAGATTTGAAGATGTACACATAGGACGTTCTTCGTGTAGAATTAAACTGTTATTGTTCATGTTGTCCGTGTGTAGCGTCGTTGTGATAACGACAAACCTGATATATTGCTGGCCTTTGCCGCAAAATTAGTAGACAAATAAGTGTATACAATAGATTCACAAGCCCTATTCCTCTTGATGCTGAGTTAAAGTTATACAATTTGTTTATTCTCTCACATCTTAATTACTGTGCTACCGAGTGGCACAATAATAGTCTATAAATTCATAACGTAAAAACTACTTATCTTATTTTACAAAACTTCTGATTTTGACCTAAGTTAAGTTGTAATAATTACTTTTGTTCTAAACGTGATTCGGATAACCTTGAAAAATTAAATGAACGACCCTTAACTGGAGTTTTGTTCAAGATAAGGATTAGGACTATCAATCCTTATCAACGATGGCCAACAACAACACACTGTACAGCGTGTCCCAAAAGTTCATTCCTCTACTACATAAGTCTGTAATGCAGTACGGTTGGACTTAGTAAGCAAATCGTTTGAACAAAAGTTGTGTCGTTCAATCTAATTCACTATTTCTTACTTGTTGTGTCATCTTTTGGCTCGAATATTCGATTTGTGTACTTCTGCGCCAAAGGTGCATGTGCACGTATATTTTCCCACCTCATATTTTTTGCACTTTATAGCCCGAAGTGCTCGAACGTCTTCCTTGTTTTTTGTCAATATTATGAGAGATAAACCCCATTTCAAAAAAATGTTCAGCTGAGTGAGAGCGTGTATACTTCGATTTACTGGCTTAGCATTTGAGAAAGCTGCCAAAAAACTGGACAAATCCGAATGTTGGGTGGTAAAATGATCATGGAGAAATGAATGCTTTGAAGGCAAAAAAAGGGGAAGACCAAACGTCCTAAATAGAGCAGCTAAACTAGTTTTAAAGAAGGCTAGATACAAAATAGGAAACTCGACGAGGAAGCCCTCACAACAGTTAGCAAGCCAAGTCTAGTCATGAAAAGCCCAGGTAAGGTTTATTAATGGAAAGCCATAACTTTCTTATGTGGTCATTTATCATTATGTGGCGTGGTTTCTTCATTATGTGGTGTAGTTTCTTTATTATGCGGTGTGCTTTCTTCATTCATTATGTCTCGTGGTTACTTAATTATGTTTGAGGCTTTTTCATTACGTCTTGTAAATGAGTTTTTACCATAATGCGGTGTAAAAACTTCGTTTTGCGATGTGGTTTTATCATGGGATGTTGAGGTTATTTACCTACGTTTTGTGTTTTTCTCACCATGTAACGTGGTTACGCTTTTATTTGGTATGATATAATTGTTATGAGGTTTGTTCATTATGTGATGTGGTTTCGTCTTTATGTTTTGTTGACTTCACTTCCGGTACAAAGCTCTAGTACCCAGGCTTTCCTCGTTACTAGGAACTGGTCAAACCGGTTTTAAGATGGGCCCCAGTTCCTGCTCTTCCGCGTTGTCAAACATTACAAAATGGCAGGAGCAGGCAACCAATTCACGCCCGTTGTCTTCTAAGTCGTGCCAAAGCCAATCCCCTTCCCCCCCACCGGGCATTTCTCATCTTGTAGGTCCCGGCAGTGGGGAATTTGTCAGAATACCTCTGGCTGGGGGTGGAGAATTTGTAAATTTTTCTAGAAGCGACTAACGTCGTTCCTTTTTCAACATTTCACTTAAAAATATGCCTAACTGACTAGCTTTAGATATTTCTCTAAAAAGAAAATTTTTAATAATTTTGCTTTTGGTTTTCGCTCCATCACTTCCCTATCCTACAGTAGTTTTTGCTTCCGTCTAAGAAATTGCCTGCCGCTATCGTGATCAGTTCGCACATGGAGGAAAAACAATGAATGTATCGTTTGAAGAGTTCAAAGGAAAGACACTTTCTTTGTTCGTGAATGGTTGAGGCAGAAAGACCTAGAAAACTCTGCGAGATATTTGAAAGCTAATATAAACTTCGTGTATTGTACGATCAATGCGGCAAGTAATACGTTGACGAAACAGTTCTATTTGTTACATTTTGCTTTGTAACATTTCGCGCAAAAAAAGGCGTTACGTTTTGCGCTAAAAATTTGTTACACTTTGCGTTATATAATTGTTACATTTTGTTCTGAAAGCTGTTTTAAAATGCTTATTGTCATTACATTTTGCGTTAATTCTAGCAATTATAATTTTTTGCGGCGTAACAGACACGGAAAGGCCGAAAAGAGACCAAATTTAAAAGCGTTTGTCACGCGATTTGTTTAACACCGTTCATAAAACTCTGCTTTTATAACTGGCTCATCATTGACTGGATATTTCACTTAGAAATTTTAAATATTACAGCCCCGTTATCCTTGCACATTCGTGTACAGAAGTTTAACGATCGCGATCTTTAAATTCAAAAACAAAAACTTATAGTTTATTTAACTACCCACACCAACAGCTTGGGCTGCCTGAATTATTGAATGACTACCTGTACGGTTTTAATCAAATGCCTTAAAAATTCAAAAACCAAACTAACATAAGCTAGGGCTGTCTGTATCGATACGTATGCACGGGTTAACCATATGTCTTTAAATTACAAAACCAAAACCTACCTACAGTTGTAACTACTGACACCATAAGCTTGGACTGCCTGTATCATTGTCTGACTGCCTGTACGGGTTTAACCTGACCAAACTACATTACTGAACTGTCGCCATTAGCTTGATCTGCCCGTATGACATGTACGACATGATGTTCAGCTAGAGGTTCAACCATGGGCCTCTATTCCAAAACTAAAATAAAAAAAAAAATTTTTGGAAATTACATTTCATACTCTTTAATAGTCTTACCTTCGATAGAAGGGGGCATTTTTTCAATAAAAAGCTGAAACTCATTTGGATCAGCATCTTTTAGTTGAACAGTTTGTCCTCTTTGTGCAGCAGGCCATCTCATTAGTTTACTAATCGTAACTGTATCCTTGGTGACCTTCATAGTAGATTCAGGCATAATATCAAACTAAAACGGTAAGGAAAGATAATGATATAATCTACGTCAATAAAACCTGTATTAAGCAGTCATCCTTGGGAATGGCTTACTCACCCCTTAAAGGTTGACTGGTTTAAAAAACATAAAAGTTAGTCAAGAAAAAGAAGAAGGTGAAACAGCGAAATATCGATCCCACGACAAATTGATCTCAAACTGACTCTACAATACTTGTCACAAATCTTGAAGTACTTGTGTGATTTTCCCCTTCCCCAAAGTTGATTTGGGTATTACAGTGGTCTCAGTACTCCAAAATACGCGTGGCTCAACACTGGGGATGGAGAGGGCACATTTCAGTGAGAAAAAAAGAGTAAAGTGTACATGACAGAAATTTTCCAGAAAATTCAAGAGAAACGGTGTCTGTTTCAACGTTTTCTGACGAGTATTGCAGCCTTTTTGTGCCAAAAGAAAGGAAGTAAAAGCAGGCTTGCCAAGTCTCACGACTTAGTCGCGAGTCTCCCGATTTTAGGACCTGTTTTACGCACTCAAGAGTTGGAAACTGATTTTTCACCCTTTCTCGAAAAGTCAAACTCCAAAAAAAAAAAATCTGCTGTAGGGTTCGTTTCCAAATTAGATATCAATAGATAACAATGGTAATAGAATGTAATCAAACGCGACTATTCTTTTAGCCTACCGCGCAACTTGCCGCTGCCACCAAATGTGCAGATTTACTGTTTCTCTTGTTTCAAGATGGCGCCAACAAAACATAGAAATTACAAAACCTAAATCGTAAAATTAAACGTGATGTTTACTGCTCGAGCTTTAAAGTGATAATATATAGATTTAGCCAGGGCTAAAAGCGAAGCTCCAATTTTAATAAATTTATAATTTAAATCAAACAATAAACTTTTAATCCACAGATCATTTAACTTAAGGGCACATTCATGTGACTTTTGAGGGAAAGGCTAAGTTATTTTAGAGTGAAACATCTTACATCGAATTGATAACCTTATATGTACACCCAAAAAATAGCAAACATCTTCGATCACATTCAAGATCACAGTAGATTAGGCCTCGAAAACAAATTCTTGGAAAACAAATCACGCCAAATTTTTTTTGCGTTCGACAGGTTTACTTTACAAATTCTTGCCAACAAATCTGGGGGTGTTTAAACCAACCTTTTATAATTTTTATACACCACATTTGAGCTCGGACAGAATGCGGTATTTCACAATTTTTCAAGACAAATTGCACTCAGTCAAAATTCAGGACGAGCCAAACCGTTCAAAAATTTCAGAAAATTTCCAAAATCACCCATACGGCCAGCTGGTTCTCGTTTCTATAGTGCGAGCTGTCAGTGTGGTCGAGTGTTTGAATGAACTTTAACAGAGTTACGATTCAACATAATAGCGAATTTATTATTATTTGTTTTGTTATTTAATTGTTTCAGTTATAACGATGTGTAATCTTATAAAGCGTTTGATACGCGCGACATTTTTGAGTACTCCTGCAAGCGATGGTCATGAACGATGAAAACAAACGGCACGGACAAGCGATTAAAATTGCAAGAGAGACTACTAACAATCAAAAAAGAGATATAATTCCGTGTAACATTTACAGAGACAACAATTTTCATTCACGAAGACAAGTATTAAAGTGTCTCTAAAAATCATGAGTCTTTAAGCGTAAAGCTTAAGTTTATGTTTTAGCCGGCTTCCCAGCGCGGTGTTTACTGTTTTCGAAGGTGAACTCCACGAAGCAAGAAAATCGCTCAAAGTTTTCTTTCTACAGCCAAATTTATAACTAAATATCCTTCGGAACGTTTTCTTTCTATTTGTGGTGAGCAAATAAATCTGAAGGCTTTTTAAAGTTCTGTAAGCTTATATCAAACCTGATACTAGGTCAGATCATTGACTCAAATCCTGCAAACGTGCATAAACTTGCCGCATAAACTGTCAGCGTGAACTGTGCAAGACTTCATGAAACACAAACATCAAATACAATAATTACTTAGCCTTACCATTCGAGATTCAGTTCCTGAAAGCTATCAAGGGAGATCACAGTTGCTTGAGACTTTTAAACCCTCTTACGCATTAACAAGGTGAAAAACGAAAACGATGCCATCTGAAATCGAATTACCGAATTTTGACAAGCGACGCATTTTTCAAACCAAAACCCAATAAACAAACCAGCCATGAATATCAGAAGACTCTTGATAGCAGCTGTATTTCATTTTGTACTTCCAGAGGAAAAAGACAGTTAAAAACATCACAAGTTGACACAAAACTCTGTCAGCTTCAGCTGTCAAAGTAAACTACTTTCAAGATGCTGCATAATTTTTCCGCATAAACTCACCTGTCAAATTTTGACCAATCAGAGTATAAAAATTGGACGTAGAGAATGACCAACGCGTGACCATGGTAAGATAAGGTCTTCCCCGCCTGTACTTTTTAAAAAACTGGATGAATTTTCGCTTCCGAGGTCAGTTTGACATCAAAATCCTAATAGTGCGGGGCCATAGTGACATAAACACAACATATTTGATATGAATCCTTGGAAAAAAATAAACTTGAGCCTGCGATCATTTGAAACTGGTAATTTGTCAGCGGATAATTTTAAAAAATACTCGACCTCGATGGGTCGACACTTGAGCCGGCGGTACGGTCAGGTGATACTTGTCAGCGGATGCCCTGTTTTGATAGCTGTCAATTGATCACAACATTGATGTGCAGCCTGTGCAATTAGTTTTCTCTTGGGCTCCCAAACTAGCTAAAAGTGTGAGAGTAAACATTGGTTTTCCTGTGGTGCGGACGGACGGACGGCGGTCGGTCGGTCGGTGTACGATCACGTGATTACCAAATTTTCTGGGATGGGTAGATTTACTTAGCAGTGGAGCTCCGCTATTATAATGGTGACTTCCAATACCCATAATCTCCACCGAAAGTCGTTCCACTAGGAAATTTACCCATTTCTCACTACTTTTCCCGGTTCTAGGTTCAGAATCTCACATTTTTTGCCTTTTGGGGGTTGGTAAGTCTGTAAAATGACCACTAAACACCCTACACAGTGTATCCTTTTGCACTAGTATGGCACATCTTGTCAAAGGGACAGTTTAATAGAGGTAAAGACAATAACAAATTAAGAACGAGTGTCGCTAAGGATTGAGCAAAATTGGAAATGGTCAGACAAAACCTTCCCTCATACTTTTTATGTAGTTGGTACTTCAGATGAAACTACTCACTAGGGCCATTTATACGAGGAAAAAAAGACGCGAACTGTGCCATTTATACGAGCATGTCTTATCTAAGACGAGAACAGCTCGTATAAATGGTTCACGTCTTATTTCTGTTCTTCACTCGTTTTCATGTGAATTTGCCCGTAGCAACGGCAATCCAACGTGGCGCGCCAAAAATTAACGCATGCGTACTAAACGTTCGCGTTTCTATAAGACGCGAAGGTCATTTATACGAAGTTTTTCTCGTTTTAGCTAAGACGCGTCTTATCTAAGAACAGGTGTTAAGGGCTGTTCTAAAATAAGACGCGTCTTAGCTTAGCCGTGTCTTATTTTAGACGAAATGTGCCGTTTAAAAGGAAAGTTCGCGTCTTATTTTTCCTCGTATAAATGGCCCTACTGTGGCATTTGTTCACTTTAAGAAAAACCTACACTAGCCCCCCCTGACGGCCCCTGTTCATTGTCATTTACAAGGGGGGGAAACGTTTTTTGACAAGGCTTAAAAATAGACATTTTTGAACACATTTGTTTCTTACTAGCACTCCGATTTAGATCAAAATTGAAACAAGATGTAAATATTTCACCCTTTGTGAACCATTTTATGCTTAAAAATCCGCGGGCACTCGATGCAATTTTGCATGCCAAAATAGTAAATTTTCGCAACTTTTGTTCGCCGGTTTCTTTCTTTTAATGTCATGGGGACGAAGTCAAGCAAGAACGTTAGATGGTTCCTATAGATCGCATTCCTTTCCGTTTTACAGCAGTTAAGAGGGATGCAAAGCTCTAAATCGGGCATGTGAAAGGGGTACCATTGCCGACAGAAGATATACGAAAGGGGTACGTTTTCTGTCCAAAATGGAGGGTAAGGGGTTGGACCTCGGGGCGGAGCCTCCCTGCAAAAACTTTTGTTGAGAACCCCCGAGACTTCAATCTTTGATGAATTCCTGAAGACGCCTTGCTTCTATACAGAACAAGGTGAAATTATTGTTAACAAAATATATTTCCACCGTTAATCAGTGTGCTAAAGATATTACCGGACATTTCTAAGTATTGCAGCTGAAGGTCCTAAAGAATTTTTGGCGGCACTTCCATCTCATGCAAAGTGAAAGACAAAAAGAATTTACGTAAGCTTTATTAACCTTTATGTCAGCCGAGTGTTTTTCCTTTTTTTTTCTCAGAGAAATATAATTTTTTGGTTGGCTTTCCCACGAAAATCCCGTGGTAATTTAATTTATTATAAAAAATATACCTTTTACTTTATAATTAAGCAGAATTGAAATGAGCTTAACCAAACAAATCGTTAGCATTTCAGAATTTTTTCATGCTCCCTAAATTGACATTAAGAATAAAGATTGTAGGCTACTTGAGGAAAGACTTTGATGCAGTCATACGAAATATCTGCTTTGCGCCCAGTCTCCTTTTGTGCAAATTCTTTATGTGCCGCAATCTCTTGTGCCGGGGATTTGGCAAAACCCGCTTCCCCTTACATAGCCTCCCATGCAGACGTTCTTAGGGGTTCGTCACGAGTTCCTGCCCCACGAACGTCGACGTTCGTGGGCCAGAAATGCGTGACGAACCCCTTAGAACGTCTGCGTGGGAGGCTACCCCTTACAGGACCTGCTCACGGTCATACAGTAGATACCAGGGCGAACGATGAAGAGCGTAAACCGTATTGTGTGACTGGCCCCCTGCGTCAAATAATCCCACAAAGTTAGAACAAAAAAATGTAAGTATGTTCGACAAAATAAGCGTCTCCCACCTAGTCTCCCACATTGCTACCCTGGGTAACAGAGGTTTTTCTCGCGTGCGGCGATAATTTTCGGTGTTGGCCGAAGGCCGACACATCTTCGGCCGTAGGCCGAAGCCGCGAGAAAAACTTTTCGCGCGGGTCACTATAAAGACTTGACAGAAACCGGAAACCGCGCTAGAAAAGTCTCTGGCACCCAGGGTACCACCTTGCATGACACGAAACAAGAAAGTGCCTCCAAAAATCTGACTCAGACTTCAGCTTCATCGACTCCGGTGGTAATTCAATTTCGCCATGTTGACTTGTTCTCCGTTTGGAGCAAGGCCTTCATACAAATTCAGGAAGACAAGTCGGCTTTGAAACTTTTTGATCAGCAAGCTGTCCAACCGGACAGATCAAATGGCACTTTCGAATTCTTTCTTAATGTACATAGGATTGAGTAAACTGTTTTTCTGATTTCATGCTTAATGAAACTTACACAAATTTATGAAGATTCTAATATTTATGTAGGGAAAAGAAGAATTATAAAATCAGTGCTGCGCTTGTGACGTGAAACATTTCGCGACTAAGATACATTACCTTGAAGACTGTGTTGGACATGGAAGAGAATCCAACAGAGTACCATTTTGATGCACGGTAAGGAAAAATATCTTTCCGCCCGTCATAAGCGGCCGCAGTAATTTGGCAGGGTGTCAGTGTCAAAGGAAACTTTGTAGATATGCGCTGAAGATAAATGCGACCGAGACATGCATTACTACATGGTGGATGAGACCTAAACGAACCGCGGTGTATGACATTTGCGGACTGGAGACCGCAGACCGCAGACCGCAGACTGACTGCAGACTGCACACTGCAGACCACAGATTGCAGATTGTAAATTAAATGACACCAAAAATCTTCCTAACAAAGGTGACGTCTTCAAAAATATAAAATCGTGTGAAAGTGAGAAAGTAGCCTTGGGAACAAGGTTGATATTTTTGTGCAAAGTTACATTGGCCTCATTCCCAAAATGCTGTTGGCTATTCTTCACCGACCCTTTATCAACTCACCCGGCATATCACTAATTGTGTTGATTCTTTATTCTTCTTTGATAATCGTGAATTGATAATGACAAGTAGCAATGCCCACTAATGCCTGTCTAAATAGTAGTCTGTAAAAAAAGGTTTTTAGATTGCGAGCCGCTTCGTAGGATAGATCAAGGACATTTAACACCTTTTAAATGACGTATTTCATCTTAGCAGTATTTAGGGATATGCCAAATAATCGAAAACGAACAGATCCTATCTGGACTCGACGAATTACCAGAAGTGTATTTTGAATTTCTAACTAGGCAATCATTGCTCATACTCAAGTCCTAGTACACAGGTGGGGCCTCCGTAGAAAAGGGATTCCGGCGCTGTTTCACAGACAGACTTATAGTTTAGTTTTGTCTGTGGTGCAGGCTAAAATGCTAAAATGTTGCTATGGATTCATGAGCAAGTTTGTGACATCGGCAGACATTATTCTGCTCTAATTCAATACGAAAAGAACAGCCAACAGCTCCTTTAGGAATGAGGTCGGTGTAATTTGCGTGAAAAATATAAACTTCGCTACTAGGCCTTACTTTTCGGAACAAGGTAATGTTGATGATGACGCCACATATATTACGGTATTTTTGGTTTCATTCAATTTACAGTCTTGCTGCGTCTTGCAGTCTGCAGTCTGCAGCGCAGTCTGCAGTCTGCGGTCTGCAGTCTGCCGTCTGCCGTCTGCGGTCTGCAGTCTGTAGTCTGCAAATGTCATACACCGAACGAGCCGTGACTTGTGTGTCATTTGACTTTGGCTCTGAAATGTTTATCGTATTGATTGCTTTGTTAATAGTATGTAATGTGTCAGTTATCTACTAATAATCCCACCAAAGTGATATAATTTTGCTGGAAAACCTCGAATTCGATTTTCCTGCCAAGTCAGTATCGCGGGTGATAATTTGCATAAGTTAACCGCCAACCCTGAGATCAGGCTCAATGTTCGTTCCGCTTTGTAATAACATTCCGGCGGGCAAGGCGAAACGAAAACAGCCTGGTACAAACTAGACCCCACGCAGACGTTCTTACGGGTTCGTCACGCAATCATTCCTCTCCCACGAATAGCCTGAGTATCAGGCGTTTCTGGGGGAAAAGGGGAAAGATGGAAGCGAAAAAGGGAGAGAGGTGAAGAAGAGAAACGCCTGACACAGATGCTTTTACTGGAGCCTTCCACCCCCACGCAGCATGACTCGATACCATCCAATCAAAATCACTTCCGGTCATTGGGTTGTCAGCTTCACGTGTCAAAAAGCTCGCCTAAAATAAATCTCAGTTTACGGTCTGGCCGAGCTCCGGTGCTTGTGTTGCTACGATTTCGCTTTTTTCTGAAACCTCCAATGAGGAGTTTTCGAATACTTGTACTGTAAAACCTGCCATTTATGAGGAATTATAACATGTTTTGGGAATTGCGCTAGTGTAAGATCGCCAACGCTCTGTTTGTAAATAAACGTCTGCCCGGAAAATTGTAAATTGCTTTTGTTTACAGAGTTAAATCAGCCGCTTGTCTGGCAGGTAAAAAGCTGATGTTATCCCTCGTATTCTCGGGTGGTTGAAAGGAGCTGCAAGAATAAATAGGAAGGTGCGATGATGAAACACCTATGCCTAGAAATTATCAAGCAGCAGCAAATTCCACCACTTCACAGAGAGCTCGTGAAAGCTGTTACAAGTTCAAAAAGAAGTGAGAGCCTATAGCAAAGGTCAATCTCGTTGGCGAAATATGATGGCGCCCGCTTGAGCTTAAGACATTTCAAAAGCGAGAAAATTTTGGAAGAGGAAGCGAACGAATTCCAATCACGTACGCTATCGTAACCGCAACAAGCAAAGTCAAGCTTTTTAAAAGCATTTGTGCTGTCGGCTATCTCAATACATGGCTACCTCGCTCTATTTTCATTTACAGTAACAATACCCTTTTAACGGCAGGATGTTGTAAATCTGAACTTAGATATCTGAAACACTGATATCGTCTTCTTTGTCCCGGTCTTGTGAAACCATATGAGGCATTTCCATACTCCGAGTACATCTTTCCTTTAAACTACGAGGCCTTGAAAACACAATTCTTGCTCGGGTTTTATTTTCATTCCAGAAAAGAACTTGAGAGCGCCCTCTAGAGCCTTTTTGAATTCCTCTCTGCGTCTCTGTCTGTAAAAGTATCACATACCGGTAAAATGAAATCAAAACGTGTATGAAAAATTTCAATGACCGCCTCCTTGCCGATCGCTCTTGCGGTCAGTGACGTCAGGGGGTATTGTGTGTTATCCAATCACTGCCACATCCAGATTTTGGATGTGTCACACGATTTGCTGAATGGTTTTGTGTCAGGCCTTCCTTTCTCTTCTCCCCCTCCCCCCTCCCCCATGGGAAGGCCTGATACTCAGGCTATCCCACGAACGTCTGCTTCAACCAGTAGCCACTTCCGTTCAGGCGAACTGGCCAATCACTGGCCGTTTGTCATTTTTTGTATAACGGGACTTTGACCTCAAATTCATTTCGCGGGCACATGTAAACATGGCGAACGTCGCTGCGGTCTTCGATCTTGTGTCTCAGAAATTTTGTATTTGGGAGTTAAATGTCCGTCAGAAAGAAGCTATAATCCAATTCTTGGAGAAGCAGAGAGATGTTTTTATTAATCTACCCACTGGATTTGGAAAATCCTTAACTGTATCAAGCGTTGCCCTTGGTTTTCGACGCCATGCATGAAGAAAGCCATATTGTTGTTGTTGTCTCACCTCTCGTAAGTCTTATGAAAGATCAGGTCCAAAAGTTAAAAAATCTTGGAATCTCTGCCGTCACCCTCAGTGACAT
>CALNXK010000014.1:4460000-4585000 GCA_942486035.1 Porites lobata
GGAAGAGATGGGGAACAGAGTGTGGCATAAGGAACACGTGACGAACCCCTAAGAACGTTTGCGTGGGAGGCTAGATACAAACCAACGAAACGTCTTCCGCCCACTTTTTTGATTGATTGACACTTGCCGAATCAGCCAGCCAAAAGTACTGCCGTTGCTTGTTTTCCTAGTATGCAAATTTTTCATGCGTGGGAAAAAACTCAGACTGGCTGACTTCAAAAAGAGCTTTCATCTGTTAATTTTTTCAGCTAAAAATAAAACAGTCAGCACAATCACATTTAACTTCTTGCGAGATTAAAGGAGATCTCGAAGGTTATTTCTGTTGGCGTAGAAGGTAAAAAGTTTTCGAAAGCACAGCGACACGGTGTTCTTCTAGTTTTATTATTTTGGCTAGGCACGCTCGAATTTAAAATACTGAACTTTCTATTTTTCTGCTGCCTTAATATTTTCCTCAGCGATTTCCCCCGATTTTCAGTACATAAATCTTGAAAAATCTTGAAGAAATATATCGCGAACTTTTTCAAAGGATATACAATTTTTTTCAGAACGAACCAAACGAGTTCTCAAGTGCATTTAATGCAGCTGATTTAGTCCCGTGCGTATACTTGCAATAATATTTGCGAATTTACTAGGGAAACAAACGTCTAAAAATATATATATATTTTAAAAAGTCCAGGTAAATATTATGTGCCACTAGCTGCATGCGTAACGGACCCATAAACAAAACGAAAAACAATATTACAAACACACTTTGTAGTTCTCCTTAGTTGTGTTGTTGTTTTATTGCAGGTCTAAAAAGCTCGCTAAATATATTAATCGAAATAATCAAACAGCCAACGAGCAAGGACACCAGTTTTCCTGGTCTATTTTTGACAAAAAGCGAAGGCAAACAACAAGTCTGTTAACTTAAGACTAGCGCCACCAGCTTTTATAATAATGCCTACAAAAATTCCTTGAACAGCGATGAGATATTTTTCGTCTAATACTTCACAGTTGGCGATTGAGGTTTCTTTCGCAGTGAGCCTCCGCTTGCGTACCCTGCGAGCAGTGGTCTCTCCAGGCTTCGTAGCGTAGCGTCCGGCCTGCAGAAACCACTGCTCGCAGGGTACCGCTTGCGTACCCCGTTCAGAGAAATCACTCCCGGCTAAACTTTCAAATGAAACCAGTTTTAAGATGGATAGTATTTTGATTTGCACTCGTTTGTTGGGAAATCAAAAGGCACCTTGTCAGCGGTCAACAGCTTACAGAGGGATTCAACTCCGCGATACACTCACATTAGTTCCATAACTAAAGCAGATCCTGAGAAGATACGAGCAACCATAAGAATTTTTTTGAATTTCCATGGAACATATTAAGGCATATTTTCCTACCATAAGACCATAAAACGATAAAAAAGACAGCAAAATCGATCCTTCCCTCTGCCGACCGCGGATCATTCAAGGAAACAACCACGCGAGGAATAAGCGCTTTCAACTTCCGGCGTTTCCGACAGCCAATCAGATCTCGTGACATTGCTCTAACAGGCAATCAGCGTTACGACCCGTAACACGAGCACAAACGTGAGAGAGTTTGTATCAGGCCCAATTTTAGAGGTAGCCGCAAGAGAGAATGTATATTGGGTCTGATCTCAGGTTATTGTAAACCAAAAATCGTTAATCTGCTCGATAACTGACCGTAAAACGTAAAGGTATGCGATTTATAGGAACCATCCAACGTTCTTGCTTAACATCGGCCCAATGACATTATTTAAAAGAAAGAAAGCGGCGAACAAAAGTTGCGAAAATTTACTATTTTGGCTCAGGTACACATTTTCATTTGATTAGCATGCAAAAATGTATCGAGTGCCCGCGGATTTTTAAGCATGGAACGGTTCACGAAGGGTGAAATATTTACATCTTGTCTCAATTTTGATCTAAATCGGAGTGCTAGTAAGAAAAAAATGTGTTCAAAAATGTCTATTTTTAAGCCTTGTCAAAAAACGTTTACCCCCCTTGTAAATGACAATGAACAGGGGCCGTTAGGGGGGCCTAGAGAAAAATTGATAACATTTTTATTGAGAGGAAGGATGATATTTTGCTATCAAGTAAACAGATTTTTAACTGTTAGTCTTCTTTCTGAGATATTTACCTAACAAAACTCCAATTTTCAAGGAGAAAATTGTCCCGTCCTCCCCCACTTAATGCCCAGTGTAGGTTTTTGTTAGAAGTCAAACAAATGCCACAGTTAGTAGTTTCATCTGAAGTAGTAACTACACACAAAGTAGGAGGGAAGGTTTGGTTGACCATTTCCAATTTTACTCAATCCTTATAGCGACATTCTTTCTTAACTTCTAAATACAGATCGGTTTTTACGATAATTAAGGGAAGCTATTTCCAGGACTTTGGTGACCGCTTATCGAGGTCCGCTTAATACAGGTTTGAGTTGTTTGACTATAAAGGCAGTTATAGTAACCACCCTCTAATAAGAACCTGTTGATTAAGAACCTCTTGGCAAAATTTTGCCACCTTAATACCCCAAAATACAAGAACCTGTTTAGCCAAGAAAGATCAAGCAGGTTCCTATATGTGAGTTACAGTTAAAATAATTATGATAAACAATTTAACAAAGGAGTGTAACTTTGAGTTGTAAATTATAGTACAAGAAAAACGTACTGTACTGAACTGTATATAAATTCGGTAATCAGTTTTGTTAGGGTTATACTATGATAACCCAATTGTGAATAACTAAAAAGCTTATTCTTGAAGAAATTCATCAGGCTGGTGAAGTTAATATCTATTTAAATGTTCTCAAAACATAGCCAAGAAAAGTCTTAATGATGTTGACAGTTTCGATGACTGTCAGCCATCTTTATCAAAACTTGAAAGTCGTCAAAGTTGTCAGAAGCCTTTTAAGGCTTTTATCCTATTTAAAAATAGACTTTTATTCTATTTTATTTTATTTTTTATTTTTATTTTTATCCTATTTTATTTTAATTATATTTTATTCTATTTAAAAATAGACTTCTGACGGTGTTAATTATTGCGATAATTAACTGTCTCATATTAACTGCGATAATTAGCTGTCCCATATTAACTGTCCCGATTGACTGTCCCATATATCCACTCATTCACGGAGAAAATACAACGTATATTCACTAAACACAGGGTAGCCACAGTGGTTAAACCTCAAACCACCCTCAGACATGTTTTAGTTCACCCGAAGGACAAAGTTGATTAGCAAAAAAAGGCTGGAGGGTCCTGAAGTGGTGTACAAAATTCCATGCAACCAATGCGAAAAGGTATACATCGGTGAAACAGGGAGACAGCTGAGAACCAGGATCACAGAACACAGAAAGGAAACACAAAAGAGCTCTGACAGAAATTTCACAAGATCCAACCGTAGAGCTTCTACCAATGAGCACCATAAATCAGCCATAACAGACCACGTCTGTCAGAACAATCATATTATGAATTGGGAAGCAAGTGAAATAGCTGAGCAGCAAAGCGACAAGTTTAAGAGATGGATCAAGGAAAGCATATGTATTAGCCCCAAACCCGGGGGGGCGGCGGCGTCTACAGAGTGACTTTGGGCGTTCATCGCAATAATCAACACCTTTAGAAGCCGATTTAAGGCTTCTGACACCTTTGACGATTTTCAAGTTTGATAAAGACGGCTGACAGACATCGAAACTGTCAGCATCATGTAGACGTTTCTTGGCTATGTTTTTGAGAACATTTCAATAGATAAAAAGTTTATTTATTTTTTTGGTAATCAACAACCTATTATTCCCTTCATCAAAATTGAGCACCTTCTTAGCCAAAAAGAAGGTTTTTATTAGCGGTCTGCTGTGGTTGTTTACTGTACCTTAAAATAACAACTAAATACACGACCAATAACGTCGCGACATAATTAAACAATCAGGTCAATGAACAGAGTATAATACCATCAACCGACGTGATACAACTCACTTTGACTCTGAAGATGA
Organism: Porites lobata; assembly: GCA_942486035.1. NCBI lineage: Eukaryota > Metazoa > Cnidaria > Anthozoa > Scleractinia > Poritidae > Porites > Porites lobata. The sequence continues at coordinate 4,463,965 of CALNXK010000014.1, forward strand.
CTATGGCGCAGGTTATCAAAACTTCAGTCACTGTCAACAAAAACAGTCCTACTCAGGACGACGTTTACCCGGACAATCAAAGTCAACGTACTTTTGAAATGACTCCTGTGTTCAAACCTATCACAGTGAATACAATTATATTCACACCCCATTTAACCATCTCACTAGTACCATTATAAACAGGTGCGCCATCAGTTACAGCAAAATTTTTTCAATATGTTTCGTTCAAAATCATTTGTAATAACAGTAGCCTTGCAGCTCTTCAGAACCGCAAATTTATTTGGATCCCTATATGTCGCAGATCTTTTGCTTTCAGGCTAGGTTCTATTGTTACTTTGTTTGTTCATTGTTTTCCCAGCCAATCCCTATGAGGTTGATTATTATAAGCAAACAAGGTAACATCTTCTCTCCCCACAGTATTAGATTAAAGACCACAATTTGAACAAAAGAGGATAAAAAGATGATAAATATTTTTATGCAAGACACACAAAAAAATCGTTATCGAACCGACGTAATAATACCTTAGGAATAAATTTATAGTGTAGGGTAAATTTCACTTGACAATAGCGACGATTGTTATACAATTTATTGAAACCTAATAATATCAGTTCAATTATGAACACACTTGGCGGGTGGCACTTTGAGATTTAAAGAAATATCTTGTTTTGTGACAGGTAACTAACTGTCCTTGTGAACATGACTTGTGATTGGCTGATTTCATTGCACTTTACAACGATGCTGTACTATAAACAAGCTAGTCCCCATCGCAGACACTTAAAACCTTCTTTAAACCAACCATATGTATACTACACACGATACGAGGGCCGCCTGCACCGCAGGCTATAAACAAGCCAGATGATATAAATACATGTAGCAGGACTAAATAATTATATCAGTTCTAGTTCACCACTTCCTCTAGCTACTTAGGAAGGTCCTTTACAATTTCTTCTAACTCTAAAACTTTTACATGGAACAATATACTCTATAAGCATGTTTAAACAATAAAACTGCTTTTTTTTGGAAAAATGAACAGATTCCAATAAGTGTCAGCTATCACAGTAATAACCCTGCCTAACAGGGGTAAACAATTCACCAAACAAACAGGGCAAGGGGTCTGTAAGAATGTTTAATGAGCAAAAACCAAAATTACAGCACCCATAAATGTATAGCAAAAACAACATGGGCTGCTGACTTTGGGGACCTCAATTTAAATAATATTTCAGATTCCAATAACTAAAAGAGTTGATTTTCATACTGGTACTGTATAATGAAACAGGACTTTACAGTATGTCACTAACAAATATTAACAGTATGTCACTGACAACCAAGGAGGCAATACCTTACATGACACCCACAGTGTATGATAGCATCTATGAAAAAACCAGTAAAACTCAATCTTAAAAACATGTTAGAAGAAGGCTAATAGAACATGAGCGTAACAGTGAATACCACAATTACATGTATATTGTGAAATAAAGCAATGAGTTGGATTACCTGCATGATTCATGAGCCGATGACATTCATTTTATGTACATATAGACTATATCATGTACTGTCAAAAAAGCTTTAAGCTAACTGTTAATGTACAGTGTAAGATGATCAATAGAAACAATAATTCTTGTTTCAAAGTCCCTGGAAATATACCTTGTGTGAGAATCTAACTCCACCCCCTTGGAAATTACCTCCTCTTGGACCCCCTTCCCCTTGGAATTTCTGATGCCTCCCGTGTAGGAAGTGAACTCACCAGTGAGGGGGGGGCTTCTTCCCATACATTCTCTTAAATGAAATCCAAACGATGTTCTCACAACTTGCAACTTGCAACGCGATGAGCAAGGGTCTTGCCAGTTTGGAATATGCAACATATAGCTCCGTATAGCTTATAAGAACCGCCGAAAAGTGGCTTCAAGGTACAGAGCTTTCAGCTGTAATTGTGATTTGTTTATTAGGATCGTTTTGAATTTTAACTTTGCATTCAAGGTGTTGACTGATCGTAATAAACGAAGTGAAATGTTATGAAGTGTGAATGTATGTTTATTCAGTCATGATATGTAGGGCTGTAAGCTCATACTTATAAAGCTTTCTTGAATATACTTGCTTCCGATAAATTTGACACTTTCTCCAGTAATTTTTTTCAGCATCAAGTTATCCTTGCCCGGCAAAAACGATGTAACCTATAAATCGATCCAGTGCGTTGTTGTTGGTTAATATCTAACACGGTTGCGTTTTAGTTCCCCCCGCAATTTCAGTCCCGAAAGACAAATACGATGTGCAAGAAAAAGAAAAGATGCATGATATTATTTTTTTTCAATTTTTTAAGCATTTCTGATTTCCTCTGCCGGTTCGCTTCCTGCTTCTAAGAAGTCGAAAAATATTTACTGTGGGAAAAATACTGCAATTATCCGCTGATCACCACGCAGGGTGACCGCTTTGCAAGTTGTGAGACCTCGTCTCTCCCCCACCCATGGAACTCACTCATTTCAATTCCTCATGAACTGATGGATTGTTTTGGTGCATCAGGCAACTCTGAGGGCAACCAGTCCTATTAATTAACAAAAGGGAAAATTCCCGTTTCCACACAAACCGGTGAAAGTGCATGTACATCAGCTTAGTTACTTGTTATGAGAACACGTATTTAACTATACATATTTGAGATGATGTAAAAGAGTAGAAGTTATTGTTTAGCAATCCCAGTGTATGTATTTTTTCTTTAGGTGGTTAGTCTTGTCTATCAAAACAGACTCTTCCGGTTATAATTACACGGCACAGGAAATGCTAAACAGTGCTAAGATTTCATAAGTTCGTGACCTTTCAGTTTCTGTCGAAAAACGCCTCGCTTTCGACCTCCTCTGCAATTTACTATAAAACTGGAAAAACAGTAAGCAAGAGAAGAATGACATTCGCCTTTTCCCCACGTTTTACTGCCTGCTTAGCTGCAGTACTTCTTTCCATCGCCGTCGCCGATTCCGATGCTTTACCACGATCACAAGCCAACGTAGTGAATAATGCAGGGACGAATTGTGCGTGGAATTGCAAGGTTGTCGATTCGAAGTTTGGATTAGAAATGAAAGCGCTTATTTCTGAATTCAGACTCATTAGCTTGCAGCTGAAGCACGACCAACAAGTGGACGAAAAATGCGTAAACCAAACAGATATACTGAACTCCTCGACAAAACTCGCTGATCTTTGGACATGGCTCACTGGCCACAATCTTAGTCACGACGGACAAAACATGTCACAACATTCCTTCATCAAGAGTAACTACTGGTTTCGAAAATTGCCAGAAGGACAAATTGAGGTGCGTGTTTCGTGCTTCCTTAAACTAGCAGTTGACTTAAATGACACAGGGGCTTCTCTGAATGATGTGATTGCAATGGTGCTGATAGAAGAAGTTGCAAAATTTGCAGACCTTTCATATTTTGAGACGGCCTTCTGTTACAAGCTCTCAGCTGAGAATGGTTCTTACGTATGCGTGAATATAACCCTAACATCTCATAACAACCTCGTTACTTGGCAGAAGCAAGTTTTCGAAGTTTCAGCTTTGGTTGTCAATATTATATTGGTATGCAGCTTCCCTCTTTTATCTTTTCTATTCACTCCCACTAAATACAGAGATGAAGCAACTGACGAGGTCACAATTATTAACAAAAAACTTGTAAATTAGGTACAGTTACAACACCAGCAAATAAGAACCTACTTTTTTTAAGTCCGGTAAAATATATATTTATTATATTTATTATTCTTGTACTATGGGGTACTTATTGGTAAATTAGGCTATGTAGGTTCTTAATTAGGTTCTTAGTTTTAACGTATGAAGGAGATAGATTGTTGATTTAAAATCAGAAAAATAAATAAACTATTTAGTTATTCATAATAATATTTTTATTGTACTATTATACATATAACCCTAACAAACCTAATGACCAAATTTCTTGTTAGTCTCGATTGTGGACTCAGAATCTGCAAGTTTTTTTTTCCCTTAGTATTTACAGTACACAAAATGTAAGACATGGTCCCAGGGTTGAAGCTAGCAGAGACCATGGAAACTGGCCGGATAAATATCACGGCATGACTGGAAAAGATTTAGAGCTTTTCCAGAACAGGTTGGTCCACAAATACTATCGCTTACAAGTGTTGATTACTTTGGAACAAGTGGATACCTCAGTGTTCGAGAAAAAGAAGAATCTTAATGAGCAAAACTTCTATCAATGGTGCAGATGGTGTGGCTCGGGTGTTGTAAACTTTCATTGAATGCAAATGACTCTGGTGTTGAGTATGTGGTTTATTTTCGGCGATGGCTGAAATGATGTGCCATGTTCATCAGGTTTTTTTGCTCTCTGGCAAATTACGATTTAATTTCCATCAAATCTAGGCCCTTGATTTTCTCGTATTCATACGTGCATGTACTCAATCAATTCAGAAACAAATCGTCAAATAATATATAAAAAGTAAATATCATAAAGCATACTCGACTGTCCATAAAGTAGGAAGTAAAAAACTCTTCGCGAGGAAATCCTGCTTCGTGTAGTAAGCCAGAATTAAGAATACTTAAATCTACAGCTCATGGTTACCCCCCTTTGTTAAATTGTTTATCATAATTTAAGCTTAACTTCGAATGATGATCTTGTTTGGCTTAACTTGCCCGCGGAGCAGACGCTCTAAACCTTCTGTATAGAGCGTCTGCGAATTAGTGCACAATATCGTGTTTGAATTGGCAGAGTCGCCCGGGGGGCACTGCCAAATATGGGCTATATAGGTATGTGCCGCTGTGAAGGGTATGGTTTTCAAGCAGTTTACTCTAGGATAGGGTATATAAATCAGAGCGTTTGGGTCTAGAATAGGGTATTATTTTTCAGGAAACTAATCAGTTGGTTGAAGATTTTATCTACACTAGGGAAACAGCTACTCTAGGATAGGGGGGATTTGGGAGTTTACTCTAGTATAGGGTAGAAAAATTCAGCTGAACTAGCTCTGGTATAGGTTAAGGGTTCCAGGGTCCCAGCGGCACATCCCCACCCAGAAATTCCTAAAGTACCCCCGGGAGTCGCAGAGTCGCAAGGATGTATGTCTGCGTTTTTTATTGGCTAGATTCTTACACAGTTTGTTATTAGTATGATTCGTATTAAGTGTTGACAGGCCAAACACGACTAATAGCTCGTGACTGGCTCGTGACAAGAGAGACTGAGCTCGTGCGAAATGTGACTGTATCTAGTCAGCTTGAAAAACAGAGGTTTTTCTTGCTCTTTTTTGCGCAGTTTGTGCAGTGCATGGAGTATTCCACAATTTGACTGAGCAATTTTTTTTTGGCTACCTAGTCTCACATTCACAGGTTAGCAGTCTGTTCCATGCATATTGAGCAAATAGTTTCTATGGTTTATGTTTCTGCAGATGTTTTCTGACAGGATTTGATCGCAGATGCCGTTTACCATTAAAAGCCTTAAGCTTTTTTCTTGCGGCTAAATAACTTATAGTTTCTTTGGTTTCTCTGAAATGCCTGGACCTGAATCAGAGCAACAAGTGTGTAGTTTTTTTTTTTTTTTGCTGGGAGTATCATGATTTCCTGACTTATTTTGACGCTAGAAGCCTAGAACTGCAATTAAGCTAGATTGCAGAACATACGGCAGTGCATCTGCAGCAATTGGAAGACGCCGGAAAACAGGTCGGCAAATTAAATTCTGGCCTTAAAGGAATTCTCTGAAAGCATTTTTTTGTGCAGAAGAAGTTTTTAGAGTTCGAACTGCTGTAAACTGTAAACTGTGAAACGATCCTTGCCAACTCCCTTCTGTGAATTTTGACATGTCACTGCACCCAACTGTCACGCACACGTAAGAATTGGGCCAATCGTGAGGCGCATAAGAAACCCGCCTATCAGAAACGCTCACATATGTCTTTGCGACTCTGCAGGATATTAGAACGAGCTTTAATTTGAGCACAAATTCGCAGATGGACTATACAAATGGTTTAGACGAGTGAGTGGGCCGGCTGTAACGCAGGCTAGGCTAAACAGGTTCTTGTATTTTAGGTACTAAATTGGCAAATTTCTGCCAGGAGGTTCTTAATCCACAGGTTCTTATCAGTGGCCGTTGTTTACTGTATTTAGGTGTTTAATGAAGAACAGACCATATAAAATAAAATGATAAATGGACATGCCATTAGCACACATTACCATACCCAAAAACAAAAGAAAAACAAATAATTACACATGATTAAAAATTAACTACAACAGATACATTAAAGTGACCGCATAAACACATAAATATGCTAGCTTTTTAAATAAAAAGGGTTCAGTATCACTGTTAAATTGTGTGGTTCCAGAAAATATCCATACCACCCCGATCGAAGGGATTTGCCGTATGACCCCTCTCCCCTCTGGATTTTCCAAAATCGGCCCCCAAAATTTACCCCCCCCCCTCTTCCCTCCGGAATTTCCATAATTTTTGCACACCCCCTGGAAATATTGGTATCTCTTATTGAAGTGAACAAAGAAGTAGTTTTGTTCACTAGGATGCCAAATTTTGTGAGTTTCATGTATTTTCTGTTGAATTGTATAACAGATAAGCGAATTCCTTATGCTAACTCCTTATGCGCTCAAGTCACAGACAAATTTTGAGCGTTTCATGTAATTTCTATTGAATTCTACAATTCTGCAATTGAAATGCACGGTCGCGTAGGAAACATAACTGTACTTTTCTCGCACTGCGTCAAGAAGAAAGCAACACTTGAAGAAATCGAATTAAAGAGATCAGGACCTCGTCGTGCGATAACACAGTGTGAGTATCGAAATTTGCATATTTGAGTTTGCGGTAAAATTGCGCGTCGCCGATTTCATTGATGAGAAAATTGTCACGAAAAGTTTAACGTGCTGGAAAAGACTCGTGTAACTTCGTTCTTTATGATAGAGAAATAGTCAAGAGAAGAAGAAATGCAACCAACTGAGATAATTATTTTTCGTGTTTTGTGTTCTCGACACGCAAGGAAAATAAAGTTTCGTTCCGCTGGCTCATAAACTACAAAAGCGTAAAAGATAAAAAATATTATTTTCGGGAAACTTGTCGAAAAAAAAATCTTGAGTATTGAATAAAACGTATGTCGATACTGTCGATAATGGATTGATAATATGAAAGCGAAGATGGCTACAAAGGAGCAGAGATACGTAACTATTCATATATGATGCGTTTGTAAACAAACTTCGTAACGTACGTGACTTGGAGAATAACAGATCGTTCGACGCGAGTGGCTAGCGACGAAATGGTTTTGGGATGGAAACTCGGCTAAAATTTATCTTTGAACAGATAGCTTCACTCGCTCGAACGGTCGACAAATTCTTTTTCGAACGGATAGCCCGAGCCCCTCGAACGGATGGCAATTTTTCCCGAATAGATAGCCCAAGCCGTTCGAACGGATGAGAATTTTTTTGAACGGATACACCGAGCCGTTCAAACGGATACCAAATCCGTTCGAAAACGGCAAACCGTAAGGAACGTTTTCGCGTGAGAGGTCACGCCAAGGGACTGACAAATTATGTTCGCTATGTCCACTAATTCATAGGTTAAGTAGCTCTTTGACTTTCGTCGTGTTTTATATCTTCGCAAATAAATTGTCGTGATAATTTTTTGTGTTTTTTCTTTGTTACCCTCTTACGCGTCAAAATATTTCCTTATGGTGACCCCCCCCCCCCAACCTCGTCCCCAGGGCCTTCCCTTACTGGACGAAATGAAATTCGTTTTGATTTTGTCAGTGCACTCTTGGAAGTGAAAGAGTAAAACATCAATAACTCGCATACCCACATCTCATCTCCCGTTGTCTTGCTGGTATAAATGCAGTAATCGTTGTCCATCTTACTATTATTATAAAAAAGTTTAACCTCTCCTCTCCAATCACCCTCACCGGGTAATAAAACAGTTCCACGTGCAACACAAATCTGTGTAAAGCCTTTCTTCCTGAGATGATTGAGCCAGTAGGCCATTTTGTTTATTGGAAGTGTACCTCGTCCTCAGGCTCTTATCACAAGCCTCAGCGTTCCGGAAGTTAAAAAATGCGTAACGTCTGGTTGCTAGGTAGTGACTTAATAAGCCAGTTGAGCATCTATCTTCGTAACACTTTTGCGGTCAACTACCGCAGCGCTCGTAAAGTACTTTAATTAAAATCGTGTTCAAACCCTTGTAGAGGTAGCCTGAATTTTATCTGATTACTTCGAGTCGTTATAAGACGATGTTAGCATCAACAACGAGTACGAGTACGAGAACGACTTCAAGCCGTACTCGTACTAGAAGTCGTTTTCTCAGCTTTCTATGTTAGCGATGACACCGAGTTCGAGTTTATAGAAAATAAAATTATGGGATTCCGCATGACTGGACGCCAAGTTTGAGTCGAGGTAGCGCTTCCACAACAATTTCGAAAACCAAAAATGACTCTAAAAAACGTTCAAGACTGTTTGTTATTCAGTTACATGGAAGGTTTTTGGACGAAGAAGAATTTTGTGCTTTATATGATGTAAACAGCACAGATTATCCTGTATTTGAGCATGGAAAGTATCGAAGATTCGACCTGAATGAAGTTTCCGAGGAAGAGTGCTTCGGCCGCTTTCGTTTTAGCGACAAGGTCATTCCCTACCTTGGTCGTATTTTGCGTCTACCGGAAAAATTAGTGTGCGAAAATCGAACAGCGGCCTATACAGAGGAAGGGCTGTGTATTCTCTTGCAACGTTTGGCTTATCCATGCCGTTATCCAGGCATGATAACTCAGCTTGGAAAGCCTCTAAGGTGATGGATGAGATTTATGAACAGCACGGGCATCTGCTGACTACCCTTGACCCCCTTCACCACCCCTGGCTGACCCGACAGAGACTTAAGGAAATGGCTGATGCTGTTTATGCGAAGGGTGCTGCACTTCCAAATTGCTGGGGGTTTGTAGATGGCACTGTAAGTTATATAGAAACTTTCAAAATACAGTATTTTAGTCTAGTGTGTATTTTATATTATTTTGTTTGTTTTTACTGTAAAATCTCTAACAAACCCTTTCCCCTCCCCTCCCCTTTTTGTAATAATTCAGGCATGGCAAAATATTTTTTAAAGAACTGATTTTACTCTTAAGCTTTTAACAGTGCCACAACATTAAACTTGATCGTCTATCATCTAGTAAGTCAGATTTTGCTTCTTCTCGAGTTTTGACTTTATAGCATTTCTCTAGCACAAATCTAACGCTATGTATACCTTATACAAAATTTATCAAAACTGGCAAGATTTCAGCAGCATGTTATTTTGACTCTGGAGTTCTAAATAAGCCTCTCCCCCCCTCTTGTACGAGGCACAGAATTAAATAAAGCCCCCCGAGGTTATTAGAGCTTTTTAAAAGTTAAAATTTACCGATGAAAACATAAAAAGATTATTTTGTTTTGTGGTTTTTTGTTTGCTACAGGTCAGGCCTATCTGCAGACCTTCTCAGGGTCAACACATATTCTACAATGGACACAAGAGAGTACATAGCCTCAAACTTGAGCAAGTCTTAGCTGCAAATGGCATAATAGTGCGAATGTTTGGTCCTATTGGTTGGTTAAACTAAATGACTTCATTTGTTTCCAAACAAAACTATCACGTGTTAATAGTTTTGGTAGACTCCACAATTTCCACAGGTTGGGATGGACTTAACCCCCCCTCCCATCAGACTATCCCCTAAGACTAAAAAGATGTTCATTTACTTTCTTTCCATTTACAGAAGGGAGAAAGCATTATGCAGGCATGCTAAGGATGTCAGGCTTGTACCAAGACCTGGAGAGGCACTCGTGGGCACCAGATGGCACACCCCTATGTGTTTATGGGGACCCAGCCTACCCCCACAGAGTATACTTGCAAATAGGGTTCAAGGGTGCAAGACTCACTCCTGCTCAAGAGACGTTCAATCATGACGTTCAATCATGACAGATGTGCGGGCAACTGTAGAGTGGTCTTTTGGAGAAATAACCACAAACTGGGCATTCACAGATTTCAAGAAGAATCTCAAAATTGGCATGAATGCAGTCGGAAAGCAATATTTAGTTGCTACTCTATTAAAAAATGCTCTTGTTCGTTGTTATGGTAGCCAGGTGTCCCAGTACTTTGACCTAGCACCCCCAAAACTGGAAGAATACTTTCATTACAAATTAAGATGCTAAGGGAGTACTGGGGATTAGCTATGGGGTGGGGTGGAGGTGTCAACCAACACGGTAACACCTTTTGCCTTTTCTGTATAATCAACACTTCTCAAGTACAGTATGCAATAAAAGAATTGTAAAAGAATATGTTATTGATTCCTAAGTATGTGACAAAGACATTCCTGAAACTTTAAAGAACTTTAACGTACAAAAACTTTAAAGAGCTTTGTTGTACAAAAACACAAGAGTTCAAGAGCTTTTGTTTGTCTTGATAACGTCAGTCAGCTGTTGTAACATTTGCAGCAAAAGCTGTTGTTGCTGCTGTTGCTGTTGCTGTGTTTGCCTTAACTCGGCCTCTCTGAGTTGAAGCTCTCTCTCACGAAGCGCCTGCTCAGCCTTTAATTGCTGTGACCCTATCTGGAGGCTTTCTTGCAAAAATTGCATTGTATCTGCACCTCGTCTGTGTGGAGGCTGTGATTCTTCATCACCCCGTGTGCTCTTCCTTTTCTAGTTTTCTGCAACAGTTTCCATTGCCATCTGCCTCATGCTTGCTGCTTTTTCTGACTGCTTTTTTCTTTGCACTTTCTGCTTCCTCCCGGCTACTAACGTCCTCCATTCGCTCTTTTATGTCTTGGCACAATTGGTCCAGCTCGTCATACTCAGCATCTATGCCAGAGGCCTTTTTCTCTATTTGCTCCTTATTTTCAAATTCTTCCATGATTTTTTTGAACCGATCTCTAGAGGATCTTTCTGTAACCTTGAATCCCTCTTGCTTGTTGCCATTAAGATTGCTGGCAATAGTTCTCCATGCTGCACCTCTGTCACTTTGCTTTTTGGCATATGGTTCTACACATGTGACCTCGTTGAGCAGGCACAATTCATGTTGCTTTTTCCAGATAAACAGCTTTCTTTTCCTGAAAAAATGAAAAATGAAAATGAAAAGAGTACAATTTAAAAAAATTTAAGGTACCATGCCAATGTTAATCCTATTTGCTGGGAAAAAATTTGCAAGAAACTTACTTTAAAAGTGAGAAAACCATGCACTACTACCACCAAACAACACCTACTTTAGGAATTTTGGGGCCTTTAGGATCATGGAAACTGAGCTTTGGTAGTTAAGTTCAATGCGTGATCATAAATGGCTTCTGTTCCAAACCCCAGTAACCAAAACCAACTTATATTCAATGAGCTTCCTTTTGAAGTTTTTTTAAAAAAATGTACTCCCTTTCACAACGAGGTTGTTAGCCAGGCCCTGTTTCTGTTTCATGAGAGCTTCATGAAAAATAGGCAGCTTATAGCTGCATGATGGGAGACCTGCATATGAAATAGTTACATCTTATGGATATTGAAGTATGTTAGATAAAAATTAAGCCTAAAACAGTAGACATCATCCCAAGGTTGGGCATAAACTACAGAGTTTGCAAAGTTTATTCTAAAAAGTGGGCTATTAGAGTATGAGTTCTCTTTATGCCAGTGCATTTTTTCATGAAAATACTTGAATCAAAAATGATGTGGATTATTTTTCGTAATCCATCCTTCTCTCGCAAAAAATAAAAGAATTAAATACAGTTTAACCTGAACTCAGTTATTCTAGAATTTGACTCAATGCATCATTCGATTCTGTAGACAAATTTCAGCTCAACAAAGTGAAAACTTGATGCCAGTCGAGTAAGCATAAATATAGTTTAAAGTTAACTTAAGCCATATTAAACTTAAATCATGGAGTTTTTAATGCACTTCACGCACCTTATAAACAACCTAAATTAGACAGAATAATACGCATATAAAGAAAAACAAGTACTCTTTGGTCCTCTTACATTTCTGCTTCGGCCATCTTGATAGAATCCTGGAAATAACCCCAAAATTGTCATTATGTGGCGAAAAATATCCCAACAGAAGAAGATATGAATGAAGAATACTTAGCTCCTTATCCAGTGTGGTTCTTGTGTTGAATTTGATGAGTATTAGCGTGTTTCGAGAGCCTGACGGTCCATCCTCCAGTTTTCAAACGAAAATCGATTTTTCGAGGAAACTCGAAGGATGGTTAGTCGCGGTCTTAAAACACGCTAAAACCCATCAAATTCAACACAACAACCACACTGGATAAAGAAGTAATTATTCTTTATTGATATCTTCGACTGTTGGGATATTTTCGACCAAATAATCGCAATTTTCGGGGTTATTTCGTGAGCCTGTGAGGCCTGTGGAGAGACATGAAACTTTCTCGGGTAAATGCAAATTTACTCTGTATTGGAAATATCGCGTTCGGTTGCTTTTCCTCGACTTCAAAAGCAGTATTTTACATAAAACATTATATAAGGAATGTTCAAGATGATAAAGAGAGGCTAGAAACGAAAAGAAACTGCATTAAAAGATCGGAATTTACCTTTGAAACCATCTCTTCCCAGTCGTTCTACCCACTTCGAGTTTTTGGTGAGAACTCGTCGTAGTGCAACTTGACAGGACGACTTGAAAACGTGGAGATGCGCAGAACGGATGCGCAGTACGCAAAATCGCTGATCTCGTTCTAGAACTCGTACTCGTTGTCGATGCTAACATCCTCTATTACTCCCTCAGTAACGTCTGAATCGACCGGCTGTTAATGCCGTCTAGTGACGTCACTACTCCTTGACCTTCGCGTCAATTTATGCAAAACGTAAAGCACGATTTTCAAGTGGCAAACTGAAAAATATCGTTTGGAAATGTCTGCATGATACAGAATTGCTTTATTTTTTTCAATCGTAATTCATGTTCCACGTTCAAACAATCAACTGCATGTAGTACAACTCTGAACCGGTTGTACTTTGTAATCAACCTCGGTCGCAATCACGCAATGAAATAAACACACACACGGAACACTTAGTTAAAAAACACAATGATTTTCTTTAATTGAAAAGAAGCTATTTGGTCCTTAACGAAGCAAAAAGAAACAAGGAAACAAGAAATAAAAGCTAACAGAATCATTACACTTGACGGTGAAAACAGCAAGAAGGTCGAATTATAACATTAGGGAGCTTAAGCACGAGGACTTTTTCTTCTTTGGAAAAATATGAGAATCATTGCACCAAACGTTATTTTAGGACAATTCAACACCGTTGGTAGAATACATAGTCTACATAGAAAATGTTACATTCTCTTACTAGCTGTACCAGCGTTCGTCCACCACTTCTACGTAGGTCTCGGATCGCGCTGCCGCTCTCTTTAAAAAAGGTCTTTGACAGTTTCTTTATAATACAAAGAATAAACACCATTGAACACTGAAGGCAAGACTTAACCCATAGAAATATTGTAATGAAAGCTGCCCTTAACACTACTATCACTTTATTTCATCCTCTGAATGCTGGAAATTACGATCCTGAGAATTTGGTTTTCAATTTTTGTGAACGAAAGCATGCCCCGGAGACCCCCTAAATTACTGGAGGCCTCACATTCCCCCACTACTGCCTTTGTCAAATGGCTAGGCTAATACAGCATTTATTGGATTAATGAATTATTAACATCCCTGTTGTAGAATCACATGTATTTGCAAATAAATAGCGGTCTTTACAATTTGTAACATGCCATCATTAAAATTTTGGGAAGAAATACAGCAAATGAAGTGAACAAATAATTTCAATAACCTTGTCCAAAAAGCAAAATATATTAAAAAAAGAAAAGAGAAAATAAGGAGTAAATTTAAGTATGATTGATTCTCTGGCGCAAGCTAAATAACGTTGAATGAACTGAACAAATATTACCATAATAAGTTTGCCCTCAACATTTGGTGTTCATTCGGAGATATTATTCCTTGTATTTTGACATTTTTATTCTTATTAAAAGATGGATAAAACAAAAAATGGTAAACTTTAATCTTGCAATTTTCGAAAGCCAAGTAACGATAATATTCAAACTAGAATTGTGTATTCATGTAAGTCCACAGAATTCTTATAATTTTATTCCTTATCACAAAAAGATACCAAATTTGTAAATTTCTAACCTGTCCTTAATCGTGGACGAAGGGAGTTGGATTAACAGCAGAACTAACTCGTGCAACGCCGGTAAAGGTGGAAATATTTGGATAGACCTAGTTAAGACGAGGGCTGTATTCGCATGTTACTAGACTTGTTCATGGTACTAGTGAATCTTGGACTCGAAGGTACTCAGGACGGAAGGTCAATCTTACACCCATTCAGGTATCACCGACGGAGAGCTGTGCGTAATAATCCATATTAAACAAACTATAGGAGAACAGCATTCGATGCCAACGTCTTTATCACAATGAAAATCACAATAGCTCTTAGGTTGTTATCATTTTTTTTCTATTCTTCTTGCAGTTAGCCCAAGTGATACCTAGATTTATCTCTTAGGGGCCTAATTCTAATTAACTGACGAGCGTCCCCATTACATTCATAGAAGAGTCGTCAAGGACACGAGGTTGATCAAAGGTACATTAAATTGAAAACAGGGTTACAAGGGCAATAGACCATCGATCAACTTTGTTTCAAGGCACGGCGGCCAAGATGTTCATTCCCGAGGAAACGAAAAGATGGCGTTCATGTAGCTATTTGAAGACGAAATAGCCGAATTCCTGACGAAAACGCGCGGAGAGGAATGAAAGCAAGAATACGCAAAACATATTGCTTGACGACCTCGATGGATGTTATATAAACTGATTTTCTATCCTGAAACTGTGTAAAAATCGGCGAAAGTTTAACAGATAGTCTGCGAGGAGGTAAGCTCGTTAAGAATTTTAAAAACTTTTGAATTAAACTAAGTTCAGCCTCGGTGGATATCATCCTCCTCGATCTGCATAATTCTTCACATCATACCGCTCAGCCTCATTCAATAATTGCTAATAATAAGAAACCTACTGGACAGGAAACCCTAATCACAGTTGTTTGCTAGCTAGTCGGCAGATCTAGTCGCATACCCGACGTTTTATAAGCCATATTCTGATATATTTGTGTCTTCACTCGATATTGTCTATTTGTCATTGCCTATTTCGTTCGTATGACCTACTCCATAAGTAGCTGAAAATGAATTAAATGCACTATCCTACTACTAAGTTACCTATTTGATAGGAAACTCTAATTATAATCACTTAATGTGCTAACTGTTCTACAAATTCAATCGTACACGTATGCCATAAATCGCCCCATGTAAGGGAATCCGGATTCCGGAATCCACGAATTTTTTGCTTGTGGAATCCGGAATCCTGGGCTTTGGAATCCGGAATCCAGCACTAAGAATCCGGAATCCTACTAAAGATTGGAATCCGGAATCCAACTTACTAAAGATTCACTCCAGATTAAATTGAGCTACTCGCTCGAAAGAAAAACCATCAGTCTATGGAAAGCCTCCCGAAGGTATAGACCTGAACTTGACGACATAATATCGGCATATCTGGTGTCAAAAGAATAGTTCACGAGCTCCATATGAAAGGTCGAGGTCACGGTCACATGATTAAAATTCTATAATAGCGAGGGAACCCTTGCTTATGAGCGGCTGGGAGAATCACAAAATTCGGGGTTTTCAAGGGAACACAGCGCAGCGTTTTTAAGGTATAAATTGAATTGTTACGAATAACTTCGACCTCTGGCTTTGATTCTCTGTTGTTCACTCGCTACGCTGAACTTTAAAAAATCAAAAGCGATTTTATGCGAGCTTTTTGACCTGGCATAGGACTGAAAAAGGAGCACCTGGGGTGAACCTTTTCTTCAACCTTCCTGGTCCTCCTGGTTCACAAATGAAAATAAACGTCTACGTTCAACAGTTTACCTAAAAAGAAAAAAAAGAAATTCACAGTCTTCTAGTTCCTAATTTGGTCCTAGTAGTTTCGCTGAGAACAGTTTCATAAGCCAGGAACTGTCGAACCGTACCAATTAGCTGTCACTAAAGTAATCACGTGCAAGGACGCGGTGGGTGCCTTTTTCATTCATCCCCCGGCATTTGAGTGAAATCTCGCCACCTCTTCGATCAGACCAGTTTGAAGTTTGTTGTTTGTTGGATTTTTCTTTTCTACTTTTTCTTTTTTAAAAAAGACGTTATTGGAAAACACAAGCAAACACGAAAGGCTGAGAGAGAAAGGTACCTGTAATACTGTGTTGTGAATTTTTACACCAATTTTTAGCTGACTGCGATAGATCTAAACGTGCCAAAGGCAAAGCTGCATGATTTTTCTTTCGTGTCGATCTGTGGACTGTGCTGAACGTGGCGCCAAGCAAGTCACAATCATGAACAAAAGAAACGTTAAGTGTATAGTTTTAAGCCCGCTGATTGATTTTTTTCTCAATCATAATTGAATGTAATATAAATTTTACGTCGTCCTTGGGGAAAATATCGTATACATGAGCGCTATATAGTTGTTAAACGCTTAAAACGAGCCAAAGTGTCAGAAACGCGCAAGTCTCTCTCGATCGCTCAGTCATCTCAGACTCGATCGAGGATCAAACAGGCTTTTCATGTTTTCTGGTTCTACAGTTGTGATTAGGCCTCCTTCACATTGAGGTCGCTTTTGGAAATTAGACCGATCTGAGATCGGTTTAGCCTGTAATTTTTTTTTCTTTGAAATGGATCCTGGAGCCACCTAGAACGCGCTAATATGAAATAAAACTCGCGGGAGCATGAGAGGACACAGAGGCTTTTACTGGAAGTACCATCCCACGCAGGGATGTTTTCTCCGCGGCCAGCTAATCCGACTTAATCCCATTTAATATGTCGCGCTCCTCGAAAGTGCGAAAATTTTCTTGTCGTGTATTAGATTTCAGATACATTTTCTTAATCTTCATTTCGCGCCAGAATAAATTAGTTTGCGCGCAAAGGGCTCCTAAAAAAATCACAAGGTTTGTCCCACTTCGATTCCACCCTCTGGAGATACGCCGGCTTGGTAGCTGGAATACATTGCCGAGGCGAAGATCTGGCATTTTTTCCTCCTCGTCGTATTTTCTTCACGACAAATGTTTCTATTTGTAGTGAGAATGCAGCGCATATCGGTGGATTTTACTTCACGTGGCTGGCTACTTCTGACATAAGAGTGCCGGATTTCATCGTTTTGTTCATGTTTATTCGTGATGGCAAATGTAAGGTAAATGAACCGACCACTGTAAGGTAAGAATTGAAGTTTTAAATTTGTTACTCGGCGAAAAATCGTGGAATTGGAATTCGTGAAACTCGTGAGTATTACCTCTGTTACCTAATGTCATGCGATGAGTCCTCGCTTTTTCGATGCGTAACACGGATACAAGCGATAAATTTCTTTCGCAAAGTGACATGGTACAATTTACTTAACGAGTCCATTTGACGAATATTTCTCGTTATATGCTTTATTCATATTTGCTTGGCTTATTCAGGCTACATGCCAGGAGTTTGATGACAATGTTTGTGTGCTATAATTATGCTGCTAAGTTTTTGCACCTTTATATTGAAACTCATGTAAGCCAAACGTTTGTTAACTCTAGCAAAACACTCTTCTATTATGGAGGAACTTTTAACGTCTTTCGGGGCCCTAATATGGTGTCAAATTTTCAGGGGAAACAAAGCTTGATTTTTGGCCAAACAGACTATAGCTTTTTTGTCTTTGAAGAGAGCGCGAGGCAAACGTCCGTGAGTACAGTGTAAGCCAGTGATTATTTAGGTACAGCTAACAAACATAGGCTGCACTTTAGGTGGCACACCCATGGGTGCAGTGTAACCTAGTGATTCTTTAGGTAGAGCTAACAAACATAGGCTGCACTTTAGGTGGCACACCCATGGGTGCAGTGTAACCTAGTGATTCTTTAGGTAGAGCTAACAAACATAGGCTGCACTTTAGGTGGCACACCCATGGGTGCAGTGTAACCTAGTGATTCTTTAGGTAGAGCTAACAAACATAGGCTGCACTTTAGGTGGCACACCCATGGGTGCAGTGTAGCCCAGTGATTCTTTAGGTAGAGCTAATAAACATAGGCTGTACTTTAGGTGGCACACCCATGGGTGCAGTGTAACCCAGTGATTCTTTAGGTACAGCTAACAAACATAGGCTGCACTTTAGGTGGCACACCCATGGGTGCAGTGTAACCTAGTGATTCTTTAGGTAGAGCTAACAAACATAGGCTGCGCTTTAGGTGGCACACCCATGGGTGCAGTGTAACCCAGTGATTCTTTAGGCAGAGCTTACAAACATAGACTATACAGGTGTACATCAGATAGTAACAAGTTTTCCAGTTAAAACTTTGTCATAAAGTGCTACACCTCGGCACTTCGACTATTTCACTATCGCGCTTGTTTTGACGCACAATTGATAGTCAGGAGAAGTCGTATTGTCTAAAACCATAGCAAAAGACAAATTTACACACATCACAGCGTTAAGGTAGGGTAATACAGGGTATTTCCTTCAGGTACATTTACATTTTCTGTTAGGTTATAAGCGATTAAATCGCATGCAGCGACGAACAAAACGCGAAGCCGTCAGATATTCTAGAACCGTAATTTACAGTGCTGTGCATTATTTTTGCTTAACTAACTACGCGCTGATGGAAATAAATATGTTTCGGCCGCTTTAAATTTTGAAACAATTCACTGGTACTGTATAGTCATAATTGGAGCGGAAAGTTAGCACGCGAGCAGGGCGATTCTGGTGTGGTTTCTGTCATGTAGAAGATACTACGGCAATGAGGCTCCCGAGGTCCGTTCTGGAAATCACAACTACATGTAGCAGATGTTTGTTTAACAAAGCTCCCGCGAGACGGTTTTTTGGTGATTTTATTAATTTTTCCGATCCATTTTTTCTTTCAGCTCTATTTTCGCGGCTTTTGCGATACAAACTAAATTCAGTTTTAGTTGTGATGGCATTACACTGCTTAATCATGACGGCCTTGGAAGAAACTGAATATATTGCGCTTCGCGATTTCGTAAAATCGCTGCGGGAATTAAAGAAATATTTTCTTCCAAAAAAGCGTTTTCAAGCTTCTTTCTATAGTCAATTATCTCGTTTGTCTCGTTTTCTAAAGTTCCTTGAGAACAGAATAAGACAATATTTTATTACTTACAACCTAAAAACCTGATTTTTGACCAGATCGAAACAAAACTGACCTCTGAAATGGAAGAAGAAAAGCCTTTTATTTTTGCCGGCTTCGGCCTGCCGACGCGATCGTGTCTGTTTTGCTTTCATATGATGACATTTTCCTGACAGAACGGTGTCGGGAAAAACACCTCGCGCTGATCATACGTGACAAAATCCGCCGCGCCTAAGCTAATTAAGAAATTCTCCTCGAAAGCTCCATACAATTCCTTATAACAAAATAATAAGGAATTGTATGGAGCTCTCCGGGATACTTACAGTGCAAGCCCTCTGTGTCTTCTCAAGTTTCATAAACTCATACTCAGATCTCTTACTTATTGATGAAGCCAAAGGCGAGATCTGGTCAAATCCGATTTTGTATCCGTGATTGCCTGTCAGGAATGTGACAGGCCATGAAAGAGCGCATGCTTGAAATTCATCCTCAATTTTTGACGTGTTAAACAACGAATTTGATAGAGCCGTGAAGTTTTTTCTATCAAAACGTGGTTATGCGCACATCTTAAGTATGAACCAGCTAATCTCTGTGTTCTTTTTTTATCTTTTTAACATCAAATTCAACGCGACAACTCGGGCCAGATCTCCCCTCAGTTTGGCTTCGTCAGCAAGAGATCTGGGTAGGAGATTAGGGATTTCATTGACCTCTAGGGCGAGGGGGGGAGGGGGTGGTTTGCTCTCGCATGCTGTCCAGCAAGGATGCTTGCGTAGCGTAAGTCAATGAAGAACAAACAAGTTCAGCTGTACAGTTTTGACTGAACGCGGGCAAATCAGGCTATCTTTGACTACGTTTTGAGCCGTTTTGTCTACTAAGCCACTTTCTGAAATCGATTTAAATGGTCCAGCAACGACTAGACCGAGTAACGGATAGTCTTGGGCTTGCAGACTGTCAAGAGTTAACTTTTTTTCTTTATTTTGACCAGTCAAAAGCGTCGAGACGTGACAGCGTAAAAATTTATTTCGTGGATCAACGTGGTCTGGCCACTGTCTTAATTTTTTTTTTTGAGCCATGTTATCATTCTTAGACAATTATGTGACACAGTCAACTTTAGTCACTTTAGGGCAGCGCTGACCAGGACACCACTTTTGTCAGCTTGAAGTCCAATTTAATCTTCTGTAGTGCTCTTTTTAATTGTCAATCTTTTACTGAGTATATATGCTTATCCCGTCGTAGGAGAAGTGTATTTTATTGTATTTGGCTAAAATTCGTGCCTTACGAGAAAGTGTGAAAGCAGTTCGGTTAAGAAGCGATATCCAATGCACGTGTTCTACAGCTTACTGTGTCTCTATAAATGAAAGTTTTACAAATTAAAGAGGCGGTAACCGAATTTAGTTTTTTGCGCTATGACAATGATTCCAATAAAAAGTAGAAAGAGAAGGAAAAACAATGTGCAAACCATGTTAACAAACCAAGCTTTTTTTCGTGATAGTTTAGAGATGATTAGCGATTGGCGGCTTTTAACGTTTTGTTCAGTTGTACATGTATTACTTTTAAATACTGTTTTAATGTTTGAAAAGAATTCGCCAACATGTTTCGACGTAGCCTGTTCCAGGCGTTCGGACAGGACAAGGAAAACTACGAATGTAACGACATACAAACAAAATGAACCTTCTATTATATTATTGGTGGATAGCAAAATACTTGATTAACCTTCGCTGGTTTATGATACGGCATAGATAGGAAAAATTGTTTTGGAGTTACACGAACTTTGTTGTGCCGTTTTCTTGCAAATTGCAGCTTGATAATCCCTGGCAATGACTGTACCTTTCCCAATACTTTATTGACTTTATTATGCAGCAATCAAATGAATAAACGTGAATATTTAGGAATGATTTGCAAGAGTTCTTTTGTTTCTGCGAATTAGTAGGCATTTTTCTATCTGCATGACTGAAAACAGAGTTCGCAAAAACAGAGTAAGTGAAAAATAGAGTCTTGAGGTCAGTCTCACTCTCTACTAATCACTAAACCAGCTCCGAGATCCTCGATCCTTAATCATATGGAGATTTGGACTAGATTAATCGAAGGACAAAATTTAAAATTGCGATGTCGGTGTGTCGCCACGTTTTTTGCGGTGATGCGATGTTTGTTATTTTTTCCGCGGTGTTGCGGTGTGGACAGTCCTCCAATATGTCCCCCTCATTATCATACCTTAAACCCGTACGGAACAGTAAAACATTTCTTCACGTAATTTATAAATCGAAAAAGAAAACAAACTTGTTATGCATTCTTAACAACGTCTTTCAATATAGCAAGATTCGAACACGAAAACGAAATGCCAAGAAAAGCATTAAAACAGAAAAAAATTTGGAATCCAGTCCTTTTTGGAATCCGGAATCCACTGAGCTGGAATCCGGAATCCACGGGGTGGAATCCAGAATCCAAGACTGTCATGGATTCCCTTACATGGGGCGATTTCTTCGTGTTGGTGCACCTCAGTTAGCTGACTATGTAAATTTTCTTCGCGTTCCTGCATCTGTCTCAACTGCCTTTGAGAATTTTCTTCGCCTTCCTGCATTTTCCTTGACTTCCCTTGTGAATTTTCTTCGCGTTTCTGCATCTCTCGCAATTTCCTTGGTGATTTACGTTGCCGCGTTTTATTAAACAGCTTTTTATATTTTCCTACTTGTTGCTGCGGTTCACTCATATCCACTTCGCACTCTGACATCTCATTTTCTATGTTTTCTTTGCCTTGGCGATTCTCAATGCACCTTTGCAAGTTTCCACCATCTCCGTGTTGTATGTCCTTCAACAAGTATGTGTCGCCTTGTTTTACCTTACTGTTCAACTGCTTTGTTGAGTTTCCATCTCTTTCCGGCATCTCCTTCAACCATCCTTGCAACGGCCTTTGCGACTCTACGCGTTGATCTTGTATTATTCCTGGTGAACGTTTTACAAAAACGAAAAAGGTAGGTAAATATATAATTTCTTACCTATATACCTAGATTTAATAACAATATTATTTTATTATTATGGATGGGGAAACATATATACCAAAGCATAGAGTCGAAACAAAACAAAATAAGTACAAACGCTGCATATTTTTAGCCATAATAGAGAAAGTGGTGCTCTACCTCAAGCTTCCAGATATACTAAATAAAAATAGATATTATCAAATTCTTAATTATCCTTACTCGTTCACAAAATCTCACAATATCAAGCCATAATTCCTGAGGCGTTTCAAAAGTACCCGATAAAGGTCTCTGATATTCATTCAATCAATACCAGATATGCATCAAACATTAAGGTCAAAATTATGGCAAACACACATAACCAAAAATCTGGGAAGAGATCCTATCAGTATGAAGATACTTATGCCATGTCCACACTAATGCGTTTTCAAAAGTAGACGTCGTTGTCATCAAAAAAGCATCGAAAGTTTCGCGTCAATACTACCGTTTCAATGCGTTTTCGACTGTCCACACTAAAACGTCCGAAAACGATAGAATTTCACGTTGTGACGTAAGCTAAACTCTATGCGCATGCTACAAACACATGCCTGCGCGATATTTTACAACCCACGTGGTACATGTGAAGTCATCGTTTTCATTTCGACGCGTTTTCGACCGTCCACCCTAATACATTATGTATGCGTTTCCGTTTTGATCCACTTTTAAGAGCATTTTCAAACTGATGCGTTTTTTATGAAAACTCTCGGCGCGTTAGTGTGGACAGAAGGCCTAAACGCATCGAAATGTATGAGTTTTAAAACGAAAACGCTTTGGTGTGGACGAGGCCTCAGCTACCACCAGTAAAAAAAACACTGAATGCAAGCGACTTTTGCTTAACTCTTAAAAGGTAACAATGTTAAATGACTCTTTACACAATCCTCCATAACTGCCATTGAATGTATTACGTCACTTTGTGGTAGAGAAGCGTGACGTCACGTTACCATGGTAGCAAAATTTCTGGATCACAACAAAGGGAGTTTTTGCAACGGCGACGGCAGACAGCAAAAAAAAAAACAATAGGTTTAGACTGGCAAAAAAACAACTTTGCACGTGCATCACGCTTTTTTGTACATTTCTTAGCCGTTGTTGCCCAACTACGACATGAAACTAGGTGAGCACGACACAAAAATTTTCCTTTTCTTTTTCTTAACTTAGATACGGTCCTTTCGGATTTAACCCAGAAAATTTCGCCAAAATTTGACAAATTAAATGAAATTAAATAAGATCGATGAAGTTTGAAAAACAGTGCGAATCCACTTTTTAAGTGAACGGTAGGAGGCGAGTGCTCTCACCACTGCGCCTCTCCTGCTCCCCTTGTCTCTTTTGACAACTTTGCCTTTACTTTTTTTTTCTTCTTTATCTTTTACTTCTATCAGCTTGCTACTGTAAAACCCAATGCAAAACATTGATTAGCGAGTCCATACTGATATCGTCAAACATCTTTCAAATGGCGCTGATACCAAAAAACTTGCCTGCAAGAGGCATAAACCTGAGCTCGGAGAAACGGAGAAAGACTCAAATGCTTCTTCTAAAGAAGATTATATTCGACGAATGTTGACTGTTTTGTAGTAGATTCATCAAGACAACTAAGGCCTTTTGTCTTTTGTCTAGCCTTGTCACTCGTAAGCAATAGCTAAAACAATAAAAAAAGAACAACTACGTCCAACAATCAGAGCTCCTGACCAGATTCCGGGCACATTTTACGTCATCAGTATGGAATTTCTGTCGCTGACGCGTACACGTCCCTCCTAGGGCAAAGTCCCTTGAAGTGAAGAGTGTAGAGGAATGGCTGCTTTTTCTGGCTAAGATGCGCAGTGCAAAACAAGCCAAGCACCTCAACGAGGGACGAAATGTAAACAAAAACAGCGTTTGGGCAGCGGAGCTTAGTCAAAACCAGTCTAGATCTTTAATTTGCATCGTGTTTGTTTGTTCTCATGACGTAATTGATCTATAAGTTTTCGAAGCTCCCAAGGAGTTGAACAACCCTTCATGCGTCTGCTGGTAACACTGAAGGACAATTTTATCTAGCTACTGTTAATAACCGTTTAGTTTTAATAAATCTTATACTAATTAATCATGTTCAGTTTCAGTCACACTCGTTGATCAGGAAGTTAAGAAGGAATAAAATAACAAATAAGGCGGGTAGTTTCGTAGTGTTGCGCACTGGTGTAGTAATAATGGTAGCAAAATTTCTGGATGACAACAAACCAAAACGTTTTCTCTCCCTTACTCCGAGAGGTTTTTCTCCGGGTACTTTCGCCTTAAAAACCATCACTTCCAAATTCCAATTTGATCTGGAACGCACGGACACGTTTCAACTGAGTTCTTAAGAACTCCTAAGTGCTCCGTGGGTAAAACAAATTACAATATCACAATTACATGACTCGCCCTTCGCGGGCGAGTTGCTCGAACACCGCGACACCGCCCCTAGGAAAATAATATATACCGTTACCTTTGAGAGAAACGGGTAGCTCGTCAACAAAACACCTTATCGTGCTTGGCTTGGCATCTTGCACGCGAACAGTTACACCTGGTAATTCATCTATGGTAATTGAATCTTTGCTGACCTTTTATTGAGCTTTTAGATGAGGTGTCAAACTAAGAAAAGATAAAGTAAAACCCAAGATAAGAAAAGATAAGTTATATTATTAACTCATTGACAGTTTTGTAAAATCCAAAAAATTTCACACCCCATTTCACGAAAACGCTGCTCTCTAGACTGGTCTAAAAAGGGGAAATGTACCTTTAATAACTAGTGTGGATATGTTTTAGGACCCTAAAACAATTCGGTGCTACACTTAGATGAGCCAATTAACTGAAGTCAGTTGCAAAGACATTCCCAAGATTTCTGAAGAATTGTTCAGTCATTTCCAAAAATACCGGACTGTCACGGACGGTTATTAACTAAGAGCAGTTGACGGATCGAACGGTTTGATCCGTACAAACTGTACAACCCGTCAACATTTATTCAGTTTATTTATTTATTTTATTACTTTGTCACATAAAATAAATCACAGTAAGTAGAAGTAAAAGTATAGTAAATAGATAAATAAGATTAAATTGAAATTTGTCAACAGCTGGGAAGGTGAGGACTGTGGCGGGGAAATTTCCGAAAAGACAACGAGCCTATAAGAAATAGCGATTTCCGCCCACCGGCATCTTAAATACCAGGCGGCATTTAAAATAAAACTTGGAAAAAAAACGTGTATAAGGATATAAGTGTTTACTGAAAAAATATGTATATACAAATATCAGATAATGAAGTACCAGAGTGATGTCCTCATCCTGTCTGACCCTTAAAAATGGTTGCTAACAGTCTGTATACCGAGTCAGAAATAAAGGGTTATATGCCTCTGGCTGAGCTCATACATCTCGGTCATTGCTGTGAAACCTGATCACACCAGTGCAAGCAGAGCACGTGACCATCCTGGGTTGCCTGTGCCCAATGTTCGTGGATGTATTAAAATAGACCTTGTTACCGATACGGCGGCCATATTAAATTTATTAGATTTAAGCAGCGGGGGGGAGGTGTCTCCAAGGAAATCTGTGGTACAGTCCGCCTGCCAGTATGACGTCACGTCTCGCGTAGGTAGCTTTCAAAATGGCGAGCAAATTGTTCATCGAAGAGACGGATAAAAATTTCTATTTCATCACATTCCGATTTCTTGGATTTGGAGATTTTAAGGTTTCTATTGTCATAGAAAACTAGAATTAAATACTTTCTTGGAATGAAATGTCCAGTGGTGTAATGAATGTTAAAGATTCCTTTCTATCGTCGAGCAAATTTTACGAGCAATCATACCGACCGGTCACACTTTTGAGGGCCAGTGCACAGCAAGATTGAGGAGTTTAGACACAGCAATAGGAGATTCATCAAAGGATGTATTATACTTTACATTGTGCGTATTTTCAGCTCTTCAGAGCTAGTGGAACCCCATATCATTCCTCTCAAAGTACGCTTGGCTGTAGCGTTGAAAGACTGAGGAAGCTAAATGAAAGGTATTTGTGAGAGACTGTAAGCATTGAATCTTGTTGCTTTACCGCATTTTAAGACTGTATTGGGCATACACCTGTAATTCTGTAATTAAATCCCGAAAACCATTAAAAGGTTTCGTTTAATTATTTTGGAGGGCAAACCCAGTGGAGATTTTAGGGTAACAATATTGATTAGTTTGACGACGTACAAAAGGCAAGCTACAATAGTTTAACTTTTGCCAGTACAGTTTGTGGTGTACTGTGTGTTGTTTGTCATGATGTCAGCTAACATTGAAAAAAATTCAGCTGTTTCAAAGGAGGGACATGTCTTGACAGCTTATGGAATTTTTCTGGTCGTAAGCTTGGCCAGTATGCAGATCAAGAGATTTTGAAATCCCTTTTCCAAAATAAAACTCCTAGCCTGAAATTCATCCGATTGCTTCGAGTCGTTTTCTCCTCTCAACAACGACGTTACTGAGGGAGTAATAACGACTCGAAGTAATCGGATGAAATTCATTCAGGCTATAAAACTCCGGACGTAAGCTTAAAATATATATTGATCCAAGTGCATGACCAGCAGGGTCAGCAGTAAGAATAAAGAAAAAAAGGTCAAAAGGAAAAATAGACCAAACAGAGACAAAAACGGTACAAAGAAACAGAAACAGCGTCGCCGGGAGTCGAAACCGGTTTGATCTGCACGTTCAAGCAACTCCTTGACCACTGTACCACAGTGACACACATGATTTGAAAAATTAATTTTGTCATATCAACTGCCATAGACGTTGTTTGAAGCCGGAGGAGCTGTATTTATCATGAATTCAAATATACATTTGAGAAAAATTAGCTTAAGCGCGTATTTCAAAGCTATTTCGAATTGTTTCGGGTTCAACGGGCCGACTCGATGTACATAATCAATCGAACTAGCTTTATTGAATTTGGTGGAGAATTAGGAGATCAACGGAGGCCCACACTGGAAAGAAATGATATGAAGTTAGAACCGTTTAATTAGCAAAAGAATAGATGAAATATAAACATGTGTGATCTGTGAATGGAACCTCCTATTCTGGAGACTAGACCTTGCCTATTTTAGAGAAAAAAAAAGATTTAAGTTTTGATGACCTTGCCGGTCCCGTGAAATAGATGACGATCCCGGAACACGGCCCGCAACACAAATTAACAAAATTATACAATCACGGACACAAAATATCAAAACGGTTTACACAAGTAGATTATAGCAACACAAAAGCTCACACCCGCGACCTCCCTCGTACAAATAACTGACGTATACCTTGCTAATTTGCACGAGCGCTTGCCTGTTACTATGTGACGTCATACTGGCAGGCGGAGTGGGTCAAGAAAATTTGGAGGAAAACAATAGAGTTACCTCCCCCCCCCCCCCCCCAACCTGGATTTAAGAAGTATTATGGGACGCCCAGTGGGCATTCGCTCAGTATTTACGTGCGCTTTTCGGGCAAAAAGAGAACTTCAATGTATATTTCTTGGGAAAAAGGCGATCATTATTACATCCAAACACGGCACAACGATCTTTTTTTACAAATTATTACAATCTTTTTCTAGGAAAACTTAAAGAAAAATTGGCCGAAGAGCGCGTAAATATTGAGGCAAGTATATGGGAGTGCTCATGCCCCCTGGGCAATCCATAATACTCCTTAAATCCAATTAATTCATTAAGGCCGCTGTATCGGTAAAAAGGTCTATTAGCAATTGAATCGAGGCTTATTTGGTTGCAGTAAATCGATTCGATCGAAGGCGGAGAAATCCTGTTTCTTGTGGAAAGACACGCAGTTTTCACGAGCGAAGCCCGGGGGGGAGTCGTGAATTGAAGCGAGTCGTTTTTTCAGAATATTTAAAGCAATTCCTAGAACTATACGGTAAATAAATTCAATGTTTCGGCAAAAAACTGCTCATTCCGGCTTTGTTGTATTGATTTAATTGATAGATTGCTGCAGTTTATATTATGAGCTCTTCTGGAAAGTGCATCAATGTTCGGTTCTAGCTTGGTGGTATTAGCGAAAATTAAAAGGGATTTGTGAATGTAAAAACGGTGAATACGCGCAGTCTGTTCTCTGTGCACCTTCCACTAGGACAGGCTAACGTAAACGGCTGCTTACAAGCCCCCCTCCATATAAGCCCACAGTAAAAGGCCCGTCTACCTGTAATAAAAAATACATCCGACTATACCCCCCTGTTATAATCCCTCTCCTAGCTCTAATAAAAATTCTAAGCTCCGACTCCTCTTAATTCCATTATTATTAGGTTTTAAAGGTTAATTAAAAACCAGTAAATGCAAAAAGTATTTAATCAGCCCAAAGCACTTTTCTATTAGTCCCCGGCTTAGCTAGAAATTTTAAGTGAATTGTGCACTTTTAGATACAAGCATGAAATTGGGCACACTTATAGTAGTCACCAATACAAGCAATTTCAGATATAGTGCCAAGCCGGAATTACGTCGGTTTCCATAGAAACCGCAATTTATTAAAATTCATAAAAAATTAATGAATTCAAGTCATTAAATTATTTGTCGTAGTTTATCAATACATAGAATCATTTCACTCCGTCAACCAACTTGTTTACCACGTACATCTTGTTTATAACACGCTATTGCACCTTAACTATGCGATGCCATGGCAACGGTAAGCAAAGGAAAACTAAAAATACAACGGCTGAATAAAATTAATGTGCCTTTAGTTGGTTTGATTATTATGTGTAATACAACTAATATCTTTGCACATAGCTTCATTACCTAATTGATTTCACATTTTCGTTACAGAATAAACTTAAGGTGATTCTCTAGTTTTCCCACTGTGTATCCCTCACTGGGCATAACAAGATGGCCGCCGTGAAAAAGCACTTCTGCAGAAACATGATTAGAATGATGTCCATCGAAGAGAAACGTTATTGAAATTTTCTATAGCAGTGTTTTTTTCTGGCTGAGATGAGTCTCAAAGTGTTAGAATTGTGCCTCACGTAAGCGGTACGCGTGTTGCTGCGTTAAACAATGGTTAAACTTCAGCTACTTCCTCACCGAGGACTGCGACAGTGGATGTTGTGCTGAACCACTTTCATGACATTTAAGCTTAACCTTTATCACATTATGTCCTAATTACTTTACCTCTATGTAAATTCCATAAAATCGAATTTTTCAATGCTTTCTTCCACCTTCCACGTACATGCCGCTTTGAAACTCGCCCCAATTGTAAGAAACAAAGGTGGTGTGCACTATCTACAGCTCTACTGCAAAAACAAGCATGGTGACCCTTATTTTTCTTCATTATTTTAATAATAACAATGCTTCCTTTCAATGGCAATTCTATGACCAGCGGAGAAGGAAGCTGTATCACACACTGTAAGGGCATGGAAGACAAGGAGAAACGTCGAGTTAAATGGACCAAAGGCCTTTCATCTGTAAGCCTGTTCCAGGCTCCAAGATAGTGGGGAAATGGAACGAAAAAAAGCGCGAAATTTTGAATCATGGTTGACTAGTGAACATTTTCTACTGCATCAGCTACATGGACTATAATTTTAATGTCTGTTTTTCCCCCGTGCAAACAGACACATTCTTGACCGTGTACGTTTGATGCTGCGGATTAGTTAAAGGAATTTTTCTTTTCATCATGCGATCCGATTTCGTCCTGTTGAACGAATCGCGATGAGATCTTTGCCACATAGCAAACGACTTGATAATAAGGAACACCTTGTGACCAGTCAATTACTAGAGGCAGCCACCTGTTTCATTCGACTTCAAATTAACCTATTTCTTACTTCATTTTATTAAACCGACGGTTTTCTCTTTTATATGACTAGAATAGTTTTTTTTCTAGCTAAACCGAGTCACAGGCATATTTAGAATGAGACAGCACAAACTCTTACCCGTGGAACCAACTCAACCAAGAGAAAAGAGAGAAAAAGCATGTGAACATAAATTCCAAAATATGGCCTGCATTTATACATATGAAGAGAGGGAAATAACATTAACAACTCGCATCCAAATCCAAAAATACAACCAAATCACTTGGCTTGAGAGGAATAAGAGTTCCTGAACCTACGTCACGGCTCCTGTCCAACCGAGAGGAGACTAATGTGAATGCTGGAACAAAACGGCGGAAAATTTCGAAGACTTAAGAAAAATCATAACAAATAGGTTTAAATTCCTTCGGGGAACGTCATTGCTTTATTTGTAGATTTGGATGAGAAAGTAAAAAAAAAATCGTTATTGGCACTTCATATCTAAAAAAGGGCATGAAAAATAACTTCGCAAGGGGGTCTCGGGTCTAAAAATTTCATTCGTTGCTAACTAGCTGGAATTAGAAAATTAAGCTTGCCACTATATCAGGAAATGACCGGCCTGGGAATGTTAATATTCCTACAAAGTTTGGCGCTTGTATCAAAAATCGCACAATTTCCTAGCTAAGCCGCCGGACTATATTCCAGTTAAATACATGTAAGCCTTCTCAGGTATAAGACCCTCCATTTAAAAGGCCTCTTAAAACCCCTTGCGAAGATGTACGCCTGTATACAGTCTATGGATGGCACTAGCATGACAAATGACTTCTCCCTGGGTGCACATGCATGATTGCCATCACTACCCGCTAATCTAGACCAATCTAGTGTCCTAGAAATAGTTTCACATAGCAACCTGTAACCAAAAGTACTTACAACTCCTTATGCCCCTACGGCCTACAAGGGAAGAGACAGAAGCAGCTGACTGAGATATCTGTGAAAGTCACAAAACTGTGGACACCAGAAACATTGTAATGTTATTGTGTTGCGAAGAAACAGTCAATAAGCTGGGTGAGAAAACTATGCTGCAAACACCAACGGTAATTTTTTTTTTCATTAGGACGTAGTGTTAAAAATTTTCTGGGTTTGACAGCAATTATTATTGTAAACTTTCTTCGATCCATGATCGAGGTGCTGATGATGGGGATCTTTTGTTAGGAGATGATAACTGAAATCTGTCGGAGGACAAACCTTTTATGTACTAGGTAAGATTCCCTTCGGCAAGGTACATGAATTTTGCAGAACACTGAATGGCTGCCATAAACACTAAACGACCCTGCAGTTTTATGACTAGTGTTAGGAAACTGTATGCCTAAGTTCTGAGTAGATCAAGTTTCAACCAGGGTCGTTATACAAAGCAAACTGAACTGGAATATGATTTACTCAGTTTTCTAACCCTAATCAACAACAACTTTTGAACAACAACATGAACTTTCAGTTCAGACTGGTCTGCAAGTAGCATTTACTAATATGGGCGGAACATGCAGTCACACCAAAACATTACAATGAGAATAGTTAATGTTAATTAAATTTACAAAAGGAGACTTACACTATATTTTACACAAATTTGGTTGGTTTACATAATTTAAGATACTATTACAAGTTAGTTCAGTTTTACTGTTAAAGTAAGTTTAGATGAAGCAACTTAAGTTCTATTTGTATGTTTTTATAGCAGAGGTAATTTGGGAAATATCAAAGCAGTCATCATGTTTCTTTAGAATATCAACAAGGAAAGAGTGGAGTTTCTTTTTGAAGTGACTTTTTGGGAACTCTCTTAATGATGTTGGTATCTCATTCCAAATTTTAGCTCCTACTCTTGGAAAAGTTCCTTGTTGGATATCTAGCCTAGATTTCTTAATATAGAAGTTATTTGATGAGGAAGACCGATTGTTATTAGAATGAATTTTCTGGTAGTATCACTGAATATATTTAAAATGTCACTGGGCATACATCTGCGCCCTTCAATTTCTTATATCGTTTATTAAACAACAGACGGATTTGTAGTAGACAAAATTTAGTGGTAGAATATCAGCATCAGCAAAAGAGGTTTTAGCATATTCAACTCTGTTTAAAGACAAAATAAATCTAAGTGCTCGTTTTTGAAGGAACGATTAAACTTTTGTCAGGTAGGATTTACTCGCAAGTCTCCATGCGGCTAATCCATAAGAATGATAGGGCAACTGTAAGGATTGATAGATGTGCAGTAGAGTATTTGGTAGCACAAACTGTCTACGTTTAATTCGCAATAATACCAACTGATCTAATTAATCACAAAACGTTACAGTCATTCTGCTTCCAGGTGCCCTTAAAGTGATGGACAAAAGTGTTTAAATCCTGTACAAAGTTGCCATGGAAGCCCATTGGAAGTTTAATAAACTTTCTCAAATATCTATCACCCCAGTATTAAGCTATCACTCTCATAGACAAACTTGTACACTATAATCTGTTCACGTTGTCCTTCACTGAGCAGCATTATTCAAATGAAGTTATAATTCTAATGAGGCCTTAAACTTCTGTTTTTTAAAAAAAAACACCTCAAAAGAAAAATAAACATAGGAATGAACACAACTTAAGGTCAAGTAAAATGAACAAATATTTACTCTCTCCTAATAACCACTTTAAAAACACAAGATTTGCAGGACATGGGAAAATATGCATTTTTTATAGTCACTGACTTTTTCCCACATTATTTCTATCTCTGCGATCTTCCTTTTCCAATAACAGTTTTTGCCAAAGAGGAACTCACATAAACCAGACAAACATCTGCAGATTAATTGTCTCAGTTATGCAAACCAACAGTATTATAAGCTAGTT
Source organism: Porites lobata (assembly GCA_942486035.1). Taxonomy (NCBI): domain Eukaryota; kingdom Metazoa; phylum Cnidaria; class Anthozoa; order Scleractinia; family Poritidae; genus Porites; species Porites lobata. The sequence continues at coordinate 4,496,661 of CALNXK010000014.1, forward strand.
TCTACATGTAATGTCTTCTCCCTCTAACTCTTAAATTATCAGTGAATCTAAGTTGAGCAAAGTCAACTGATCAGTGTTGACTATAATTTTCAAAGCATCCAAAGGAAGCCACTCTCTAGGAAGAGCTTAGGAAGTAAAATTTTTCCCACAGTGAGCCCGTGAGGGTCAAAAAGCCATTAAGAGCATGCGCAGTGATATTTATAACTTCTGCAAACGGACATCAGAAATTTCCTGACATCCACTCGCAGTGATGGCTGCTTTCAGAGCCCCTCATTTCAAGATTACATGACCAAACGAAATGACAGGCTCTAGGAAAGAGAATGACAGGTGCTTGATTATCCTAGTTTTCCAGGAAACCCACAATGGATAACTAGTGATGACAAACGATGAACAATAACAAGGGCCCCATTGTCCTTAAGCTGGCTCAATACAGTTTTTCAGGGTCAATACCTCCCAAGTTTGACCATAAACTATGCTGCCATAAACAAAGATTTGGAACAATTGCCACCACAGTTGTATTAGATAAAGATGAAAATTAATGATTAGGGTTACAACGACATCAGAGTTGTCATAGCAACCAAATGATGCTACTACCCATTTTACTTACAGCAGTATATCTTATCACTGGGAACTGTTCTTCCAAAATCATTTATGGGAGCTTTTTCCTCGAATAGCGGCCTCGATGTTCATGAAGTTTAACTGCCATCTGAGCATTATCGAGTTATTTTGGGATGAAGTTTTTATGGTTAGAAACAGCAAAAAATGGACAAAGTTGATGTTTGGCCGTTATTTGGGGAAAATGAGGCGCTTTTGACATGCAATAATTATGTCACCTCATAGTAGTTTCAATCTCCAGCCGATTGCTAGAAAGAAGGGTTTGATTAGTATGCATCGAAGTGCTCTTGTTAGCGGTTTTGTAAACATTTTAGTCTTCTTTAACAAATTAGCGAATAATGTTTAAACCGCCTTATAAATTTTTCAGAAATGTAATATTCTTGAGATATAACCTTCCTTTTATAGGACCTTTTAGTTTCAAGATTATTGATATTGTAAGGCAGTAAAATGAGGGCTACAGTTCATTAATATTTTATCCGAAGTTTCGTCATTACAAGTAAAAGCCTCTCTTTATTCAAAGTATTGTCTCCAAGTTTCATTTTCATGTGAACGGCAGTAACTAACAATGCATTTGAAATATGCAAAAATGCTAGCTATTGCCGTGCACGAAATTATGAAACTTGGAGACAATAACCTGAATAATGAGAGGCTCTCACTTGTAAACACAAAATTTGTGACAAAATAGTAGCAAATTGTAGCCCTTTTTTTCCTGTCTTACAATATATCAATATAATCTTGAAACTAAAAGGTAACACAAAAGGAGGGTTTATCTCAAGAATTTTTTTTTTGTAATCTTTCAAGCGGTTTAAAAATTATTCGCCAATTTGTTAAAGTAGACCAAAATGTTTACAAATCGCTCACAAGAGCGGCTCGATACATACTAATCAAATCCTTCTTTCTAGCAATCGGCTGGAGCTATCTCCTTGATCTTTCACACACGTTTTTAATACGACTGAAACTACCAGTACTATTAGGTGAAATTGCATGTCAAAGCTCTTCGTTTTCCACAGATAACAGCCGAACATCAAGATTGTCCATTTTTTACCGTATTTCTAACCATAAAAACTTTATTCCAAACTACCGTAAAATTCCGAAAATAAGCCCTGGGGCTTATATTTTTCAAAGGCCCTTTTTGAGGGGCTTATTTTTGGCGGGGCTTATCTATGGAGGGAATTTTGCGTTTCAAAATCAGTTGGGTAGCCTTGTACCGTTTTTGCTTTGTTTTACTTTGTATTTGAGGGCAATTTCCAAGTACAAGCCCCCCGGGGGGCTTATATTTGGAGGGGCGATTTAACGGAGGGTTTTTTGTGTTACGAGTTTGGGGAGCTTATATTTGGAGGGGCTTATACATGGAGGGGCTTATTTTCGGAATTTTACGGTATCTCGATAACGCTCTTACAAATTTCGCTTAAACTTCACGAACATCGAGGCCGCTATTGGAGGAAAAAGCCCCCGTAAACGATTTTAGAAGAACAGATCCCAGTGCCGAGAAATACTGCTGCAAGTAAAAAAGGTAATAGCGTCATTTTGTCGCTATGACAACTCCGATGTCATTGCAACCTTGATCATAACAAATTTTCATCTTCATCTGATGCAACTGTGGCGGCAATTTTTCCAAATCTTTGTTTATGGCGACGTAGTTTATGCTCAAACTTGGGAGGTATTGACCCTGAAAAACTGTATCGAGCCACCTTAACGCCAATAAAGAGAGGCAATAATAATGATAAGTAATATTCCTCGTTAAGGCATAAAATGATGAAAATGAATGAAAAAAGCATCATGACCCCTTCCCCCCATTGTCTTTGGGTCACAGAGAGAAAAAAGTGCATTCCAAAAATAATATTCAGTCAATATTCTCATTCTAAATACCCACTCAATACCCATTTAAGTCCTACTAATGGCATGCAATTTACAGACCCCATACAGCTCTTTATGGAACGTGTGCTTTTTATGATCCGTAACGATCAACATCAACAAACTGTCTACACTGTATACCCTCTCTTGCCATGAAAATTAATATTCTAAGTCCCTCTACTAAGATTTACTTTACAGACCGTATAGACCTCTTTACAGACCATTATATGCATGCTTTGGCATCTGTGCGAATCATGAACAGTGAGGCAAACTGTGTACAACCTCTCTTGCCATGAAAATATTGTAAGTCCCACTGATGCTCTTCTCGAAGTCATATAATTGTTATATGACTTCACAAAGACCTTTGTCTCTAAAGAATTATTTATTAAACGGTCTAAGCTTTCCTGTAAAAACTCATCAGCAAACATAGATTTTCCTAACTACAAATTTTACAGTACTGATTCTAAAACAATGGCTGGAGGTGTTGGTATTTACATCTCATCCTCCCTAAATGCAATTCATAGGTCAGATTTAAGCTTTAATTCTGGATGAAATCTGCTGGATTGAAATCTTACAGGAACACAAACCTAGCATAGTTGTGGGATGTATATACAGGCATCCCTCATCCAACCTTGATAATTTTTTATCTCAACTAGAAAACCTCGTCTGAGTCCCTAAAACCAATCCAAGCATCAAGTCTTTATCCTAGGGGACATGCATGAATATCGACTTTCTAAAAGTAGGTACACATTCCAAAACTGAAGACTACCTTGATATGCTAGTAGTAACCTCATAACAAAACCTACATGTGCTAGGATCACAAGCCATGTACCGCAACTCTTACTGATCATATTTACACAAATGCCTCTACTGACCAAATCATACCTGGTATTGTAACCACGGACATATCAGACCACCTTCCCACCTTCTGTTTCATTAGAAGACAGATAGCAAGGCTGAAACCAAAGAGATTCTTCAGGGACTATTCAACTTTTGACTCTGAGACCTATCTGAATCACATAAAGTCAGCTGACTGGAGTAGCATTGTTAATGACCCAACCGACAGCCACACTAAAGCCAGCAGCTTTGTCGAAAAACTTAAAGGCATAGCCAATAAACATGCACCAATTAAACGCATACCCCGCAGCGGTCTAAAACAAAAGATTCACAAACCCTGGATAACAGATACCTTATTAAATTCTATAAGAAACAAGCAGAAAATGTATCACGCGCACTTTCTTTCTAAAGATCTAGACAAGGTAGCTTACTATAATTATTAAATACTCAAATACTCTGAATAACCTCAAATGGACCTGTAAAGTCATCCTACTATAAGCAGCAATTTGAACTAAATAAGAACCTAAAAAATATATGGAAGTTAATTGGCACCATTATAAACAGGAAACCTAAAGGGCACACTGTACCAGCAAAGCTATACACTACAATGGAAAAACCTACACCGACAAACATGACATTGTCAATCAGTTCAATGAGTACTTTATAAATATTGGTCCAAATTTGGCATCTACAATTCACTCGAGTATAAAACCTGATGCTTTCCTCCCAGCAACTCATAGTTCTAGTTGTTTTCTTTCCCCGGTGGATTCAGTGCAAGTTGAGTTAGCACTATCTGGCCGTGATAGGCACAACCCTTGCGAAATAACTTTTGGAATTCCTAAGAATTCCTAGGATTATCCTAGGAATTCCTAGGAAAAAAATCCTAGGAATTCCTAGGAATCGAAGGTGTGAATTTTCACGGTAAATTCGGACTTAATTGGAATTCCTAGGAATTCCTAGGAATTCCCAGTTTAAAAAGTTCTGGTTCTAAATTCCTAGAAATTGCCGGAAATTCCAAATGGAAATGAAACTAGACTTGGAATTCCTAGGAATTCCAACCTAAAAGATTTTAAAGCACAAAAAATTCTTAGAAATTCCCAGAAATTCCTAGTAATTCCTAGGAATTCTTAGGAATTCCTAGGAATTCTAGGAATTTACAGGTTTAACATCATGTCATCAATCAACATCCAATGCCAGGATATTAAAGTATACGCAAATTTAATGATTAATTACCAACTGGAGAAAACATGGAAATTGCATTTAAACAAGTTTATGATAATAGTGTTCAAATCACATCTTATGGTACATGTTTTGTTTTTTAAAAAATTGAATAAAACAATTACAGTCCTGAGATATAAATTGCTCTTGAGTCATTATTGAAAAATTGTGGGACACATTTGTAACTGGAATAATACTGCAAAAGAGTCTTGATTGAATTAATTTTACAGCGGGACCATATATGTAAAAAAAGAAAAAGTCAGGCCAACTTGCTTGCAGCAAGCTTATCTGCTAAGCCCTTGTTAAGCCGCTCTTTTAATTCAGGTCTCAAACTGAGAACAAAATAATGAACTGGAAACTAAAATACTTGTAGTACATGGCGTTTAAACATACTTGTTCATGGCTACAGTAGAACCCCAGCTGTCCACTCGAACTCTAAAGGGAAACGAAAAATAGTTCGATTTTAAGTGGGGAATTCGAGTTATTGGGGTAAATTTCAGTGAAATCTTGATCAAGAGAAAGCAAATTTAGTTCGACTTAGCTGGGAATTCGAGTTATCCGAGTTCGAGTTATCGAGGTTCTACTGTGTTAAATCCGCCAGAATCTGATCGAGTATTAGCTTATTCACGTAGAATTCCATCAACCATTTGCAACAACGACTACAGTTATGTCTCCAGTAAACAAAAAGGAACCAATAAACGGTTTTCCATGCCATCTTGAAGTTTCGTGTTCATAGATCGGAACGATCTATAATTTCACTTTGATCTCCAGCTTCATTTGAGTACGTGGTCATTACGAAGCAGGAACGTACCTTTACCTTTCACAATTCAGCTGACTTATCGTTCTCGGACATGACTGGAAGCACGTTTCATGTGTCAACAACAAAATAAATGAACAATCCGCGTTTAAAATAACGTCAATTTCGGATGCAAAATACTTGTGCTCTTGCTAATGAAAGTCCGCGTGAATTTGAACTCGCCAAACGGAACTTCATTTCACACTTTTCCATTGGTTTAAAAGGCGCACGTGATGACGCAATTCACTTAGTGGGGAGACTGGTAACCAGTATAGCTCAAACATGGCGGATGATTTTGCTCGATGATGAGCAAGTTGAAAAAAGCGGTCGTTTCAGAGCTAAATAAAATATTCCAACGCTTTTGAGGTATAAGCAGCGAGAGGAAAATTTCGTATTGTTTTTTCAAGAAGCGATGACCTTTTATTAGGCAAAGCTGCGATGAAAAACGTGTTGTGGACATGTTTGGAAAGCTCAGGTACGAGAAGTGGCACTTTGAATAAGCTTTCAGTATCGTGCTTATTGTTGATAATTTTTTTTTAAAGATTTAAGTCGCAATAAATGTTGTATATAGATGCTGGTTAACGTCAAGAAATCCTTGCTGTTATAGGCAATTAAAGAAATGATTATTAAAATTTTTTACGCTTTTTATTACCTTTGAACACTTATCGTTTTTCCTAAAAATTAAGCCAGTGTTTCCAAGTTAACAATGACTTGGAATTATTGAGAATTCCTAGGAATTCCCACGAATTCTCACTGGTGTTTTAGCAATTCCCAATAATTCCCATAAGTTCCAAAGACAGTTTCCTTCAAACTTGGAATTATTGGGAATTCCTAGGAATTCCCAAAAATTCCCACTGGTGTTTTAACCCATTCCCAAGTATTCCCAAATATTCCAAGGTTTTTTATCTTTGCTCATTTGCATGTCTTGGAATAAATTGGAATTCCTAGGAATTCCTAGGAATTCCCAGAACTCTGGGAATTCATTTCACAAGCCACTATAGATATCCCTAACTATCTAGTCAAGATTGCCATGCAGCAATCTGCTTTCAACTCCCCTCACAAACTTACTTTTTTAATAATGAATCAATTAAATCAGGTATTGTCCCGGACATTTTCAAGATCTCAAAGGTTACCCCAGTCTTTAAGACTGGTGCAGTGACAGACCCTGGCAATTACCGTCCCATCACTTTCCGCTCTCCGTTTGTTAAAATCCTTGAAAGACAAGTGTACAATAAGCTAAGTCATTTCCTAGAAAAGGAAAACATTCTTTTTAAAAACCAGTTTGGCTTCAGGAAAAATTATTCTGCTGAGCAAGCAATTCTTGAACTCACAATGAAGCTATATGCAGTACTTTTCTTGACCTATCTAAAGCCTTTGATACTGTCAACCATCAGATCCTACTACGGAAATTATACAGATACGGGATCTGTGGTGTCCCTCTGCAGTGGTTTAAAAGCTCTCTTGAAAGCAGAACACAGTATGTTGAATTATTTGAAAATGCTAAATCAAACCCACTTTCTATCCAATGTGGTGTACCACAAGGGTCTACCCTTGGCCCACTTCTGTTTTTGATATATATCAATGACATGGCCAATTGTTTAGAAAAGGCAAATATTAAAACATTTGCTGATGACACCACTCTCTTCTACTCTTCCAATTCTCTACAGGACTTTGAAAGAACTATAAATGAGGAATTCAACCATCTTCTTAGCTGTTGCTCAGCTAATAAACTTTCTGTAAACTTTAAGAAAACCCACCATATGACAATCTCCTTCCCCCAAAAAGCCAATAAACTTAAGCTTAATTTACGCAATATTGAAGAAAAGAACTACATCAAATACCTAGGTATCTACATTGACAAAAATCTAAATTGGGCTCCCCACATTCAGCACATAAACAGCAAAATATCTAAAAACTTGGGAATCCTTTTCAGATTACACCATTTCTTAACTTTAAACACCCTCAAACAAATATATTACTCACTTATCTACCCAACCTTCATTATGGAATTGTGAGTTGAGGAAACACATACCCAAGTAGATTAACTAAAGTTCAAACAAAACAAAATAAATGTATTTGCTGCATATTTTTTAGCCATAATAGCGAAAGTAGTGCACCCTACCTCAAACTTCTAGATATACTTAACATAGATAGCATTTTTAAACTCAAAATCTCCTTGCTAGCTCACAAAATCTCACAAAATGAAGCCAATATCCCTGAAGTGTTTCAAAACTACCTCGTAAAGGTGTCTGATATTCACTCACACAATACCAGATATGCCTCAGATCTTCACTTTCATGTACCATGTGTAAGGTCAAATTATGGTAAACACACATTTAAGTTTGCTATAACAAAAACTTGGGAAGAGATTCCTCCTAAGATAGAAACACTTAGCTACCATAAGTTCAAAAAAGAATATAAGCGAATTCTAGTTATCTCTCAAAGGTAACAATAAAAATTATTGTAATATGACTGTCTCACATAACCTGACTGCTGGTATAATCGTCCATAGTTGCCATGGCACCAAGCGCACATTTATTATGTATTTACAATCTTAATATAGCGGTGGCTAGCTCGAAAGCTAAGCTCCTCTGACCACCATACACTTCTACCCAAGCCATTAACTTTCTTTTTTTTTTCCTTCTTTTTCTCCTTTATTAGTGTATTCCTACCTTACTATCTATAACGTAAATATTTTATAAAGTGCATGAATAATAAAATTGAATTGAATTGAATTGAACTGTAAATTCTCTTGATTCTATAGGGAGTTTTTTGTTATTTTTTGTTATGCATAGATGGCTTGTACAACGAGACATTTTCATGATCGTTGTTGCAGTGTTCAACTACATAACCTTAACAAGCTGGAGAGTGCATGAACTAGTTAATAATAAGCTTAAATAATAAGCTTATTATTTGACAAAATACGACAAAATTCTGCTGCGGAGACAAAGATTTTCACAAAAATTCTCCAGTACACACGAAGCGATTTGTCGCTGCGACGTGTCGCCTCACCTCGTTGCTGCAACTAGTCGCCCGACCTGTACACACCGAGTGATCTGTCGCCGCGACGCGTTACAACAACTTGTCGCCTAGTGTGTACCGACTTTCATAGTTGTAAGCAACGTACCCTTATTGATCCTCCTGCTTTTTTTTTGGCAAGAATGAAGTACTGGTCCGCCGAGGGGTACTGATGAACTTCTACTGACCCAGATCCAAGGCTCTCCTTATTCCACGACGCATTTCCAAACACCTCAGTAATCCTTCCACCAAGTTCTTCCATTTTGTCGCTTCCTGGTATCCGGGTCTTCTCACTACGGGGACAGAGCTTTGGAGACTAGTTTCCCACAGGCAACCCAGACCATGTGAGGAATGGTGATTTATGCAGATCGTGGAGGATCTTACCTTCTGCACTAACCTATACTAGAAATACGTGTATCGCAGAACCTCGCGAAGCTCGGGGGGGGGAGCCCATAAGGGGTGAGAGGACAGGAGACAAAAAAGTAAATCATGTAACTGGGGAGGGTGGATCTAATATTGGAAGCTGAGATGTACTTAATCTCCTGTGGAGTAAATTTGAACCTAGTGCTCTGGCTTTAAAAAGGATCTTCTGAGATTTAAATAGGGTTGATGTTGTTAGCGAATGCTGCATAGGTCCCATCCCCACTCCATTTGACCCTCCTACAGTTGTGTAATTATGGTCAAAAGGAAATGGGGGTGATAGTGGATAACTGCCGGCTAATATTCAGTTGTATTTGCTTAATAAAAGCTCACCCTTAAGTGCAATAATTATTTGTGAAATGTGTCAGTAGAAGTGAGTGGATGGCAATTCCGGGAGATAATGCTGCTAATTGGAGAAAAAAATTATTGTTCGGCGAACTACAGCTATAAAAGGGTTTGCACTTTTTTTGGTACATAATCACACTTGACAACTATTGTTTGTAAACAGTAAAGTGCAAACATAATCACTGAAATAGAAAATTACAAGTAGCAATGTCATTAAGGATGCAGTTCATGAGAATTACTAAAGTGATCATGATTTATGATTATTGTATGTGTTGGCATTCACCTTAAAGAACTGAAACCATGTAAAAAGTACCAATTTTTTACCAGCTACGCAAGTGTTCATAGTTATTCCTGTACATGCATAAGAAACAAATCCCTATGCAAGAGTGAATTTGTATGGAATGTCCACAAACAAGTTATGTTGAAGGTGATCAGTTTCTCCATTGGTCTCAATTCTAAACATGCATGAGCTTGTTGAGACAGTGCCAGAGCCATAGATTTATAATTTCCCAGACTGAGACGAGGCAAATGAACACTTTCCCTCTATTACATGCATTTATCGTTGTAACAGCCGTCAATTTGATGTCAATTCCACGTTTTATTCGATCCGATCAACTACGCTCAGCACACCGTTCGAATAAAATACCGTACAAGAAATCCTTACAAACAAGCAAGTGTCTCTATCCGAAACCTTGAAAACTGCTGAAATATCCGTAATGCTTCCGTAATGTTCTATTCCTTCGATGTGAGTCTAGTTAAACGATCCTTATCCGAGAAATAAAGGCGAAAATAACAAGCGATAAAGCACATGTATGCCGAGGTTTGACCTAGTGTCGAATGACAACACCTCGGCGCAGACTAGGCCTAGTGCACAGGACACCTAGCATTTACATGGCTCCCCTAAAATGCTTGTCATTTTAACCAAAACAAATCTTACTCTAACTCGTTTAGAATACTAGAATTGCCAAGCGTTCTAGATATCCTGTTTCTGTAACATCACAGTTCCTCAGGCTCCTCGTCGGGGATTCCCGGTCTATCCTTAGGTGACTCTAGCAACAGCACAAGTTTATTGACTGGTCGATCCAATACTGATCCAGTTCCGGTTTGAACAGTCACCGATCTGACTTGGCCTTCATCATCACGACGTGTGGTAAGCACTTTAGCCATAGGCCACTTATTCCTACAAGAATTGTTGTCCTTTAATAGAACAATGTCGCCTTCCGTGAAGTTTCTTCTCTTGTGTGTCCACTTTTGTCTCAACTGTAGGATCTGAAAATATTCTTTACTCCATCTATTCCAGAATTCGTTAGCAATATGCTGTACGCGCCTCCAGCGACGTTTGCAGTAAGTATCTTCTCGTTGAAACTTTCCTGGAGGGGGGAGAATGAGCTTGGTTTTACCAGTGAGAAGGGTACTTGGCGATAGTGGCAACGGTGAGAGCGGATCACTTAAGGTCTCGGTAGCTGTTGACAACAGCTTCAGCTTCACATAACAAAGTTCGCAACGATTCGACGTTTAAGCTGTGACCATGCTGTTTCATAAGTGCTGCCATGATGTTCCGCACGAACCGAATTTGTCGTTCCCAAACGCCTCCGAAATTACTTGCAGTAGCAGGATTTCTGATCCAATCAATGTTCTCCTTAAGCATCTCTGCCTTAATTTTCTCATCATCCATTTCTTGAAGTGCTGCCTTTAACTCGTTTTCGGCCCCAACAAAATTAGTCCCTTGGTCACTGCGAAGTTCTCTTATGGGTCCTCTACGACAGGTAAAGCGCCGTAATGCTTGTAAGAATGAATCTGTTTCCATAGAGTGGGCTACTTCGATATGTACCGCACGACTGGCCAAACAAGTAAATAGGGTTCCGTACCTTTTAACTTCTTTCCTGCCTTCTTTGACATACCACGGACCAAAGTAGTCCACTGCACAGTATGAAAACTGTGGGGCGGGTTCAACACGGGAACTTGGGAGGTTGGCCATTTTCTGTTCTCCAAAAGTACCACGGAGATGTCGACACGTGACGTACCTTGATATGAAGTGTCTGACCGCAGCATTTCCATTGATAATCCAGTAACCACTCGAACGAAGCTCGTTTAAGGTGAGACCTCTTCCGCTGTGGTGAGTTTTCTCATGGGCGTGACGGAGGACCAGCTCTGTAATATGACCAGTCTTCGGTAAGATGACAGGGTTCTTAAGACTGTCTGAGAGGTTAGCCTTCTTTATCCGTCCTCCGACTCTCAACATTCCGCTGGCATCCAGGTATGGGTCAAGGGCGTTAAGGCTGCTACTTTTCTTCAAAACTGCTTTCCTTTCCTTATCATGATGACGATCTTTAGGCACACTTCCGGTCTGGGTTTGGAAATCTTTCAGAATCTTGATTTCTTTATCGAAATAATTCGCTTGCACCAGCTTGAGAATTTCTGTTTCTGCTTGTTCAAGGTCTCTGACCATGAAGGAAGTAGCCGGGCAACCTTCACATTCACGGCTTCGTCCATTAACTTGAGGACCGTCAACAGTTAGAGGTCTCTTGTCTGCTTTACTGGCTCTCATCTTGAGACGTCGTTTGTATTCCATACAAAGCGCAACTGCGCCCTTTAGGACTTGCCACTTGGAGAATCTTCTGAATCTGCTTAACATGTTTTCATGTTCTTCAATCACTGTCGCGTTAGCGGTAACCCTTTTAACGTCAGGAGAATTGTGGTCGACCTCGTTTTCGTATGAGTCTTGTTGAGGCCAGTGATCTTCCGTCTGCCACAAGAAGTCTGGGCCCTTAATCCACTGCGACCTTTGCATAAACTCCTTAGCGTTCATCCCCCTCGATGCTTCATCTGCTGGGTTGGATCCAGACTCCACGTAGCGCCACTGGTCTGGTGAAGTGTGGTCACGGATGAATTGCACTCTATTTGCAACATACACTTGGAATCTTCGAGATTCATTGTTGATGAACCCGAGGACAACCTTACTATCGGTCCAGTAGAAGTCTTGGAGTCCGTCATAGTCTAACTCTTCTTTTAGCATGCTTGCAACCCTTACTGAAACGGTAGCGGCAGTTAGTTCAAGTCTTGGAATAGTGACTGTCTTCAACGGTGCAACACGAGCTTTCCCCATAACAAGAGAACAATGAATCCTTCCGTTTTCATCAACCAGTCTGAGATAAGAACATTGTCCGTACCTGACTTGAGACGCATCTGACATATTATGTAGCTGAGCAGTGGCAATGCTTCCAAAATCAGGAGGCTGAAAGTTTCTTGGGATGTTCAGCTGCTCTAATAGCGGTAACTGACTTCTCCATCTTCCCCATTTGGCAAGAACTTCTCCCTCGATTGGCTCGTCCCAGTCTTTTCCGTGACAGATCTCTTGAAGTATCTGCTTTCCAACAAGGACGACGGGCGCAATCAGCCCCAGAGGATCAAAGATCGAGCTTATAGTTGCCATTATACCCCTACGGGTGCACGGCTTGTCCTTCAACTCTATCCTGAATTTGAATGCGTCCGATTCAATGCACCATTCTACACCCAATGCTCTCTCTATTGGTAACTTGTCACTGCCTAGGTCTAGGCCCTTGATCTCCTTTGCTCTGTCTTCAGCAGGTACTGACATCATCACCTTTCTAATGTTGCTGACAAATTTCGTTAGTTTGAACCCTCCCTTTGCACACATCTCTTTAACAGCTTGTACTAGTTCTACAGCGTCCTTCTCTGTCGGTACCGAACTCAGAGCATCATCGACGTAAAAGTTCTTCCTTAATGTTTCCGCAGCTCTTGCACCAAACTCTCTTTCACCGTCCTCGGCTGTACGTTTCAAGGCGAAGTTAGAACACCCTGGAGATGAACCAGCTCCAAAGAGGTGCACTGTCACGCAGTACTCTTGAGGCTCTTGAGTTAAATCTCCATTTGGCCACCATAAGAAGCGAAGGAAGTTCTGATCTTCCTTTGCAACCTTGACTTGAAAAAACATTTTCTCTACGTCAGCCATGAAGGCTACCTTCTCCTCTTTGAATCTTGTAAGCACCCCAGTGAGCTTGCTTGTTAGATCGGGCCCTTGCAATAGGTGGCCATTGCGATTCACCCTGGTAACGAGCTGAACAGTCAAATACTACGCGTATGCTGCCTGGTTTTTTGGGGTGGTAAACCCCGTGGTGAGGTAAGTACCAGACCTTTCCTTCTTGATGGGGTAGCTCTTCAACCTTGACCTTTCGAGCATATCCCTTCTCTATGATTTCAGTCATGAATCTGACGTAGTCAGCACGATACCTTGCGTCGCCTTGGAGTCTCTTCTTAAGGCCGTGCAGGCGTTGCTCTGCTTGAGGACGGTTATTGGGTAGCTGTACATTCTTTTCTCTAAAGGGCAGAGGCATCTCGTAATGCATGTCATCTCTATGATGGATTCCATCTTCTACAATCTTCAGGAACTGACGGTCTTCTCTTGATAATGCGACTCCGTGCTCCCTTTCAGCAAAGTCCACCTCAAACATTCGAGAAACCACTTGAGGGGTTAGCCGCTCCTTAATCTCTGTCTTAGCAATGATGTACCCATTCACGTTATCCTCTGTGTTGCTCTTAAGAATCTGAATACGGTTACAATGTACTTGTTTACTGCTCTTTTGGTTAACAGGACCGTTTACGTGCCATCCCAGTAGTGATCTTACTGCATAGGGTTCATTCTCATTCCCGCAAACAATGTCTCTTGGTCGCACTGCACTAGGGCAATTTAGTCCGATCAGGAGTCCTATTTCTACGTCTTCCATGTAAGGAGGTACGTGTTTCCTAACCATCTGCAAATGTGACCATCCTTGCAGCTCTTCGGGACGAGGAATCTCATCACGATCTGCTGGAATCCGTTGTCTGACGTAGGTTCTCGGTAGGGGTACGATAATGTCGTTTTCTTGAAAGTGGGAAGCCATTAGCCCATCTTCCGCTTTAGCATCGACTTCTTGGGTTCCATGCATAGTAGTGAGCAAAAGTTTGGTTTCACTTCCTTTAACACCAAGCCTTCTTAACGAGTCTTCCTTAATGAATGTTCCACCACTGGCATTATCAAGGAGGGCGTAAACACATATCTTATTGTTTGGATTGTCCTTGTGGTACAACCATACTGGGATAACACCCATAGCAACTGGTACATCACCGGCATCTGTCACATTGCAAATCGCAGTACACACGTTAACGACTCGCTCTTCCGTTTTCTTTTTACTGGCTTCCGGTTTCTCATGTTGGCCGTTTCCACTCTCCATTTTCACCTCTTCTGATTTCCAACTGTAATCATGGAGTGACGTTGGGTGTTTCTTACTGCAGATCTGACAGGTTCTTTTACTTTTGCAAAGCTTGGCAATGTGCTCACAACTATAGCAATCAAAGCATAAGCCTTTCTGTTTGATAGTTTCTCCGCTCCACTAGCGGTTTTTTAAGAAACTCAGCACATTCGTCCAGATGATGCGCCTTAGAACACAATGTACAGCTGATGGGGTGAGAATTTCTTCCACCTGCATTCTTTCCTGCCAAGCCTGTTGCAAAGTTGGTACCCCTTCCTCTCTTGGGTTTGCGTTCGTTCTGTTTATGGTACTTGTCAACTGCGTTCATCGGTTTACTTATGCCTTCCTCGGAACAGATTGGGTCTGTCGCTAAATCGGCTTGCTCTGATACAAATTGGCAAACGTCATTAAAGCTAGCTGTCTGTCCCTTGACACTCCTAATCCTGCTAAATCTTTCAGTCCACTTACTACGTAGATATCGCGGCAGCCTTTCCCACAACTGGCGCATAACATTGGCCGTGTTCAAGTCGTTCATGTATTGCATGCCTGTCATGGCGTTCCTTCCTTGCTCAAGGACAATAGAAAATTCTTGTAACCCTTTTCCGTCGTTAGGCTTAACAGCGGGCCAGCTCGACAGCTTGGCAATGTATGCACTTGCAATCTTGTATGGGTCACCAAAATGTTTCTTCAAAAGCCGTCTAGCCTCCTTGTACGAATCTTCGCCTTTCATTTGTAAACAACCCTTTATCAGTTCCTTGGCCTTTCCACTAGTGTATTGATCCAAGAAGTACAAGCGCTCATTAGAATCATCTACCTTAGATTCTATGAGAGTTTCAAAGGCTGTTATGAATGCTGGGTATGACATAACATCTCCCGAAAACGTAGGTGGCTTGTGACTAGGTAGGAGACTCCTCGCCTGTTGGGTAACAATCATTTCTGAAAGTTCAGCCTGCTTCCTTTGAATGTCAAGATAGTTTTGATCTAACCCTGTACCTTCCACAGAGCTTGAATCCTTTCCGAAACTGCACGTTCATTCCCTTTTAACATGTGGTAGCTTATAATCAGTGGGGGTTTCGTACTTGTCCTTATACTCTTCTTCCTTAATGGAACACTCTTTGGAACAAAGGGTCGGGCAGTTGGGTTCATACTAGCAGCACTGACTAAAGCTGGGGTGGTTACAAGAGTGGTCGTTGAACCAACAATAGCTGAACTTTGGAACTTCACAGAAGGCACCCTTAGTGTAGCCTGATCGTTAGATTGTACCCCAGGTGAGATGGTAGTAGAAGTGAGTTTAACCTCAACATCTTCCAAGTTTTCATTCATTCCGTCAATATTTTGTTCCTCCTCGAATTTCTTATAAGTTTTTTCTTCTGCCTTTGCCTCTGCGATTTGCTGCCTAAGTTCAAGCTCTTCAGTAGCCATTTTTAATGCTTGTTTCTCTTTTAGAAATGATGCCTTAACCTCTAACGCTGCAGCTTTAGCTTTCGCTTCAATTAACTTTAACCTAGCAGATGTTACCGAGGAAAGGGAGTGCCTTGAGCGACGAGATGACTTAGATTTCACTGAGTGTGTATCACGTAAACCGCCACGTAGCTTATCTGCATCATCCAAAAAGCCAATAATCCTTTGCTTTAGCTGGAGCACATCCTTATCACGAGTGCCAAACCATTCAAGAGCTAATTTAATTTCATCATCATCATCTAAGGCCTTGAGATATGCGTCATGTCCTTCTTGCACTTTAACAAATAGCTGATCTAAATGAACAACTTCCGTACGCACTTGTTTTTCGTTCTCAAAATCCGTTAACAAAGGTGAGACTAAGTTCATCTGCTTAGTTAAATTAGCAAGTGCAGTTTTCCGATTTTCCTTCAACTTTTGAATCTCAAATTGCCTACCCCTTTCTGTAGGAATCCGTTTTCGCACGTCCATGTGAGTTTCTTGAGCCAATAAACCGGTCAGCGGTGATATCGCACGAGGTGACGAGCAGATTGTATCGAGATCCATATCGACTTCGCGCCAAGTGCAAAGCTTCTCTTCATCAGGGAACTCCGTTTTCCCTTGTAAATCTTCTTCCTTGTCTCCTTCCATGTGATTTGTTTGTAGGTCAAACTGTAGCAGCCGTCAATTCGATGTCGATTCCACGTTTTATTCGATCCGATCAACTACGCTCAGCACACCGTTCGAATAAAATACCGTACAAGAAATCCTTACAAACAAGCAAGTGTCTCTATCCGTAACCTTGAAAACTGCTGAAATATCCGTAATGCTTCCGTAATGTTCTATTCCTTCGATGTGAGTCTAGTTAAACGATCCTTATCCGAGAAATAAAGGCGAAAATAACAAGCGATAAAGCACATGTATGCCGAGGTTTGACCTAGTGTCGAATGACAACACCTCGGCGCAGACTGGGCCTAGTGCACGGGACACCTAGCATTTACAATCTTGAATGTAAAGCTAAGTTTAGGATGGATTGATCTTATGTGAAACCCTACATAAATATCTGCTTGCATGTCGTTTAATTTCTTGAAACAATCTTCATCTGCCAATGGAACAAAATTAATGTTTTATTTCTGTGAATATGTCACCTCTGTCTGACTTCTTTGAAAGAGTGAAGTTTTATGAGTGACCTGTTAAATTTTCCCTAACAGCGAAAGGAATTAACGTTCCTGGCATGGCAACCACGTCGCACACTAATATTCTGAGGATATCCGAAATACTGATGTTATTTTCGAATAATATAGGAACAAAAATATAGGGGGCCAGCAATAATTTTTGCCATGTTTGACTTAAAAGACACAGCTGGGTTTATGTATAAGGCTGCTATACATACATTTATTTTACTTGTGAAGGAAATTGAATGAAAATTGTAAGCTTAAACGAAAAATTTTGCCCAGTAAGGATTTTGTTTACAAAATGTAACGCTTTCCTACATGTCACACATTATCGGTGTTGTAAACTGTTCATTGTAAAATAAAGCTTACTGTAAAACGGTGAAAAGGCTGATCAGCTGTCCTCAGTCCGTTGCAAAGATACTCCTCGTGTCGATTTTACGGATGGTGTAATTCTTGCTTCCTATCGTTGCATCGAAGAAGATAATTTTGACTCTAAACTTGCATCTCCTTGCGAATTCTATTGACCGAATACTGAAACGTCGGCAGTCGGTGTTCCCTGTCTTCGTCGGCATCTTTTGCAGTGTAACTGTAGTATTTTGTTGCTAACTCTTTACATATTCGTGGTCGCTGTATAACCTCTGTCTCTAGTTGACAGTGTTTGCCTTCGCTGTGCCGTTACTTTACTCGCGCTGAATTTAAAGTCGACGTCCTCTCTCTTGCGGGGTTTTGTTTGTAAATCTTTCCCAGCGAGGATTTCCAGCCACTTGTTGAATCCACCGTTGTTTATTGAAGTTGTTAAGTTTGCTGTTCTGTTTTATTTACCTGTGATATTGGGTGGTGATTCACCGACCGTAAACATTGTTATAATTCACAGATGAAAAAACAAAACCCAGAGCTTTGTCGTCGATGGCAATCGGTTGCCTCGAAACCTATAATGCGCTTTGACGTCACTACTCTGGATGACGTCAAGGCGGACACCAACCAAACTCGATAGATTTATAGCCAAGAGGAAATCACGCTGGCCTTGCGATGCTTGGGTGATACACGCGCGCTTCGCGCGCGACGAGATTATAAACCTCTCGGCTCGGCGCTTCGCGAGGAATAAATATAAACACAAATGCAGCAAATCACTGAGAATATTGGATTATGGCCTGTGGGGTAACGCCATAACGCCACTTTATTAAAGAAAATGCAAACAACTGGTACAAAATAGAAATGAAAAATTAATATAGAGTAGCCCGTGCCAGGGGGGCCACAAAAAACCTAACCTAAAAAACCCCGTGGGGAAAAAGGGATAGGAAATCTGGGGCGGGCCAGGCACGACTTAAGTCCCCCGCCAAGACTACTAAATAAACTAAATAATAGTAATAAACAAACGAAAACTAAAAAGCAATAGTTTCAGCAACTTTTAAGCGATCACTAACCGTGTGCTTAATGTATCTGTTCTTTGAAGTGGTACATTTCCAGCCAGCATGCATCTTGGCTAGCAGATCAGCGGAAACACTCCGACAAGCAGGATTTGAGGCGGCACCAGACTTTATACTGTGCGTGCCGTAAAGAGCAATGTCACATACAAATGGTTTAACAAATTTCTTAAATTCATCTCTTAGCGTTGAATATGAAACTCCTCTAGAAGCATGAAAACACTCCCTAGACTTAGTTTTAACGATTCGCCTAACGAGGGGCGAAGATGACTCACAAGTTGAAGGGAAAAGCTTAAGTAACCTTTCGGTGATAGAAACTGGGCAAGTAGCCTTATGAGACCTAGCTAGAAAGGACGTATGCCCTTCTCTATACTGATCATTTTTGCGTTTAGGAATAAAAATTGACATGTACTCGTTGAAAATAGAGACATCTCTAACTGTCAAATTGCGAATTTCGTCCACACGAAAAAACCCAGCAAAGCCAACCAAGAGGACGAAAAGAAAACGAATAACGGCAAGCGAACTACTAGAAATATAATATTCAGCGATCCTTAAAACTGTGTCAACGCATAAAGGCTCTTTGGGTTGAACAGGACGAGCAAGCTTCCTTCTTGCACCCTCCGAGGACGACTTAACAAGGGGGTGACCAGTAGGGCATTCTACAATACCGGCCAGACTATGACCCCACTTAATACCATAAACAACTGACTCGATAGGGGATATCCCCGTATTATTAGAAATAGAGACAGCAGTAAGTTTGCTGATAAAGAGAGCAATGTTCAGTGGCTTCGCTGGAATATCTGAAACGCCAATCTTAGAATCTGCCCATTCACGCCATCTGATCCAGCCAGATCTATACTTCTGCACGGTAGAGGCAGCTTTGGACTCAAACTGTAAATGGAGAAGGTCTGGAACAAGCTTGGGCAAGGATGGATCGGCCAAAAAATTCGCTTCACTCCAAATCCCGGATTGGAGAACATCTAAAAAATAAAATAAAAGTAAGCAGGAAAAGGCAAAACATTTAAAATTGTAATACAGTAGAAAATATGATGCTGCATCATAATCATGCAACACGGACAGTACTACAGCGTAAAAACGACATGTAATGAGAAACAACGACAAACGGAAGCCGAACTGGCTGGGCCCGGTAATGCTGTAAAAAACAGTAAAAAATTCAACAAAATAGCAAACATTCAATAAAACAAATGTAGACCAATAAAATAAAACATAAAATAAGGCCAACTGACGGCGCCAAAACAGGCAAACTACGTGGTGAAGCGGACATGCATCGAACTCAGAGCCAAGAAGACGCTGCCAAACCAGGCAAAAAATACACCGCCAAATCATGCAAAAATACGCTGCCAAAGATAAACCTAAAAAACACCGACAAAAATGAGCTGTAAGCTAGGGGAGACAAAAATGGGAAAGCTCACCTAAAATCTATCCGCAAAGCTAACATTTTAAATTTCGGGCAGCCGCTGAACACCGACGGACGCGCTTTGTAAATCTGCTTCTGTCCTGGACCCTCCAGTAAGAGGTCTTCAATACAAGGAAGCTCAAACACTTCTTTAACAAAAGACTTGAACTGGGAGGCCAAAAATAGGCCGAAGGCCATTGTGGAACGATCAAAGTGCCGTAACCGGAGCAGGACGAGAGAGCACTAACTGCAGGCACAATGGCACCCACCGGAGGGCAAACCCAGTTATTCTCATGTCGCCAATCCTGAGCCAAGGCGTCCACACCGCTGCAACCTGGGGAAGCAAATTTATAGTTGAACCTCGGAAGCTGGGCATTGTAATAGGACGAAAATTGTGTGAGGGCCCCATTTAGCGTCGACAAGTCGAAATACCGAGGGATTGATGGACCAGTCGTCTTTATCAATAAATCTGCTAAGAAGATCTGCTCTTTCATTAAGAGACCTAAGGATCCACTGGGCTTCGAGAACGATGCTGTTGGCAAGACAAAGATGGAAAATATCCATAGCCAGGGCCTGGAGGTGAGATTTGGAGCTTCCGATAGCAACTATTCTGGCGGCGGCCTGATTATCAGTGAAGATTTTAACTCTCTTGTGTTTCAGTTGAGCCACGTAAGAAAGCAACACGTAACAAATTGCTTTCAGCTCGCGGAACGTAGAGCTTTGGCCGATATCCTCACACTCCCACATGCCGCTAACGACGGAGCCGTCTAAAGTAGCCGAAAATCCTCCGAACGCTACGTCGCTAGCATCGGAAAATACAACGGTATGCGTGGCTAACGGTGGCCTAATAGAATAGCCGTTTAAGCAGTCGATGTTGCAATACCAAAATTTCAGTTCTTGTAAAAGGCTCGGAGGAAAATGAATTATGTCATCCCAAGCCGATATGGTTTCAACGGCGAAGTACATTATTTGTCTGGTCAAAAGACGAGAAATTGGACCAACAGCTAACGCAGCTGAAATGATAGTGCCTGCTATTCTCGTTAACTCGCGAAATGAAGAGAATCCATCCTGAATCGCAGAATCTAGCAAGCCTTTAAGCTTGAGAACTTTCTTCTCGGGAATCCGGAAACACATTAAAATAGTATCAATAACGAAGCCTAGCCATTCGCCAATTTGAACTGGATCCCAGTGAGACTTTTCCTCGTTACAAAGAAGACCAGATGAACAGAGCTCTTTACGTTGAATTAAGCTAGCTGCCACGGCAGAACATTTGTCTGGTCGACTCCCGAAACCATCGTCCAAATAAATGAAACTGTTGTGTCCCATAGAACGCCAACGCCTAACTAACGGGCGCATTAACTTGGTAAAACAAAAGCGTGATATATTAATTTGAGGAGGACTCGGAAAAAAAAATCCGAGTCCCAGGTGGGATTTGAACCCACGACGCTCCGTGATCTAGTCGGATGCTCTAACCACTTGAGCTACTGGAGACTCTGTGGTGAGCAAAGGCCAATTTGTGGGTCTCGACTGGAACCGCATCACGCGGCTACACAGCCAAGCAATGACTGGCACACAAGAAGTGAAGAACTCACTAACAGCATCGCGCTGTCACCTTAAAGCATATCCAAGATGCGGCCAACCAACCTCCAAAGTGAATATATCAAAGATGAAACAACAACAACATGATATATTAATTTGAGGAGGACTCGGAAAAAAAAATCCGAGTCCCAGGTGGGATTTGAACCCACGACCCTCCGTGATCTAGTCGGATGCTCTAACCACTTGAGCTACTGGAGACTCGAAAGGCAGTACTGTAAAGGAAAAATATCTGACGACGCTAGAAAAGGGCCACGCGAAACCAAGGTACTTTTGGTGGTCGAGACAAATATCGACATGGTGGTAACCCAAGAGAAAGACCAGTGTCCCTCATCGAGAACTTGAGAAAGCGATCGTAAGTCCTCGTACTTGAATATAGGTTTTACTAAATAATTGTTTACGTGTCTCAGATCGATAACCAGGCGAAGCTTCTTCCCAACAGCGACTGTCAAAGGATTAACACAATACAGGGGGAATTCGTGCTCAACAATGCAGCCGTTACTTAAAAGCTCGCTAATAGCATCAGCGACAAATTCCATATGCTGAAGAGCTGATCTATTGTTCTTCAAAAAGCACTGCGAGGGGTACTTGGCAAACGGCAATCTATAACCGCGCCTAATCATATCAAGGACAAAATCTGGTGCATCTTAAGTCTCGACCCAAAAGTTAAACGAAGATTGCAAGCGACCTTTCACGCCACTGCTTCCGCCTTTCGCACTAAACTCGTCGCCACAACAAGACAATAAATGAATTAAGTCACACTCAACTTCATCACAGGTCGACGAGTCGCCATCTAGTCAATCGCGTCGAGAGCTGCTCTTCGAAGAATCCGCAGGCTTCAAGCACGTGGAACTCAAATGACCAAAATCCCCGCACTGAAAAAAGGGGAACACATACAGAAAAATATGAAAATAAAATCCATAACATAGAAATAAAAGAACAGTGTTGTAGCGTGTGGCGTTGCAGTCCCGAAGGAAGAACATACTGACTGACAACAACTTATATATGAAACGCAATTAACACGTATTACGTAACTACTGAACACTTCATTGAAAAACACAATGAAAATACCAAATTCAGAACGTGCAGAAAACAAATATCTGCTAAACTTTGTACCGCAGATATTTTGATATTCTGCACTAACCTATATAAATATAAACTCAAATGCAGCAAATCACTGAGAATATTGGATTATGGCCTGTGAGGTAACGCCATAATCGACGAAGAAAGAAACAAAGATAGTAAAGCGAAAAAGTGCTGGGTACTTATCTTAAAACAGGGGCCCAAACGACGCGCTGGTCTAGCCTCAGGGCGTAAAACCAAATCGCTGGATGCGTATCTTGACGAAGTCGCCCGAGAAGTAGAGGCGGAGCCACTGCCTCTGTCGCCAGAACGGGCACGACGACGTTTTTCCTTAGTGACCTTTCTCTCAGCTCTCCTCTCGGCCCGGTAAATTCTCTTCTCATCATCTGAGTCAGAGGCGAGTTCGTCGGATAGATACTCATTGACCGTCGCCCATCCAAACTCGCTCTTGTCGGCTAGGTTTATTGCTTTAACACGCTTGGACACTAATTCCGTACCTGACTCCAAAGCAGCCTTAGCTTTTTCATAAGATTTGTGCTTCAGTGCGTCGGAAGCTTCGTCTAGCTTGTCCAGCACCTGGAGGGAATGGTCTAACTGCTGCTGGCTACCCTTTCTCTTGCACGTGTATTGCTCGCGACGCGTCTTCTTAACAGCTTGCTCAACGGACGAACTGGTTTCCTCTGAAAAACGCTTGGCAAAATCGGTAAGCCGAGATTCAATGACCTGTGTAAAGTTGTCAGTTAAAGAACCTATAGAACGAGTAACGGCAGCCTGTATAGCAGCGCCAATAGAAGGATCTACGACTTCAGGGTTCGGACGAGAACGAACATTGCTGTCCTCCGCGTCACTCATCTTGAAAAGAACAGTGTTGTAGCGTGTGGCGTTGCAGACTCGAAGGAATAACATACTGACTGACAACAACTTATATATGAAACGCAATTAACACGTATTACGTAACTACTGAACACTTCATTGAAAAACACAATGAAAATACCAAATTCAGAACGTGCAGAAAACAAATATCTGCTAAACTTCGTACCGCAGATATTTTGATATTCTGAGGTCCGTATAATTCTTTGCAAAAACCGAAACCTATAATTGTTTTATAATTCGTTCAAAATATCTCGAGCCTCAAAACGTTCTTACCTCTTTGTTGACTTTCTCAAAGCCCGTTTCCGGTACTTACTACTTTGCTCGTCGCTTGCTTGGGTGCTCTCTTTATAAAGTTCCCACTTAAAAAATTTGCTTCTGCAGTCGACCAGCATATGTATGTTTGTACGTCACCCGGTTACTTGCAAACTAGCAGTAGATTGAGGTTTGATATGCAGTTAGGTTTTTGAATAATGGAGCGTCCCTAGCAAAGTGACGTTGCCATGGAATACTTTCGCTTTTTGTCGAGAGAAGAATTGTTTTAAGTATGAATACCTTATATTATGGGTAGCGCTTTGGCCAAGTTTAGTTGTTTTTTATTAGAGAATTTTCGAATAAAACACGTCTTGTTTCTTGAAGGGTCAGTTTTTTTTGTTTTGTTTTGTTTTTAACACCTAAATCAACCCTTGAAAATAACGACTAACAGGGAGGGGGGATACGACGGGCGTGCTCGCACCACTAAGCCCCCAACACGTCCCACAGGTCCACTTTTTTTGTTGACCAACGATTGATTTAAAACAAAGTGAATTAATAATATTTTTCAATTCTTATTCACTGATTGCGTAGCAAACGTGAATCACAAAACGTGTTGATTTATCTGTTTTTAAGAAACACCTAAGAAATCTTGAGCCTGGTACACTACGAGGCAGGTACGTTTAAATATCGATCATTTTTCTTTTCTGATCATTGTGTAAAAACACATAGATTTCATGTTGCCGTGGGTCTGTTCAGTAATAGATCTCAGAGGACGTCAAAATGTAACGTTTGTATAGTCAGCTATGCTCATCTTAATGGGGGGTGACAGCTCTAACAAGGGCTGTTTCGGGAGAAAACAAATTTATTCCGGGAATCTGGAGATTTTGCCGGGAATCGGGAAACCTGGGAAATTTTTCGGGAAATATGAGATATTTTCGGGACATTGAGCAAAGATTTGATATTACATGTTATCAAACAATATATATACAGTGATATGCACCCAGTGTATGCGCTGTATTCTATGTATTTTGACACTTGAAAACGGCTGAACTCCCCATGATATGAAAAGACCAATCAGCAACGTTTCCAACTAAAATAGCAGAAGTTCGAGGGCGATTGACCACGTGCAATCCCCAGCGGATTGACACAATAACCGTACCGGTGCAAGGCACATACTATCAGTTCACACCAGATCCCATCATTCATTAGTTCAGGGGTATTTTTACGCTGCACGTTAACAAGTTTTAAGAGCACATTCCACTGATTGCATACTGGAAAACTTGAAAGAAGTACATAAGAAGCATGTAAGAAAAAAACGAAACTCATTTAACCTTGTTAAACACAAATGAGGCCAAAAAAAGTAGTATGTCTGTGAAGACTCTAATCATCCTGATCTCGTCGGGATCCTTCCGATTTGGCTCGAAAATCCCGAATCCCGATCAATATGCGTTCGGGATAGGAAAATTTCAGATTTCGACAGTTGTTCTGAAATTTTCAAATGAATTCTTATGATACTCATACAATGACACCACACAGAGTATACTTAGCTGAAAGTGATATCCAGAGCAATTTCAGAAACCGCACAACTTGTATAAAATTAAATTGACTACTTCTACGCGAAGTCACGCCAATAAAAATAAGCATAAAAAGGACAATCGATTTAGAGAACATTTTGGACAGAATTTGTCCTCTCAGAACACTAGAAATGGCGTTTCAGAGCACCAAGATTTCAAAATTTTCTGGGGGAGCATGCCCCCAGACCTCCCTAGAGGGGTTGCCCCGTTCACTGCTCGCCTGATTTATCGGTGATTAAAAAACAAAAAAACATGATTTTATATGCTTAAAAAGTTTGACAGTCTTTCTGTGTTAACATGACACTCTCCAAACGAAAAAATAGCTAAGGTTAGATAATTAACAAGTTACATAATTAACAAGAAGATGCAAAAAAATCTCTAATCAAAATGTTAATTTTAATTGTTAAAACAATTTTGGGAAGTTAAACATTTATGGGGAATGCCACCGAAAAATTCGGGAGGGTCGACGAAATTTCCGGGAGGACATAAAGTTATTCATAGGACTGCCCAAACAGCCTTTGTTACAGTTGTCACCCCCCGTTATCTTAGCTTTTTACATTTTACTTCTCATTTTTATTGACTCATCAGGCGCCAGAGTGTATAAGACATTTTAAAATATGAAGCCGTCTACGTGGACTGAGAGCATAAAAGAATTTTTATTTTTGAAAAAATGCTGACCTTTACTATTCATTTTTCCGATTTTATTATTGCGCGGAGATTTTTTGGAAACGTGGGTCACCGCTTTTCAGAGCGTTAAGGCTCAATTCAGGGCCGTGAACCTTGAAAAATGTGATGACACAGTCGCGTAAATAAATGCTTCGTGCTTTTTCCTATGATATAAATGCGCCTGAAATAATGCCATCTTTTCCGGTGTTTCGAAATCCAAAAGTCTGTTTTCAGCGCTATGCATATATTTCATCTTGTACATGACGTGAAGTAGATGAACAAACACTTAAGACATTTCGACGGTCCAACATTCTATTTTCCTTTTGCCACAGTTAATTGATACATTACCTGCCCGTCTAATGGCCTTTGAGTTTTTTTTTGTTGATCTTTTTTGGCG
Source organism: Porites lobata (assembly GCA_942486035.1). Taxonomy (NCBI): domain Eukaryota; kingdom Metazoa; phylum Cnidaria; class Anthozoa; order Scleractinia; family Poritidae; genus Porites; species Porites lobata. The sequence continues at coordinate 4,522,907 of CALNXK010000014.1, forward strand.
ATGCCTGTGTCGAAGGTTGCGTGTTGGCTACAGCTTCTTGGGTGGGTGTCTAAAACGTGACTAATAATAATAACTTTATTTCTATAGCGCTCTTATCCTATGTTCAAGACGCTTTACAATCATGTAAACAACATTATTGAAAAATATTTACAAATTTACGACCATATCCTAATATATTTACAATGGATAAAAAAGGAAAAATTGAAACTAAAACAACTATTAAACCATATTCATAATGATAAAAAAAGGGAAAAAATTAAAACTAACGCAATATATACAAATTTATAAAAACAATGATCCGTTATCACAGAATTTAGTAAACAAGTACGTCTTAAGTGATCTTTTAAAACTCGAGATGGTGTTGGACTTCCGAATTTCATAGGGTATTAAGTTCCATTCTCTTGGTGCATGAACAGCGAATGCTCTATCTCCGTAGGTCTTGGTATACGATCTAGGTTGCATTAAAAGTTCATTACTAACAGACCTCAATGATCTAGAATGAGGACGATAATGTAGTTTTTGAGCTAAATAGCTAGGCGATGTCCCATTCAGTGATTTATACACGACGAGCAGAATCTTGAAAATAATACGATATTGAATCGGTAGCCAGTGAAGCGCACACAAAACAGGTGTGATATGCTGAAACTTACTCACTTGCAACACAACTCTAGCCGCCGTGTTTTGTACATACTGCAATCTTTGTAACTGATACTTAGGTAGGCCGTATAATAATGGATTACAGTAATCTAGTTTCGATGTGACAAATGCATGAACAGCAACTTCTGCTGATTCTTTAGTGAAATACTTCCTAATTCTAGATAGGTTCCTGAGATGATAAAATGATGATCTACAGATGCTAGACACATGTGCATGAAAAGACATGTGCTCATCAAAGATAACACCAAGACTCCTAGCCGACTGAGAGGCAGCCACGCTCTCGTCACCAACACATAAGGACTGAAAGGATGGAGAGGGACGATGCTTTGAGTGGATAAGCATGACCTCCGTCTTGTCGTGGTTTAGCTTCAATTCGTTGAGATCCATCCAGCGACATATTGCAGAAACGCAGTTCTCGACCCTCGATTTAGCAGCGTCCACATCCACCGATTTGAATGCAAAGTATAACTGAGTATCGTCGGCGAATAGATGATAATCTAAGCCATAAGATCTTATCACTTTAGCAAGTGGCGCAGTATACAGAAGGTAGAGAACAGGTCCAAGAACTGAACCTTGGGGAACACCCACGGGAAGATCTCGTACCGTAGAATTCGCCTCATTGATGTTTACAAACTGAGTTCTTTGAGAAAGATAAGAATCGAACCATTGCAGTACAGTTCCTCTGATACCAAATGATTTCTGCAGTCGTGCCAGCAGCAAGGAATGGTTAACGGTATCAAATGCTGCCGACAGATCCAATAAAACGAGGAAAACATTCTCACCCTTATCCAATGACAGCATAATGTCATTTGTAACTGTGAGAAGTGCAGTCTCGGTGCTGTGAAAAATCTTGTACGCAGATTGAAGAGGCTCATGTAGATCATTTTCGCCAAGATAGCTATTCAATTGCACAAACACTGCTTTCTCTATCAATTTAGACAGGAACTTTAAATTTGATACAGGGCGAAAATTACTAAACTGCTCAAAGTCTGCATTTAATTTCTTAAGAATAGGTGATAGCAGCGCCACCTTAAGTTCCTTGGGCAGCAATCCAGATGACAATGACAAATTAATGACCCTTCTAAATATAGGGACAAGACTAGAATAGCATTTCCGCATGATACTCGCTGGAAGTGGATCCAGTGCGCATGCCTTAATAGTTGAACCCCTAATCAACCCTAAGACGTCTTCATCTGTTACCATTGTGAACTCGCTAAAGCATGACGTACACTCAGAATCCTCCATGGGGCGCTCCCCCAGCTGCTCTTTTCTAACCAGCAACTCATCACGAATTCGCACAATCTTGGCACTAAAGAAATCAGCAAAGGCATCTGCGAGTTCTTGGTCACTGTTCGCAGACGGATATCTTTTGTCTATACTCCTTTGCAGTAATTTATCAACTGTGCGAAAAAGTAATTTACTATCGTGGGCATTTTCCTGAATAACTGCTGAATAATGCTGTTCTTTCGCCTTGTAGAGCATATCATTCACAACATTGCACTGTTCCATATAATTTACCCTGTCAGTTTCAAGACCAGTCGAACGCCATTTACGTTCAAGCCTTCGCCTTTTCCTCTTCTGAGTAGCGATCTCCTCATTATACCAAGGAGCATTAGGTCGAATGACAATAGTGCGAGTTCTTTTAGGTGCCAACTTGTCCAAAGCCTTGCATAACACCTCATCATACTCCTTCGCCAATGACTCAATACTTTGCAAGATACACCCGTCTGACAAACCAGACGATCCAATCATCTCATTGAAAGCATCAAAATCAAATCCCTTTAATTTACGAGAGACAACAGTCCTCCTTTCATTTAATGGTTTCCGTAAATTCAAATTAAAGCAAACAGCCTTGTGATTCGAGATAAACTGTTCCATGACTGTAACATTCTTTAGGCCTAAGGCACCCTCAGTCTCATTCCTTGTAATGACCAAGTCCAATATATGACCTCGTTTATGGGTGGGTACACACACATGTTGCTTTAAATTGAACAAATCCAGTAACTCTCCAAATCGTGTCGCGTCCCAATCAGCCTTGTCGTCCATATGGAAGTTAAAATCCCCGTATATCAAAAGCTCTTCTGGGCATATTACAGTCTCTTGCAATAGACTAGAAAATTCCTCCAGAAAGACTCCAACTAACGCACCCCCCGGGGGAAGGTAGACAACGATTGCTCTCAAACTCTTACGAGCAACAAAAGTGACATCAATGCATTCAAACGATGTAAAAGAATGCTCAAATATCCTTATTTTAGAGCCAATACCTTGCTTGTAAAGAAGGCCCACGCCTCCGCCTCGCCCTGCCGACCGTGGGGAGTGCAGGAGACGATAACCATTCGGACAAAGGTCTCCAATAGTCACTTCACTACCTTCCACATGCAGCCATGTTTCTGTAATCCCCAACAAATCCACCTTGTAATCCACAACAAAGTCTTTAACAATAAGAGTTTTGTTGCATAGCGAGCGAGCATTCATAAGGCACGAGGTGAATTCCCTGTTGAACGAAAATTTAGGAGCAACACTGATGCGATCCAAAGAACGAAGATTATGCAAATTAGCTCCCTTTGGAAGAGAATGACTGCTCCAGGGGTGACCATTCTTGACCATTCTATTTGAAGAAACAATTGTTGTGATCCTATTATTAGGGCCTGGATTCAGTTTGAACACCAAGTCGCCTACATCTAAAATAAGATGGAAAGTCGCATTTGAGTTCGCATAGTAAGCACACGGTCTCTTGTGTCGCCTAAACTTGATCTTTAGCGAACCGCGACGAGTGTTTGGGGAGCTCAGCAACGCAATGAAGCGTCCAAGAAAACCATTGTTAGAATTCCAGGGCAGCCAATACAATAGATCGCAATCAGCATGCAAATGACCATGCAAATGATCAGCTAAAATTTCGTTTCGGCAAACCAGCGAACCCAAGGATGAATAATCTTGAAATTCCCTTACGTACGTCAATTTCTCGCAACCAAAACCACTCCAGCGATAAGATCCCCCATTTAGACGTATTCTAGACTGTTCTATCGCGCAGAACAGTTGTCCGTAAAGGAGGAAAAATAACGTAAACGCGGACCACAAAATATCGTGTCCAGCCGCATCACGCATCATTGCATAATGACTAGTGGGTGTTACGTCAAAATGGGCAATCGGAATTTTCCAAAATTGCGAAATTTAACCATCGCTGTAGCCTGCGAGCAAGCTCTCACGCTGTCTACATAAATCATAGCCCCACAAAGCAGTAGGCATATCGCACCCAACGAGGCAGCAAGCAGCAAAGAAATCTCACTCCACATTCACTCGAATCGCGAAGCCATGAAGGGTCTATTTTTTGTGTGCATCGTGTTTATGGCATTCTATGCCATGACCCCGTTTTCAGTGGAAGCTGCCCAACAGTGCGTGACTTGTTCGAGCAGTGGCTGCTATGCGAGCAACCCCAGCACCAAATCCTGCCAGAGAAAATGCTTCACGGTGTTCTTACGGGGGAAAAGCCAAGACCAGAAATCTTTCGTAATCAAAGGCTGTACTTCTGATCAAGTATTTTCGCGACGCCGGTGTGACAACGAGTGTTACGACGAGAAGAAAAAGTTTGGAGGCACAAACTACTACATGCACAGGTAGCCCAAGCTCACTATGAGAGCCCTGAACAACATTATCCTACTTTGCTAATTAGTTATTCATACAGCAAGAAAATTTATTTATTTTTTTTTAGAATCTCTTCTCTCTACTGTCATCTGGGTGAAAAACTGTCGCTCCAAAAAAGGCCTTAAACAGTGCCTAGGAGGTCTGAAATGCAGTCAGAATACAAAGAAAAACAACAAGACGCTAAAGGTAAGCTTCAAAGCGATGTTCAATGTACATTTTGCTAATTTAGTGAGCAAAGAATATTTCTCCATACAATGTCTTATAATTTTCTTACTGTATGAATAATTTATAAGCAAAGTAGGATAATGTTGTTCAGGGCTCTCATAGTGAGCTTGGGCTACCTGTGCTACATGTGCGTCCATTGCTGCACAGGAGACAACTGTAACTCAGACTCTTCAGGCTCTGCGGGCTTTCAGATGAAGAGTGGCATCATCTTGACGTTTGCGTCCACTGCTCTGGCACTGGTGAAATATCTTTAGTTCTGAATGAAGCAAGAATCAACTAAAAAAGGAGATTTAAGGAAGAACTGCCTAAAAGATGACAGAGCTGCATTGTTGCTTAATGTTGATGTGACTTGCAAACTTCATTTGCGTGAACGGTATATTAACTCTTGTGAATAAAATCGTAATATTACCACCGCAAAGGCGATGACCTGACTTTTTAAGATAGTATTTTAGGATTAGGCAAAAGAATACCGAAAAAGTTTTTGCTGCTTTCTAAAAGTGGCCATCGCTTAAAGGCGTCGGTTTCCCCACTCCTTTTTTTACAAGAGGACGAAAAGGACGACAAAGGACAGGAAGGATTGTAAATGATATCTATTACTGATGTCTAGTTTTTGTAACCTTTTCTAGCCACGCTGCTTTCATTGAGTTTTCTTTAGAGATTTGAGACTTCTTTACAATATCAACGTTCTTGTAAAAAATACATATATTTCATTCAGTTCGATATTAAATCTCAAATTCTACCGAATAAATCTAAATGTGTTTTTAACCACTGGTCAATTTTTTTTTTAGCGAGCTTGTTTTCGTTGTCATTTTCAATCATCGGTCAATACCGTGATCTGTGCACCCTTTTTTTTTCAAACAACTTTATTGAGTTTCATTACCGTATACGTAATTACGTAGAAAGGAAACCGTCAAAGAAAACCATCAAAAAATGAGAATGAATTAAAAGAAGAAAGGAGAATCGATCCAAAGGGGCGACGAGACTATTCATAAGGACCTATGCAGCCGCCCTAATAGTTAGTTAAATGTTTCTAGAAAGCTCTAGAGAGATTTTTACTCGTGCAAAAGAGCTGTATCAGAAGGTTTTTATTTTCTGTTCTCATGAATGAAAAAAAAGGAAACATTTTCAGCTTCCAGATTTTTTTGGAAAATCTGATGTATTTAGTTTTAAAAATAACGTATGTTTATTGCTCAAATATTTTTTGCCAGTCCTTTGCTAAAGAGAGAAAGACTTGTGGGTACCAGGAATTGCACTATTGGAAATTACTCAATGCAAGGCAATGAGGGATAATCGCCTTTCAAACTATTAAGACAAGACGCAATCCTATTTAATATACCTATAACATAATTTTTCCCGGGTGAAAAAGTATTGAAAGATCTCGAAACGTGAAGCATCACTGATCAAGTTTGCGCTTGATTCTATAAACACAACTCTCTGAGTAAGAAATAAATCGTACGCGCTTATCAACAAAAAGTGGTATATCGTTGTTAGAAAAAAATGAGGGAATTGACAGCAGCTATGGTCTGAGACAATTTTCAGATGGAAATATTACAATGACCACTCGTTACAAGGTCGCGTGTGACGGGTTGTGACAGTTTCTAGGACAGTAAACCGATGATATGAGATCTCCGGATAACTTTCGCCGGACGTGACCTGTTTCAGCAAAGGTTAAAAAAGTTACTAAGGTTAAAAACCATAGGGGCCAACCGCATGGAAAAGAATTGATGAATAAAGAACTTTTGAGGGGGACCAATTTTTCGGGATCGAGGATAACTTAGCTAAAAAGAGGCAAATATTGTTAAAGCTCAATTCGCATGATTTCAGGGCCGCGGACTGACCCACACATGTGACAGCATAATCGACTAAAAAGTTTTTCGTGCTTTTTCAGTGATATATGAACCTCATATCGTGCCATATTTTCCGGTGTTTCGAAATCAAGAAGTACAGTTTTTCGCACTGTTTCTTTTACTAAAGTTAATGAGTTTTTTCGAGTTCTTGTTTCGAAAAACACCTATTTTTTGTTTTTATTAGAGATGGTCAGGGTGGATAGTAACACAAATCAGGCGAACAAATAAACAGAAATCTTAATAACAACATTAAAAGCCTGTGACTTTTTTTTTACCTTTTTTGGAAACGACCGTGTTGGGAGCTACGGTTTCTTAGGCGGACTCTAAAACTTGACTCTAGTGGAGAGTCCAATATTTTCATTTTACAGAATTGCACAATTGGTACATCAGTGCATAAATAAATCACACTACCTGGTGCAGAAGGCACATTACACCCGACTGACAACAAGAAAGTAGGTCAGGGAGCTCGATCCACAAGCACTCGAAGCCATGAAGACTCTTTACTGTGTTCTTTGTTTTAAGTGTGGCATTCTATGCGATGAGCCCCTCTTCAGTGGAAGCTGCCCAGCAGTGCGTTGCTTGTTCTAGCAGCGACTGCTACGCGAGCAACCCGAGCACCAAATCCTGTAACAGAAAATGCTTTACGATGCTCTTACGCGAAGACAGCTGGGACGAGAAACCGTTCATAAGAAATTAAAGGGCTGCACTTCTGATATGGTTTTTACGCGACGCAGCTGTGATAACAAGTGTTACGACGAGAAGAAAACGTTCGGAGGCATCGAGCATTATATGTGCTTACACTGCTGCACCGGAGACAAGTGTAAGTCTGCAAACTCTGCAGGCTTTCATATGAGGAGTGGCATCATCTTGACTTTTGCGTCTACTACTCTGGCACTGGTAAAATATATTTATTTCTAAAGAAACAGCAACCAAAACCCAAGCAGATTAATGAGAACAAATTAAAGCAAGAGCTGCTGAAAACGTGTCCGTTGACGTGACTTGGAAACCTTGAGTTAATGATGAATTCTTGAGACTAAAATGTAATCGCACCGCAAAGGAAATGATGTTTGTAAGACATGCCAAAGCCTACGGGAAAAAAAACTTTGGCTAATTTCTGAGAAAAGCCTATCTAAAAACGCGTTAGTTTCTGCGCTTTTTTCTTCGACCACAGCTTCCAAGGATTGTAATTAATACTGTTGTTGTCGTAAAATTTTTGTCAGCTTAATTTTGTGGTCACTAAGCTAACATTCAGTTATTCTTTCTACAATATGTATGCTGCTCTTCTATTCCAACAGCCATTATTATTATTATTTTTTTTTTAACGCTGTGCATGATCATTACTTTTTTTAATAACACTATCTCTGTTTTATTTTATCAGCCTCGGCCGAAAAAGAGGTGCGTTGTGTTATTCGATGTTGTCATTTCAAAGAATAGAATAAATATAGAAATATTTCATAATACACCACTTTGTTTTCCCAGTTTTTCCTTTTTTCCCCTCGGCTTTTCTTGCGCTTAATAAAATTAAGTGTCACTGTCACTAAGGACCAGGCAGGGTCCGCGGATCGAGGTCGGCCGATTACCTCCAAATTTTCAGCATTTTTTCTCTATCAGCTAAGATTACGATCGGTGGTATTTTTAGTAAAATAAAATTAATTTCTTAGAATTTTGACCACCCCCCTAGTTTTTGGTGCTATTTTGCCCACGTGAGACGGAAAATTTGGGTAAACTTCCACGACACATTTTATTTACTTGGCATTAGCCTTATTCATTTATACGAACTGTACATACTTTCCAGCCTATAACCAGCTCATGTCTCCAATATAAACGAATTTGGTTAAAAATAACTTACTTTGGAGCGGTTCCAAATATCATCACTTCGTGGCTATCGCAAGTAAGAAGAATTTTGGCAATTTTCCAATCTGGTTTTCTCTAAACTGCGGCAGTTTATATCCAGATCAAAACTATTTTTTATTAGTCTGTCATAAAGTCTTTACAAATACGCAAACTCTTATTTGGCAAGTTAAAATCTCGTCTCGTGAGTTTTCTCACAACTTTAACCTAATTTCCTAATTTGCATAGTTGTAGTTTTTCCGGGAAAATTTCACGCTTGATTTGCGACTTGTTGCAGGCGTTTATTGGCTTCTTTACTATCACTAAGAGAAAAACATTACTTTTTCAGATAAGTGGCCATAGTTCATCGGCCTATTTTGTCATTTGGTAGGTCAAAATCCCTTCCCGTAAGCTTTCTTCAAATTTAACTAATTTGCATGTTGTCGAATTTCCCCGGGAAAACTTTACCTGTCTGTTGATATTATATACAAGCGATGATAACCCTGCACGTAATTAATTATTAATTTTTATGAGGTTCTTGTTTTTGAAACTAATTGTTGTTTCGATCTTGCAGACGTTGACAGTCCACAAATTTGGGGCGAACATAACAATTCTGTCATTTCACTAAACATGGACATGCAAATTAATATGCCAGACAGGCTCAAGATTGTGTTTCGTGAAGTAGTGAATAGTTTTGGAGACTAACCACAGGCGGCCCAGACGTAGTATGTGTCACTGAATGAATATATTAATATTCACATGGACAAACTAATGCGATGAGTCGTCGAAACTCCCATGGACTAAAATAGTCTAAAAGTCAAAATATAACAAAACAAAGCTAAGATACCTTCAACTGAACGTATCCTTGTCTTTCCTGGCCGGTTTAAGTGGCATTTTGTTGAGTTTTGCAATTGTAGGTACTATCCACTAAAGAAGAATTAAAGGCTGGCTACAAAACAAACAGACCATCTCCACGTGCCTTCACACGAAGCGCTATAAATTCGAAAATAATCGACGAATCCGCTCCAAATAACCATCGGCTAATCTGCAGGTAACGTGTACTCCTGCTTCTGGCTCGCTTGCTCCACAAAACCCATCGCAACTGCACAATAATTGCTCGCTCATCAACAACCACTGTTGACCTTTACGCTTCGATATGACCGCAAACGACCAGGTTTAATACGCGACGTGAATATTCAAGCTTAGCGACCGCGTTCGCGCAACAACGCAGCACTTGCTATGGGAGGGATGCTACTACTGCTTCTAGGTCAATCGACACTGACCGAAGGTTCGCTGCGTTAGTTTTGACCAGAAAACAAAAGGCGATCGCGGGACCGTCCGTAAGTTTTCAACAGGGCAGCCCTGGTTTTCAGGTTCGAATTCTTCTAACGTTCGCTGTCTCAGCTGCTGTCACATTGTTCGTCCAGCCGCTTGCATAGGTTCTTGACTCTACCAGACTTATTTGCTTAGATTAACAACGTCTTACTCCATAATATTTTGTCCAAACTGGTGAAGGAGGACGAGAATTTTCCGCCCAGGAAAAAGGCAAAATCTGGCCCCGGCTATGCAGCTGAATAGAAGATACAGCTGAAGATATCGTAAAGTAAAATTTATGTGCGCGATATCTTTTATTATTATTATTATCATCATCATCATCATCATCATCATCATCATCATCATCATCATCATCATCATCATCATCATTATTATTCTCAAAACTCAGGGGCACCCAACGATGATTTCCCCCTAATTACATTTAAGGCTGTCCAGAGTATTTTTGATCTAAAAATGCATTCTAAACAGCTCTTATATAAATTTAGTCAGGAGGGCTAAAAGCGAAGCTAATGATTTACAGTTTGCTCATACTAAATATAAAATATATCGTGTAATGCTAAGCGGAGAAGGCAACGAGACCGGGCCACCCAACGACTGTTTCCTCAAATACTTTGAAAACACTTTTGTAGCTATTCATAAAGTACTTTTAGCTCTATAGAAATGCATTTTAAGTGGCGCTATAAAATTTACATCTCAGTGTTCGGCCATTCTAGAGGAACTTGAGTCTTTCGAAATTACGACGAATTCAGAATTATTTTCTCGAAAATTTTAGATGCAATTTAACGTATTACGAAGGAGATAATTTTTCAGATACCTTCTTTCATCACATTTTTGAATCCGAAAATTTTAGGATTCCATTTTACTCTCTACGAAAAATAGCCTAACCCGGTGAGTGAAATGTGAAAAATTAAAAGTTGGATGCCCTTGACCAGAGCTGTGAAAAACAACAATAAGTCTAATTGCAGCACACTTTCTTGTACATTTCCTTGCCGTTGATTTGCATGAATGCAACGTGAAACGTCCAGAAAACTTCCTGGTTTTCACTTTTTCTGGAGAAAATGTGGTACATGTTCTTGTTCACTTTTTCCAGTGCCGCTCATTTTTTTTAGCTCCGCTATAAGATTCGTATCTGTTCGGTGCTCCTAAGGCAAATTGGATCTTTTTAAAAATTACAAGGGCTTCAATATTATTTTCCTGATTGATTGACCTAGAAGCAATAGTACCATCTCTCTCATAGCAAGTGCTGCATTGTTGCGCGAACGCGGTAGCTAAGCTTGAATATTCACGTCGCGTATTAAACCTGGTCGTTTGCGGTCATATCGAAGCGTAAAGGTCAACAGTGGTTGTTGATGAGCGAGCAATTATTGTGCAGTTGCGATGGGTTTTGTGGAGCAAGCGAGCCAGAAGCAGGAGCACACGTTACCTGCAGATTAGCCGATGGTTATTTGGAGCGGATTCGTCGATTATTTTCGAATTTATAGCGCTTCGTGTGAAGACGCGTGGAGATGGTCTGTTTGTTTTGTAGCCAGCCTTTAATTCTTCTTTAGTGGATAGTACCTACAATTGCAAAACTCAACAAAATGCCACTTAAACCGGCCAGGAAAGACAAGGATACGTTCAGTTGAAGGTATCTTAGCTTTGTTTTGTTATATTTTGACTTTTAGACTATTTTAGTCCATGGGAGTTTCGACGACTCATCGCATTAGTTTGTCCATGTGAATATTAATATATTCATTCAGTGACACATACTACGTCTGGGCCGCCTGTGGACTAACAGAGTTAATGTTTTCTCCACGTGTGATGGAAGGCAAACAGGCTGCCGAAATGACAGTCAATTCGTGGCAGAGGAAATGCAATTCGAACAGATGCGCAAATTAGTGAGTCGAAACTTAATGCATTATAACGTAATAGATTTGACACAACGTTACTAAAGTTGATCAATCCGTGTGCATTGCTGCTGAAATCTTCCGGCACTGCTCTTTTGTCTAGGAAAAAAAAAACCGAATTGGTTTCATCCATGATAGCATTCAAGCATAGCGACGGACAGCTGGTGTTTAGCAGTATGTAAAGATCCTTGCAGTTTTTTGTTTTACTGTGTTTACCATAGCACTCATTCAGTTTGCAGTCTTATATTGCTCACGATTTTTTAATTTACAAGTATTTATAAACCCTGTTATCGAAGGGTCTCCCTGTACCTATCTAAAAGGCCCCAATGGAGAAGATTGGGGTAGAAGCATAGAGATCCTCCCTAAAAAACCATGTAACGTTATTTTTGAAAACACGTGCAACTCTCAGAGAATTTTTGAATGGCCTCAAAGAAAGTTTTTTTTCTTGACAGTGGTCCGCTTGTCGTCAGGTGTAGCTTATTGCAGATTTCTTTCAGAGCTGCCAGTTTGAGTGAGTCAAGCTTTTTGTTTTTTACAAGTTCGCAGATATTGCTAATGCCCACGATGATTGGATGGCTTGGTTTGCCCATATCATCCATCACCAAACTTCTAAGGGTGTCAAACGCTATTTCCGACACGGCAGCCTCGATGTCTTCGTCCGAGATTTCCTCCGCATCAATACCCCTATGACGCAGCGCCGCTGTCTGACGTGAAAACAGGCTACTGATCTGCTGCGCAGTCCACCACTCTTCAGGCTTAAACGTGAGCTCTCCGTCCTCATTTCTGAGGGTCTTCATCTCCCTCGCTACCCGTACAGGATCGGCCTTGTTTCCAGTTCTTGCACCCTCTTCGAATTTCTTCATCAAGAAGGTCTTGACGTTATCAGTCATTCTAGTGGGTGGTTTTGTTACCTTCAGAGCCCACCCCAATGGTCTAGGGTCATGTTCTGTGAAAGCGCTGCCACTATTCTCACCTTGCGATGAGGTTGTTGGCACATCCGGAGCGAACGTCACCCCTGTCACAATTCCCGACCATTTCCTCCTAACGCGGTCATACATGGACTCACAGTCCACCTCAAGACAGTGCTTGCCCGTGTCCATATGGTTGTCTGCCTCTGCTTGGGTCTTGAACGTGAGGATGCATCCAGTCTCTTGGCAAGAGTAGATCTCGGACTGGTGCCTGACGCTCTCACCCACGCTTCCCCTGTGTGTAGCTTGACCAAATGGCTTTACCACCCTTATTCCAGTATCTCCTTGTGGTGTAACTCCAAGACCGCTATAAGGGATGAGGCGTCCAGGGCCGATGTTGTACGCTTTCCACACACGGATGCCACATTCCTCATACTGGAAATTGTTCAACACACTAATGCCTGGTATCTTGCTATCTTTGTTTCTTTCCCTGGTCGTGTCCACCTCAACGACCGCTGCTCTGCACCCTTTGATTCTTCAGCAGTGACGACGTCGTGCTTTTCGTTGACCCAGCGCTTTATGTGTGCCTTCATAGCAGCAGTCTTCCTATCACAAATGTCCTTGCCAGCCTGTGGTTCTGAGAAATCATATCGCACTGGCCTGACACCGGTTCTCACCCCTACTTCTCTAAGACGTAACAACAGAGGCCCATTGTGGTAACATCCAGCGTTATCCGATCGGAGGTAGGCTGTTGTCACCCCTGGATACTCCAGTTTGACTTTTTGCAGCAAGTCCTCTATTATTGAAAGAACTGCAAAGCTATTTTGGGTGCAGTTGTTGAAAATGTGTACAAAACACTCGACTTCATGCTTCCTCTCCACTGTTGCTCTAGTGATTACTGCACTGATATGCCAGCTTCTTCCTCTCTTGCCAAAAAAAACACTCATGTGTTCTCTGTATTGCACAGGCAGAAACTTCATTGCCCAGTCCATTATGACAAGACACGAGTTGTCGTCTAGCTTCTCGAGAATATGCTGCTTGGCTTCGTCCTGGTTACTTGACCTTAGCAAGTGAGTCTTCCACGCTTTTATGTTGCGCACACTCTCAGTGTACTCAAACCTCCACTTAACCCTCTCCTCTTCCGTCATGTCCGCTTTGTCTTGCTTCTCTGCCACCTGTTTCAGTACTTCTTCTAGACTCTCACAGCGCTCACATTCGTAGCAATGTTCATGATCACATTCGCCCCTGAACTCCCATGCACTACTGTCACTTAGTGCGTGGACCGTGCAGTGATCACTGCAATGTTCTCCTCGTCCGATGTGTGTCTTGAAATCATTCTTTAAGTACCCTTTTGCATCCTTTAGAAATTTCTGAGTGGCAGTAACGTTGATGCCCTGATCTGCTAAGGCCTCCAACATAGAAAAGAGTTGATCAAAAGCCTCTGTACCCTCTGCAGTGGTGTTGTCAAGTCCCTGAAGGGATATCTGCATAGAGGCCGAACACACTTCAATCATTCGGTAGACAGAACGCTGGCTCGCCGGCTCGAACTCTTGTTCTTTACAATAGTCTAAATATTGTCTGATGATGCGTGAAGGAATGACGGTCCTAATGAATGCTGGTATGACAATTTTCTCCCCCGAGTCAAGCTTGAGAGTCTTTGTCCCGAACGCCACGTCTTGGACAAATTCTGGTCTGGAGATATATTCAATGAAATGATCCACCTTTTCATGCTCAATTCTTGTACGGAAACTAGGAATTTCATTGAGAGGCTGGCCTTTCCCTGCTTCTGTTGCATGTTGGCGAGCTTGGTCGATGCGCCATTTGGAAAGCCCAGGGATCATCTCTTGAAGCTCAGCTCTTGAAAAGTCGTCTGCAAAGAGGGGAAGGATCTGTCGCTTTGTTTGCCAATGACCTGCTTGCTCATAGGCCTTGACTAAAATGTCGACAAGACCAGAGTTGGGATCAAAACGCTTGCGCTTTCCATAGTTGTCTCTGTTTGGATCCAAAAGTACCTCCGTCTGTAACGCCTTCCAAACCAGTTCCTCTTGACCGGGAGTGATGACAGACAATGAAGTCACTATAGTCTCCTTGGCTTTGCGGATGTAATATCGTTGCTGGGTGTCGGAGACGTCGTCCCAGGTCGTGTTCAGGCTGGACATTACGGGGCTGTGGCGGCCACTTGAGATGCTGTGGACAGCTTCGTTTAATTTCTGACGTTTGCTGTTTTGTTCCTCCATCCCGTCAACCCATAAACTAATCTCTTCGTCTGGTATCGAGGCTTGGGACGAATGGGATTGCAAAGAGACTGTTTCTGACCCCTCACCAGTGCTTGAGACCGCTGCACACACCGTGGCTGGCAATGTGCTCTCCTCACAAACAGTAATGACAGAGACAGTGGCAGAATCAGACTCCTCGATCTCGTCTCCAATCACCAAGTTGTCTGAGTAAGGATCCTGAAGCGTAATAAAATAGGTTAGCAAATTATGGACAAGATCGTCAACAATTCCACAAAGATCTCCAATACATGTAACTGTGGAAACTCTATATGTGTTTCCAAGCCGCTGCCAAAGGGTGCCCTCGCATCTTTGTTGTTGATGGTCTCTTCAAGCACTGGTCAAGACCAATTTGCCATTCAGAAAACATTCAGATGTAGTCGAGTAATTGTTCTCGACGCGCGATCTGAAAACTCTAGACATGGCTATCATTATAACTAGGTCGCAAGCCTCTTGGAAATCGACCACACCTTAACGATTCCAAATGGCTACCCATTGAAGAAAAGACAGGAAAACCAACAAAGGTACGTGTTATTCATGTTGTCAGTTGTTATAGATATCAGTGCACCTGTTGGCGGTATCAAAACATCCTCTGATTATATGGTCAGTTACACTATGCTTAGTTGCACTAAGCTGTGAATGGCCAATGTGTACTAGCTTACCTGCTCTCCAGACATGAAACCGTGAGCCTTACGGGATTTGTAGTGTGCTCCACGGCAGCTGGAACACACAGCTGTCATAAAAAATGATAATGATAAATAGATTAACAATACTGACAACACCATCAACGTGATTGACCCTTTATACCGTCACCATCGTCGTTATGGTTATCGTTATCATACCCATCATCAATATACAGTCAAGGGACATATATATTCGTCACTTTCAATATGGCGGCGTTTACGAGCGCTGTTTTAACTTCGTTTACGGTAAATTTAAGTTTAAAATCACCTTAGTGTTTAGTAAGATGACCCGTCATTTTGATAACATTGTCTAGGCGATCAGGAATGGGCTGGTAAAGCTTTCTTATTCAATCTAATTCGATCTTCCGCTACACACTCTCGGTTTCACGAAGAAGGTCATTCTTGGTAGCGATATTTTCAGTGGACTTTTGTAACTCTCTCTTGATGTAAAGCCAAATATGTTCTATTATATTTAAATCTGGAGACTGTGCTGGCCATTCTATTAAGGGTACTTTGCTTTATCTTTACAATTATTTACATTGTGTGCTCCGCTGTGAACTGGCGTATTGCCATCCATGAACATGTAGTCTTTGTCTTCTAAGTACTAAACAACTACTGGCCATACATTATTTTCTAGGATGTCAATGTACTTGGCATAGTTGCTGTTGCCTTCAACTGAAGTCACACTTCCAACACCATCATTTCAAAAACATCCCCAGATCATCAAATTTATCTTTTGTTCCACCTGTGATAGTCGTTCCTAGAATGTTCAACAGTCTTGACAGTTCAGCTTTGTTTTTCACGGATTCTGACAAAGTAACAATTAATTCTTTTGTCTCTGCAGACAGTTAAGCACTTTTTCGACTCACGAGTGCTGAATATTGTTTTATCAGAAGCAAAACAAAATAACTGTGATCTTTTTTTGCGACCACCCGTTGCCGTTACTGTTGAATAAATGACTGAACGATGTGTCAAAACACAAACAGCTTTTGTTCGTTTCCTTTTGGGAAGTTTGAAATTTTTTTCTTGCTCTTAGTCGGATGTTTGTTTTTTTTTTACATAATTTTCCCGCCTTTATTGACCGATGTCGCGCTCCGCATCTAGTTTTCCCCCGCGTAGTGTGCACAACGCGGGTACGAATTCCGCGCGTTATTTTCGAAAGTGACGAATACTTATGTCCATTGACTGTAGTTTGTGTCACTCACGTAAGACCAAATTAAAGTGCGGTAATTTGCTTTCTTAACAGCTAAAGAGAGGAAGGTGAGTGAAATAAGGAGTGTTTGGGCGTCCCTTGCAGCCCCACCCAACTTTCCATTCCCTCTACTCCCCCTCCTAGTTATCCTCTTCCCCCGTCCTCTCCCATTTGGCGTCATCTTGCAGGCGGGGTGCTTGATTAACAAATTACCACTTCAATCCACCTCGAAACACTACCCCAACGTCCCCTCTCCCTCCCCTTTTCCGAAAAAGTCAGAAGGATATCAGACAATGCAACAGAATTAGGCAATGCCTTTGTATATTTAAACGAGTCGACTAAAAGAGAAAAGCTCATTCAAATACAAAAAGCATTGTTATATTCCTAGACTTTCACTCAACTAAACAGGGACTGCCATTGGTTGATTCTTGGTCACGTGGCCTTGACTAAAATCAAATGTATCCCGATCGTGATACATTAAACAATGTATCCCGCTCGGAATACATTGCAGCACGTGATCAAAGCATGGTGGAAAGTGGTGTGACAGAAGGCGGGAAAAACACCGCCAGGTCCAGCCAGTTTTCTTTTTCGTGAATGAACACAACAACACAAAAACGAAGCCTCAAGCTAAAAAGCAACGATTTTTAAAGTTATCCCAGAAGTTCCCAGAAGAAAAAACAGCAGCTAGTGGAGGAAAAAGATGCAGATAATATGAGGAAAGTACTTTTGTTTGTAAATAATTCATTCAGTGGTTTTGAGAATTAAATTTGTGTTGTTATAAGTACCGAGTCGACTGTTTTGGTTCGCTCCGGTTATTCTTTTGTTGCTGTTGAAGTGAAAGTCTAGAAATATAACAAAACACTTAATGTCAGGTCCCTCGGGAAACCAGTTAGTTTTGTTTTCCCTCGAGTCCTGATGTTTCCCTCGACTTCGTCTCGGGAAACATCAGGACTCTTGGGAAAACAAAACTAACTGTTTCCCTCGGGATCTGACATTAAGTGTATAATGGCATCGGATTACGTTTTGCTTCATTCCCTTAGCATATTCCGATGAAGAAATAAAATTTATGTACTAACCATATCCATAAGCACAAAGTAAAATAAGTACCTTCGAAAGAAAGGTTTCGTTTGTATTTACCAGTGAAGTCCATACTACAACTCTAAGTATTAAGGCTGCGGTCTGGCTGCACCCGATTTGTACTTACCCGAGCCAATGGGAACTGTGGCTTGGTGAAATTGATAAATTTCTTCCGACAAGGTGGCGTTTACGCGGCGCGGTTTCTTTATAGTTTTCCGCGGTCTCGATGACTTGGATACGAGCATGTGTTGCTCTTTCTGCCAGCCCAGACTGTAGTTAGTTTTTTCTGTGTCTCGGGCATATTGTCATTGACATTTTCTCGTTATCGGTTGTAACAAAGTATCCAGCTCTATTCAGGATCAGGTCAACCTCATTGACGTTTTCGTCTCCGGTTCGCAGTTGCCCTGAGCTACTCCCAGGCTTAGTAGATGTGCAGTGATGTCTAGCTAGCACCCCAACAGGGGTACAACCTGCGACCCCGTGCCCTCCAAACTACAGCCAGAATCAGGAGAACTGAACGAACAAGTTAAACTAACATCCATATTGAAAACAGCAAAATCAGCTGAACAGGACAGCTGTCTGCAGATAATCAGATAAGGGATGGAAAATTATCTTTCCCTGAAGTGTACTTCTACCAAATAACAGAACCGCTCAATATTTCAAAGAGTTTGACAGTGAAGTATAGTATAATATGCAGGCCACCTATCTGAAAAAGTAATGTGTTGCTCTTAGTCACAAACACCGGGAATATGTCGCAAATTAATCAAGCGTGAAATATTTCCGGGAAAAACGACAATTCTGCAAATTAGGAAATTAGGTTAAAGTTGTGAGAAAGCTCACGCGGCGAGATTTTAACTTGCCAAATAAGAGTTTGCGTATTTGTAAAGACTTTATGACAGGCTAATAAAAAATAGTTTTGATCTGGATATAAACTGCCGCACTTTAGAGAAAACCAGATTGGAAAATTGCCAAAATTCTTCTTACTTGCGATAGCCACGAAGTGATGATATTTGGAACCGCTCCAAAGTTATTTTTAACCAAATTCGTTTATATTGGAGACATGAGCTGGTTATAGGCTGGAAAGTATGTACAGTTCGTATAAATGAATAAGGCTAATGCCAAGTAAATAAAATGCGTCGTGGAAGTTTACCCAAATTTTCCGTCTCACGTGGGCAAAATAGCACCAAAAACTAGGGGGGTGGTCAAAATTCTAAGAAATTAATTTTATTTTACTAAAAATACCACCGATCGTAATCTTATCTGATAGAGAAAAAATGCTGAAAATTTGGAGGTAATCGGCCGACCTCGATCCGCGGACCCTGCCTGGTCCTTAGTGACAATGACACTTAAAATTACCTGCACCCTCTTTAAGCCTTAATTTTCTAGATGAAAGTTTTGCTAACGATAAAAAAAATTGGGATTAGGTGGTTCATTATATGTTCATGTCTATACCCAAGTTTTCTCCAGCCTGAGTACAAGGCGTTCCTTAGAGAGAAGGGGAAAGGAAATTTCAAATGAAGACGGGGAAAGAAGGAGGGTAAGAGTGAAGATTTTTTCTCTCCCTTCATTGTTAAGATAACCTTTTTTTTGGCTCTCTCTTTCCTCTTCCCCAAGAAGCGCCTGATTTTTAATTGGGCAACGCCTCGAATTTTCAGAGAATTTTTAATAAAATCTGAATAATTCAGTTGATTCAGTTCGCAAGAATTCAGTTGATGCACCTTTTTCGTCGTCTGTCATGTCTATGTTAACCTGGTACAGGGGGCGTTCAGATAGTCGGGAGAGCAGCACAAAGTGAAGAAAGCAAGGAAAAGGAGAAGAGAGGGACTGGGGAGGGCGGACAGGTTAGGTCCTCTCTCCTTCTCCCTTGTTTTCATTTTTTCGTGCCTCTTTTTCCTTCCCGTCGCTCCCCACTATCTAAACAACTTTAGAATAGGTAACTTCTATGTCCGATAGGACGGATTAGGTTTTTGTTAATTATGCCACATTTTTTCTAGCATTTTAGTAAGGCAAATACATGAAGCATTGATCATAGCATTTTAGAATAGTCTTCCCTGAATTTTTTTTTCAGACGGAGCTGAAATAAAAATTATCACTAAAGAAAAATAAATTATACAGTACAGACAATGAACTATTAATAAAAGTCGACTGAATAAAAAAATCAAATTCCTCCTCAATGCAGCCGTTTAAAGGAGGATCTTGTGGGTTAGTCCGAGCCGAGTTTTTGTGGAAAATGGAGCATAAAGGTGGAGCATTAGTGGGAAAAAAGCATAACATACAAAGACTTAAACACAAATACCACAGGTTACTCGAGAACCTGAAGAATACTGCTTGATTCAGTACCTTTTACAATAAGAATTGTCATGAAGTCTGTATGTACCCCATGATGATATGAATAATTTTAGTCAAAGTTTAATTTTTCTTTGCTAAAAAACTCATTAGAGCCTGTTCCGCGGATACGGTAACTCTTTGAATAAAAATTAACATTAGCCATACACCAATATAGCAGTAAATATCGCCCATTTTTAATTTTAAACGGTTACACAAACTGATCATTTTGTGTATGGGTCCCCTGTGAAGGAATTTTGTCTCAGTTCGTGAGAAGCAGAGCCTGATATGATAAGGGCTTGTTGTACACACTGAAGGAACGCTTTAAAGCCTGGTTTCCATATGATCGTCCGGATCGTTCCGATCGCCCCAGTCGTTTCAAAATATTTCGAGACGATCCGGACGACTGGGGCGGTTGGTAGTTTCCGTATGATCGTCTCGATCGCCTCAAAGGCAAGAGACGCGGGGTCGTCAGCGATGTCCCTGGGTCAGACAATAGAATTTTTGCGCGTGTTTTGCAAACAAGCCACAAAAATGGATAATTTTTATTCTTAAAGCGAACCTCGTACCGTGATATCTGCTTTTTCTCTTGATTTTGCGGCATTGAGAAGCTAGAGGAGTTCC
The DNA here is from genome assembly GCA_942486035.1 of Porites lobata. Taxonomy (NCBI): domain Eukaryota; kingdom Metazoa; phylum Cnidaria; class Anthozoa; order Scleractinia; family Poritidae; genus Porites; species Porites lobata. The sequence continues at coordinate 4,543,411 of CALNXK010000014.1, forward strand.
CCGAAGACATAGCATCTCTTCGAAAACTTGATGTCACGGACACGCTCTAATTTCATATAACACCCTACGCGCTGCGAACTTTTCGGCTTCAGCGCTATCCGCGCCAAATTTATTCTCGATTACTGGAATAAAAGTGATGACCTCTGGGATAGCCTTCGATCGTCCCGATCGTCTCAGTAGTCTGAGAGCGTTTCCATATGATCGCTTCAAAATTTACATGATCGTCCCGATCGTACGGATAGAACTCAACTCTAGCCAAGCGATCGAGGTCGTCTCAGTCGTCCGGGTCGTTTGCGATCGTCTGGGTAGCGTTTCCATATGATCGTCCCGATCGTCTGAACATTTTTTGAGACGACTGGGACTATCCGGACGATCATATGGAAACCAAACTGACACATTTAGTGTTGAATAATCATATCAGTTAGTCGTCTTTTCATGTTTGGATAAGGAAGTCGTTCTGATAACGCATGTCAGAAATACATCAATCAAAGAGCCGCAGTTGGTACACGTGATACAGCAGGAATTTGCATGACACACTGGAACTAGCCTAGTTCCAAGGTTCACTCCTCTCACAGTGAAAAGGCATCCTTAGTATAACGCAACTTTGAATCGAACAACGCTACTTCGGCTCTTTTTACTGAGAAAAAATCAGCTCCAGACATGAGGGTGTTTTTCATTATTGCAACCGTATCCGTGCTGATTCCTGCCTTCGCGGAAGCCTCTCTACAATGTGTCTCCTGTACTGGCGGTAGCTGCGAGACCAGCAATCCCAAGACAGAAGATTGTGACGAGAAATGTTACACCATGGAATTGCGGAAGAAGAGTCCTAATGAAGACGACCCGTTCGTCGTGAAAGGATGCACAAGTGACGGCCTGTTTTGGCGACGATCATGTGTCAACAAATGTTACGACTCCAAAAAGGAGTTTGGCTCATCGCTGTACTATATGTGCGTTCACTGTTGCTCCAAAGACAAATGCAATTCCTGTTCGCGGGTAAAGGATGGAATAATCATGGTTGTCGTGTCCGCTGCTGTTGTTCTAGTCAAGTATCTGTACTTTTAGAAGGACGCAAGTAATCGATAACTGTCTTTGGATTGAGGAACAACTGGAACTTTTAACGGAATAATTAGTGTCGTAGACAGTAGTCTCTTAGGTGAAATGTTCTCATCTGTTTTCCAGCTGGCGTAAGTAGCTAGACAGAGTCTGACCCAGCCGTGATTGGAGAATTATATACTTTCGATACTTATAGGCTAGGCTTACTAGTGTACGTGTATGTTACAGTCAAAATAAACAACGAGCTTTCATGGAAATTTTTAACCTTTTTTTCTTTTTTGCACAAAAGGCTGTTTTGTCTTGTCATTTGGCGAGCCCCGCAAACTTTTTTCGAATACATTTTCTGCTCTACGAACTTCTTTGCAAGTGTGAAAAGTCCGTTCGTCTCATTGTCTTTTAAATCTCATCATCAAAACTACAGTAAAATACAAATGCTTAGCATCAGAACTCATGTTCACGATCCTAAGTAACTCGACCGTATCACTGGCATCCTAAAGCCGATCTGCTCTGCTGATCATTTTACGCACCACTCTCTCAATAGGAATTTGGCAAACACTCTCGGCTATATATAAACGCCTGATGCGTAAAGCGCGAGGATGATTTAGCATATACCTTTTCAGTTACCAACGTTCTTTCCAGTGTGACCCCAGCGTTTTAGTAAATCTCTAAGTTAACAATAATGCTATTGAGGGAGTTGGCAGTAAGCTAACTGAGCTTTTTTGGGGGCCAGGCTTTAGCGCTGTGTCACGCTATTTGTTATTTTTGAAATAAAACAACGTGCATGTCTTCGCATCACTTAAATTCTAAAAATAATAGTCCAGTTTTGTTAAGTAAGGCTATATTTAGTCATTGAAAACTAGACAGTTTCCATTTTTTTTTTTGCAACAGATGGAAAGGAAGGGCATGGATTGAGGCTTGTAACAATTGGCTCCATGTTTTCAAGAATGCTATGCCTGCAAAAATCATCATCAAAAAGGTTATGGTTAGTGCCCCATGATGAAATTTTACTGAGTTTGTCATCTTTTTCCAAACCATGTGAATGGCGAAAGTCAGTAAGGACCGTTTTCCTGAATATGAATACAGGGAATAAGCTCTTAAAATCACTTGTTTTAGCTCTCATTGCGTGGTAAAATCCAGAAATCTGGTGGACATTATAAATAACAATGAATAAAGTATACCAGCCGTCCAAAAATTTATGATTGAAGAGATTTGTCACAAAATCATAAATCTGAGTATTCTTATTCCGGAGTACGATCATTCGAATACAGTCGCCCTTGGGTGATGCGTTTTGCAATGTCATCGTGACATATCCCCTTTATCCAACCTTAAGGAATATGGTACGAGATAATTGTTTCGTGGGTTACTATCCTTGCTGCTGTCCTCCCTCATTTTTCTTTCAGTTTCTACGAAGAGACCCACCAAGCTGGGCCGCTGGGGACCCGTGACTAAAACTCTCCCCGTTTTGATACCATATCGCATTACTGGCAATTCAGTAGCCTGCTGTTACAGTTGCATGCGAGGCGCCTCGAGCAATTGCAAGATCCGGCAAGCCATTTTTTTGTATATCTGTTTAGCGGTAAATTATATTAAGAACCATGTGACTGAGAGTAAAATGTTCACCAAGCAGAAGTTAAGATTGAAAAAGTATATCCGTATTCGATAAGGCTTTTGAGGATACGATTTTAAGGCAAAACTTCTACAACCCAGCCCTTGCGTGCCTTAACGTGTGTTTCTTTTGCATTGTTATGTCCTTGTTTAGGGGTGGGAGCCGGGAGACGAATAGGGAGAGGAAGGGGTACGGGAAATGGGAGGAGAAAGAGCGGGAGGTGCGAATTCTAAAGGGGTAAACGGGGACAAATATGGGTCCCTAGCCGATTTATAGCGATTTTATGGGTTTTATTGGAACCAGTTGGCTACTCTTCTACCAAGTATGCCTAGAGATCGAGCAAACCAGCTACAACGAAACAATAACAAGCAATCGTTTTTGCCCAGTTGAATCAACCTCGTTCCCAGGTTCTCTCTCCTACCCATCGAGAGACGGGTCTCTCTCTCACTCGCTCCGTAGGGACCGGTAGGAGAGAACCCTGGGAACGAGGTTGAAACTGAATCCTTATACTTCTGGTCCCAGTTGTTCAAAATGTGGATAACGCCATCCAGGGGATAAATGTCTATACACGGGATAGTGCAATTGGTTTCCCTAAAATTTATCCATTGGATAGTGATTTATCCGGTGGATAGCACTATCCAGTTTTTGAACAACTGGGCAAGATCTAAGATTAGCAACAGTGCCTACTCTCACATTTCGACCTAGCCTGGAATATCATGCCTTCCTTGAAGGTTATAGGAGAGGTGATATGATAAGGGCTTGTTGTACACACTGAAGGAACGCTTTAAAGCGTGGTTTCCATATGATCGTCCGGATCGTTCCGATCGCCCCAGTCGTTTCAAAATATTTCGAGACGATCCGGACGACTGGGGCGGTTGGTAGTTTCCGTATGATCGTCTCGATCGCCTCAAAGGCAAGAGACGCGGGGTCGTCAGCGATGTCCCTGGGTCAGACAATAGAATTTTTGCGCGTGTTTTGCAAACAAGCCACAAAAATGGATAATTTTTATTCTTAAAGCGAACCTCGTACCGTGATATCTGCTTTTTCTCTTGATTTTGCGGCATTGAGAAGCTAGAGGAGTTCCCCGAAGACATAGCATCTCTTCGAAAACTTGATGTCACGGACACGCTCTAATTTCATATAACACCCCTACGCGCTGCGAACTTTTCGGCTTCAGCGCCATCCGCGCCAAATTTATTCTCGATTACTGGAATAAAAGTGATGACCTCTGGGATAGCCTTCGATCGTCCCGATCGTCTCAGTAGTCTGAGAGCGTTTCCATATGATCGCTTCAAAATTTACATGATCGTCCCGATCGTACGGATAGAACTCAACTCTAGCCAAGCGATCGAGGTCGTCGCAGTCGTCCGGGTCGTTTGCGATCGTCTGGGCAGCGTTTCCATATGATCGTCCCGATCGTCTGAACATTTTTTGAGACGACTGGGACGATCCGGACGATCATATGGAAACCAAACTGACACATTTAGTATTGAATAATCATGTCAGTTAGTCGTCTTTTGATGTTTGGATAAGGAAGTCGTTCTGATAACGCATGTCAGAAATACATCAATCAAAGAGCCGCAGTTGGTACACGTGATACAGCAGGAATTTGCATGACACACTGGAACTAGCCTAGTTCCAAGGTTCACTCCTCTCACAGTGAAAAGGCATCCTTAGTATAACGCAACTTTGAATCGAACAACGCTACTTCGGCTCTTTTTTACTGAGAAAAAATCAGCTCCAGACATGAAGGTGTTTTTCATTATTGCAACCATATCCGTGCTGATTCCTGCCTTCGCGGAAGCCTCTCTACAATGCGTCTCCTGCGCTGGCGGCAGCTGCGAGACCAGCAATCCCAAGACAGAAGATTGTGACGAGAAATGTTACACCATGGAATTGCGGAAGAAGAGTCCTAATGAAGACGACCCGTTCGTCGTGAAAGGATGCACAAGTGACGGCCTGTTTTGGCGACGATCATGTGTCAACAAATGTTACGACTCCAAAAAGGAGTTTGGCTCATCGCTGTACTATATGTGCGTTCACTGTTGCTCCAAAGACAAATGCAATTCCTGTTCGCGGGTAAAGGATGGAATAATCATGGTTGTCGTGTCCGCTGCTGTTGCTCTAGTCAAGTATCTGTACTTTTAGAAGGACGCAAGTAATCGATAACTGTCTTTGGATTGAGGAACAACTGGAACTTTTAACGGAATAATTAGTGTCGTAGACAGTAGTCTCTTAGGTGAAATGTTCTCATCTGTTTTCCAGCTGGCGTAAGTAGCTAGATAGAGTCTGACCCAGCCGTGATTGGAGAATTATATACTTTCGATACTTATAGGCTAGGCTTACTAGTGTACGTGTATGTTACAGTCAAAATAAACAACGAGCTTTCATGGAAATTTTTAACCTTTTTTTTTTTTTTTTTTGCACAAAAGGCTGTTTTGTCTTGTCATTTGGCGAGCCCCGCAAACTTTTTCGAATACATTTTCTGCTCTACGAACTTCTTTGCAAGTGTGAAAAGTCCGTTCGTCTCATTGTCTTTTAAATCTCATCATTAAAACTACAGTAAAATACAAATGCTTAGCATCAGAACTCATGTTCACGATCCTAAGTAACTCGACCGTATCACTGGCATCCTAAAGCCGATCTGCTCTGCTGATCATTTTACGCACCACTCTCTCAATAGGAATTTGGCAAACACTCTCGGCTATATATAAACGCCTGATGCGTAAAGCGCGAGGATGATTTAGCATATACCTTTTTCAGTTACCAACGTTCTTTCCAGTGTGACCCCAGCGTTTTAGTAAATCTCTAAGTTAACAATAATGCTATTGAGGGAGTTGGCAGTAAGCTAACTGAGCTTTTTTGGGGGCCAGGCTTTAGCGCTGTGTCACGCTATTTGTTATTTTTGAAATAAAACAACGTGCATGTCTTCGCATCACTTAAATTCTAAAAATAATAGTCCAGTTTTGTTAAGTAAGGCTATATTTAGTCATTGAAAACTAGACAGTTTCCATTTTTTTTTTTGCAACAGATGGAAAGGAAGGGCATGGATTGAGGCTTGTAACAATTGGCTCCATGTTTTCAAGAATGCTATGCCTGCAAAAATCATCATCAAAAAGGTTATGGTTAGTGCCCCATGATGAAATTTTACTGAGTTTGTCATCTTTTTCCAAACCATGTGAATGGCGAAAGTCAGTAAGGACCGTTTTCCTGAATATGAATACAGGGAATAAGCTCTTAAAATCACTTGTTTTAGCTCTCATTGCGTGGTAAAATCCAGAAATCTGGTGGACATTATAAATAACAATGAATAAAGTATACCAGCCGTCCAAAAAATTTATGATTGAAGAGATTTGTCACAAAATCATAAATCTGAGTATTCTTATTCCGGAGTACGATCATTCGAATACAGTCGCCCTTGGAGTGATGCGTTTTGCAATGTCATCGTGACATATCCCCTTTATCCAACCTTAAGGAATATGGTACGAGATAATTGTTTCGTGGGTTACTATCCTTGCTGCTGTCCTCCCTCATTTTTCTTTCAGTTTCTACGAAGAGACCCACCAAGCTGGGCCGCTGGGGACCCGTGACTAAAACTCTCCCCGTTTTGATACCATATCGCATTACTGGCAATTCAGTAGCCTGCTGTTACAGTTGCATGCGAGGCGCCTCGAGCAATTGCAAGATCCGGCAAGCCATTTTTTTGTATATCTGTTTAGCGGTAAATTATATTAAGAACCATGTGACTGAGAGTAAAATGTTCACCAAGCAGAAGTTAAGATTGAAAAAGTATATCCGTATTCGATAAGGCTTTTGAGGATACGATTTTAAGGCAAAACTTCTACAACCCAGCCCTTGCGTGCCTTAACGTGTGTTTCTTTTGCATTGTTATGTCCTTGTTTAGGGGTGGGAGCCCGGGAGACGAATAGGGAGAGGAAGGGGTACGGGAAATGGGAGGAGAAAGAGCGGGAGGTGCGAATTCTAAAAGGGGGTAAACGGGAGAAATATGGGTCCCTAGCCGATTTATAGCGATTTTATGGGTTTTATTGGAACCAGTTGGCTACTCTTCTACCAAGTATGCCTAGAGAGATCGAGCAAACCAGCTACAACGAAACAATAACAAGCAATCGTTTTTGCCCAGTTGAATCAACCTCGTTCCCAGGTTCTCTCTCCTACCCATCGAGAGACGGGTCTCTCTCTCACTCGCTCCGTAGGGACCGGTAGGAGAGAACCCTGGGAACGAGGTTGAAACTGAATCCTTATACTTCTGGTCCCAGTTGTTCAAAATGTGGATAACGCCATCCAGGGGATAAATGTCTATACACGGGATAGTGCAATTGGTTTCCCTAAAATTTATCCATTGGATAGTGATTTATCCGGTGGATAGCACTATCCAGTTTTTGAACAACTGGGCAAGATCTAAGATTAGGCAACAGTGCCTACTCTCACATTTCGACCTAGCCTGGAATATCATGCCTTCCTTGAAGGTTATAGGAGAGGTGATATGATAAGGGCTTGTTGTACACACTGAAGGAACGCTTTAAAGCGTGGTTTCCATATGATCGTCCGGATCGTTCCGATCGCCCCAGTCGTTTCAAAATATTTCGAGACGATCCGGACGACTGGGGCGGTTGGTAGTTTCCGTATGATCGTCTCGATCGCCTCAAAGGCAAGAGACGCGGGGTCGTCAGCGATGTCCCTGGGTCAGACAATAGAATTTTTGCGCGTGTTTTGCAAACAAGCCACAAAAATGGATAATTTTTATTCTTAAAGCGAACCTCGTACCGTGATATCTGCTTTTTCTCTTGATTTTGCGGCATTGAGAAGCTAGAGGAGTTCCCCGAAGACATAGCATCTCTTCGAAAACTTGATGTCACGGACACGCTCTAATTTCATATAACACCCCTACGCGCTGCGAACTTTTCGGCTTCAGCGCCATCCGCGCCAAATTTATTCTCGATTACTGGAATAAAAGTGATGACCTCTGGGATAGCCTTCGATCGTCCCGATCGTCTCAGTAGTCTGAGAGCGTTTCCATATGATCGCTTCAAAATTTACATGATCGTCCCGATCGTACGGATAGAACTCAACTCTAGCCAAGCGATCGAGGTCGTCTCAGTCGTCCGGGTCGTTTGCGATCGTCTGGGTAGCGTTTCCATATGATCGTCCCGATCGTCTGAACATTTTTTGAGACGACTGGGACTATCCGGACGATCATATGGAAACCAAACTGACACATTTAGTGTTGAATAATCATATCAGTTAGTCGTCTTTTCATGTTTGGATAAGGAAGTCGTTCTGATAACGCATGTCAGAAATACATCAATCAAAGAGCCGCAGTTGGTACACGTGATACAGCAGGAATTTGCATGACACACTGGAACTAGCCTAGTTCAAGGTTCCTCCTCTCACAGTGAAAAGGCATCCTTAGTATAACGCAACTTTGAATCGAACAACGCTACTTCGGCTCTTTTTTACTGAGAAAAAATCAGCTCCAGACATGAAGGTGTTTTTCATTATTGCAACCATATCCGTGCTGATTCCTGCCTTCGCGGAAGCCTCTCTACAATGCGTCTCCTGCGCTGGCGGCAGCTGCGAGACCAGCAATCCCAAGACAGAAGATTGTGACGAGAAATGTTACACCATGGAATTGCGGAAGAAGAGTCCTAATGAAGACGACCCGTTCGTCGTGAAAGGATGCACAAGTGACGGCCTGTTTTGGCGACGATCATGTGTCAACAAATGTTACGACTCCAAAAAGGAGTTTGGCTCATCGCTGTACTATATGTGCGTTCACTGTTGCTCCAAAGACAAATGCAATTCCTGTTCGCGGGTAAAGGATGGAATAATCATGGTTGTCGTGTCCGCTGCTGTTGCTCTAGTCAAGTATCTGTACTTTTAGAAGGACGCAAGTAATCGATAACTGTCTTTGGATTGAGGAACAACTGGAACTTTTAACGGAATAATTAGTGTCGTAGACAGTAGTCTCTTAGGTGAAATGTTCTCATCTGTTTTCCAGCTGGCGTAAGTAGCTAGATAGAGTCTGACCCAGCCGTGATTGGAGAATTATATACTTTCGATACTTATAGGCTAGGCTTACTAGTGTACGTGTATGTTACAGTCAAAATAAACAACGAGCTTTCATGGAAATTTTTAACCTTTTTTTCTTTTTTGCACAAAAGGCTGTTTTGTCTTGTCATTTGGCGAGCCCCGCAAACTTTTTTCGAATACATTTTCTGCTCTACGAACTTCTTTGCAAGTGTGAAAAGTCCGTTCGTCTCATTGTCTTTTAAATCTCATCATTAAAACTACAGTAAAATACAAATGCTTAGCATCAGAACTCATGTTCACGATCCTAAGTAACTCGACCGTATCACTGGCATCCTAAAGCCGATCTGCTCTGCTGATCATTTTACGCACCACTCTCTCAATAGGAATTTGGCAAACACTCTCGGCTATATATAAACGCCTGATGCGTAAAGCGCGAGGATGATTTAGCATATACCTTTTTCAGTTACCAACGTTCTTTCCAGTGTGACCCCAGCGTTTTAGTAAATCTCTAAGTTAACAATAATGCTATTGAGGGAGTTGGCAGTAAGCTAACTGAGCTTTTTTGGGGGCCAGGCTTTAGCGCTGTGTCACGCTATTTGTTATTTTTGAAATAAAACAACGTGCATGTCTTCGCATCACTTAAATTCTAAAAATAATAGTCCAGTTTTGTTAAGTAAGGCTATATTTAGTCATTGAAAACTAGACAGTTTCATTTTTTTTTGCAACAGATGGAAAGGAAGGGCATGGATTGAGGCTTGTAACAATTGGCTCCATGTTTTCAAGAATGCTATGCCTGCAAAAATCATCATCAAAAAGGTTATGGTTAGTGCCCCATGATGAAATTTTACTGAGTTTGTCATCTTTTTCCAAACCATGTGAATGGCGAAAGTCAGTAAGGACCGTTTTCCTGAATATGAATACAGGGAATAAGCTCTTAAAATCACTTGTTTTAGCTCTCATTGCGTGGTAAAATCCAGAAATCTGGTGGACATTATAAATAACAATGAATAAAGTATACCAGCCGTCCAAAAAATTTATGATTGAAGAGATTTGTCACAAAATCATAAATCTGAGTATTCTTATTCCGGAGTACGATCATTCGAATACAGTCGCCCTTGGAGTGATGCGTTTTGCAATGTCATCGTGACATATCCCCTTTATCCAACCTTAAGGAATATGGTACGAGATAATTGTTTCGTGGGTTACTATCTTTGCTGCTGTCCTCCCTCATTTTTCTTTCAGTTTCTACGAAGAGACCCACCAAGCTGGGCCGCTGGGGACCCGTGACTAAAACTCTCCCCGTTTTGATACCATATCGCATTACTGGCAATTCAGTAGCCTGCTGTTACAGTTGCATGCGAGGCGCCTCGAGCAATTGCAAGATCCGGCAAGCCATTTTTTTGTATATCTGTTTAGCGGTAAATTATATTAAGAACCATGTGACTGAGAGTAAAATGTTCACCAAGCAGAAGTTAAGATTGAAAAAGTATATCCGTATTCGATAAGGCTTTTGAGGATACGATTTTAAGGCAAAACTTCTACAACCCAGCCCTTGCGTGCCTTAACGTGTGTTTCTTTTGCATTGTTATGTCCTTGTTTAGGGGTGGGAGCCCGGGAGACGAATAGGGAGAGGAAGGGGTACGGGAAATGGGAGGAGAAAGAGCGGGAGGTGCGAATTCTAAAAGGGGGTAAACGGGAGAAATATGGGTCCCTAGCCGATTTATAGCGATTTTATGGGTTTTATTGGAACCAGTTGGCTACTCTTCTACCAAGTATGCCTAGAGAGATCGAGCAAACCAGCTACAACGAAACAATAACAAGCAATCGTTTTTGCCCAGTTGAATCAACCTCGTTCCCAGGTTCTCTCTCCTACCCATCGAGAGACGGGTCTCTCTCTCACTCGCTCCGTAGGGACCGGTAGGAGAGAACCCTGGGAACGAGGTTGAAACTGAATCCTTATACTTCTGGTCCCAGTTGTTCAAAATGTGGATAACGCCATCCAGGGGATAAATGTCTATACACGGGATAGTGCAATTGGTTTCCCTAAAATTTATCCATTGGATAGTGATTTATCCGGTGGATAGCACTATCCAGTTTTTGAACAACTGGGCAAGATCTAAGATTAGGCAACAGTGCCTACTCTCACATTTCGACCTAGCCTGGAATATCATGCCTTCCTTGAAGGTTATAGGAGAGGTGATATGATAAGGGCTTGTTGTACACACTGAAGGAACGCTTTAAAGCGTGGTTTCCATATGATCGTCCGGATCGTTCCGATCGCCCCAGTCGTTTCAAAATATTTCGAGACGATCCGGACGACTGGGGCGGTTGGTAGTTTCCGTATGATCGTCTCGATCGCCTCAAAGGCAAGAGACGCGGGGTCGTCAGCGATGTCCCTGGGTCAGACAATAGAATTTTTGCGCGTGTTTTGCAAACAAGCCACAAAAATGGATAATTTTTATTCTTAAAGCGAACCTCGTACCGTGATATCTGCTTTTTCTCTTGATTTTGCGGCATTGAGAAGCTAGAGGAGTTCCCCGAAGACATAGCATCTCTTCGAAAACTTGATGTCACGGACACGCTCTAATTTCATATAACACCCCTACGCGCTGCGAACTTTTCGGCTTCAGCGCCATCCGCGCCAAATTTATTCTCGATTACTGGAATAAAAGTGATGACCTCTGGGATAGCCTTCGATCGTCCCGATCGTCTCAGTAGTCTGAGAGCGTTTCCATATGATCGCTTCAAAATTTACATGATCGTCCCGATCGTACGGATAGAACTCAACTCTAGCCAAGCGATCGAGGTCGTCTCAGTCGTCCGGGTCGTTTGCGATCGTCTGGGTAGCGTTTCCATATGATCGTCCCGATCGTCTGAACATTTTTTGAGACGACTGGGACTATCCGGACGATCATATGGAAACCAAACTGACACATTTAGTGTTGAATAATCATATCAGTTAGTCGTCTTTTCATGTTTGGATAAGGAAGTCGTTCTGATAACGCATGTCAGAAATACATCAATCAAAGAGCCGCAGTTGGTACACGTGATACAGCAGGAATTTGCATGACACACTGGAACTAGCCTAGTTCCAAGGTTCCTCCTCTCACAGTGAAAAGGCATCCTTAGTATAACGCAACTTTGAATCGAACAACGCTACTTCGGCTCTTTTTTTACTGAGAAAAAAATCAGCTCCAGACATGAAGGTGTTTTTCATTATTGCAACCATATCCGTGCTGATTCCTGCCTTCGCGGAAGCCTCTCTCCAATGCGTCTCCTGCGCTGGCGGCAGCTGCGAGACCAGCAATCCCAAGACAGAAGATTGTGACGAGAAATGTTACACCATGGAATTGCGGAAGAAGAGTCCTAATGAAGACGACCCGTTCGTCGTGAAAGGATGCACAAGTGACGGCCTGTTTTGGCGACGATCATGTGTCAACAAATGTTACGACTCCAAAAAGGAGTTTGGCTCATCGCTGTACTATATGTGCGTTCACTGTTGCTCCAAAGACAAATGCAATTCCTGTTCGCGGGTAAAGGATGGAATAATCATGGTTGTCGTGTCCGCTGCTGTTGCTCTAGTCAAGTATCTGTACTTTTAGAAGGACGCAAGTAATCGATAACTGTCTTTGGATTGAGGAACAACTGGAACTTTTAACGGAATAATTAGTGTCGTAGACAGTAGTCTCTTAGGTGAAATGTTCTCATCTGTTTTCCAGCTGGCGTAAGTAGCTAGATAGAGTCTGACCCAGCCGTGATTGGAGAATTATATACTTTCGATACTTATAGGCTAGGCTTACTAGTGTACGTGTATGTTACAGTCAAAATAAACAACGAACTTTCATGGAAATTTTTAACCTTTTTTTCTTTTTTGCACAAAAGGCTGTTTTGTCTTGTCATTTGGCGAGCCCCGCAAACTTTTTCGAATACATTTTCTGCTCTACGAACTTCTTTTGCAAGTGTGAAAAGTCCGTTCGTCTCATTGTCTTTTAAATCTCATCATTAAAACTACAGTAAAATACAAATGCTTAGCATCAGAACTCATGTTCACGATCCTAAGTAACTCGACCGTATCACTGGCATCCTAAAGCCGATCTGCTCTGCTGATCATTTTACGCACCACTCTCTCAATAGGAATTTGGCAAACACTCTCGGCTATATATAAACGCCTGATGCGTAAAGCGCGAGGATGATTTAGCATATACCTTTTTCAGTTACCAACGTTCTTTCCAGTGTGACCCCAGCGTTTTAGTAAATCTCTAAGTTAACAATAATGCTATTGAGGGAGTTGGCAGTAAGCTAACTGAGCTTTTTTGGGGGCCAGGCTTTAGCGCTGTGTCACGCTATTTGTTATTTTTGAAATAAAACAACGTGCATGTCTTCGCATCACTTAAATTCTAAAAATAATAGTCCAGTTTTGTTAAGTAAGGCTATATTTAGTCATTGAAAACTAGACAGTTTCCATTTTTTTTTTGCAACAGATGGAAAGGAAGGGCATGGATTGAGGCTTGTAACAATTGGCTCCATGTTTTCAAGAATGCTATGCCTGCAAAAATCATCATCAAAAAGGTTATGGTTAGTGCCCCATGATGAAATTTTACTGAGTTTGTCATCTTTTTCCAAACCATGTGAATGGCGAAAGTCAGTAAGGACCGTTTTCCTGAATATGAATACAGGGAATAAGCTCTTAAAATCACTTGTTTTAGCTCTCATTGCGTGGTAAAATCCAGAAATCTGGTGGACATTATAAATAACAATGAATAAAGTATACCAGCCGTCCAAAAAATTTATGATTGAAGAGATTTGTCACAAAATCATAAATCTGAGTATTCTTATTCCGGAGTACGATCATTCGAATACAGTCGCCCTTGGGTGATGCGTTTTGCAATGTCATCGTGACATATCCCCTTTATCCAACCTTAAGGAATATGGTACGAGATAATTGTTTCGTGGGTTACTATCTTTGCTGCTGTCCTCCTCATTTTTCTTTCAGTTTCTACGAAGAGACCCACCAAGCTGGGCCGCTGGGGACCCGTGACTAAAACTCTCCCCGTTTTGATACCATATCGCATTACTGGCAATTCAGTAGCCTGCTGTTACAGTTGCATGCGAGGCGCCTCGAGCAATTGCAAGATCCGGCAAGCCATTTTTTGTATATCTGTTTAGCGGTAAATTATATTAAGAACCATGTGACTGAGAGTAAAATGTTCACCAAGCAGAAGTTAAGATTGAAAAAGTATATCCGTATTCGATAAGGCTTTTGAGGATACGATTTTAAGGCAAAACTTCTACAACCCAGCCCTTGCGTGCCTTAACGTGTGTTTCTTTTGCATTGTTATGTCCTTGTTTAGGGGTGGGAGCCCGGGAGACGAATAGGGAGAGGAAGGGGTACGGGAAATGGGAGGAGAAAGAGCGGGAGGTGCGAATTCTAAAAGGGGGTAAACGGGACAAATATGGGTCCCTAGCCGATTTATAGCGATTTTATGGGTTTTATTGGAACCAGTTGGCTACTCTTCTACCAAGTATGCCTAGAGAGATCGAGCAAACCAGCTACAACGAAACAATAACAAGCAATCGTTTTTGCCCAGTTGAATCAACCTCGTTCCCAGGTTCTCTCTCCTACCCATCGAGAGACGGGTCTCTCTCTCACTCGCTCCGTAGGGACCGGTAGGAGAGAACCCTGGGAACGAGGTTGAAACTGAATCCTTATACTTCTGGTCCCAGTTGTTCAAAATGTGGATAACGCCATCCAGGGGATAAATGTCTATACACGGGATAGTGCAATTGGTTTCCCTAAAATTTATCCATTGGATAGTGATTTATCCGGTGGATAGCACTATCCAGTTTTTGAACAACTGGGCAAGATCTAAGATTAGGCAACAGTGCCTACTCTCACATTTCGACCTCGCCTGGAATATCATGCCTTCCTTGAAGGTTATAGGAGAGGTGATGTTAGATGACGAAGCTTTCTGCTTCTAATCTTCTAATCTTTTGCCATCTTCTGCAGCTCTACTAGAACAGCTGAGGTACCACGCTTTCCGCTGTCCAGCTTTTTCTTTTTCTGGCAAACGTCTTCCCAGTTTGGTCAGTGCCAACTGAAATTGATCAATCAGAAACGGGGAAATATTTTTGAATACTATATTAACAATAATAATAACAATAATAACATAAAAACACTGGTGCTTGTTACACCTTAAAAAGCACCACCCTTATGATGAGTGAAGATGACAGACGATGATTCATCCATGAAAAGAGTGAATGGGGAAGGAACTGGGGAAACTGGTGAAGCTGCTTGGCCTGGCAGGTGTCCCACTGTAGGGCAGGGTGGGCCCCGTCGTCATCCAGCTACTTCCAGATTAAAATGGAGCAGAGATATGAACATTGCTGTAATGGAGTGCTACTATCTGAGTAAACCAGTTGATGAAAGTGGCAGACGAGGCCGTGGTATAGACAGAGAATGCATGCTGCCTGGAAGGAAAGAGGTTTGCCAAAGATAACAGAGCAGAGACTATGTGATCAAGCTAGGGCGATCAGAAAGACTGAGTGGTTTACTTCCGTCGAGCTGGATGAAATCAGGAGAAGAATGATTACGGTAGATGAAGAATTAGAGGAACAGGATGCCGGGTGTATAGACACAGAACCTGAACAGGTCGATGAACTCAATGGAGATGTCAAACGTGCAGATATACAGACAGTGATACGCATGCGAAAAGTCATTGTAGTGCCTGTTGTTATTGGGGCCCTTGGAACCGTATCAGTCAACTTTAAGGAGTACATGAAGCGAATCGGCGTGAACGTGAGGTTGGAAGTTATCCAGAAAACAGCATTGTTGGGGACAGCAAAGATACTAAGGAGAGTATTGTCCCTGTTAGAAGAAGGAGAAGAGAGACCTGGGACCCTTAATGACTTGTTGTAACCCGCTCCCAAGGACTATAAACCAGGCCGAACATCCTGCCTGAGTCTACAAGGAATGGACATAACAATGACGATGATGATGATAATAAGCCTGATATTGTGGTATAGAACAGAAGTGCCTGATTTTTGATGTTGCTTGTCTACTTGACACCCCAGCGAAAGACAAAGAGAAAGAGAAAATTGAGAACTACCAGGACGTGAATCGGGAGTTCAAACGTATCTGGAAATTGTGCAGAGTAACTGTGGTGCCAGTCATAATTGATGCATTAAGAAATATCTCGAAAGGCATAGAAAAGTGGTTAGTAGACATTGGTGTCACATGTCGTTTAGAATCATTGCAGAAAGAGCGCCCCGTTCTTTCTTCGTACCCATTACTTCTAAGCAGGCTAAGTTCTTATATATAAAAATAATTTAATTATTTATATTGCGCAGGTATTCATAAAAATGATCAAATGCGTATTACGTTAGTAATCGAAGTATAAGTCGTTCCGTCGATCTGTGGATCGCTCGATATGTGATCGGTTGGTGTCGTCTTGTATATAAGTTTAAGTGGTACTTTCCCGTTTAACGAAGAAGAAGATATACAAGATCAGATTCACAATGCTGCCTTCATGTACCCACAGGACCCATGGCTGGAGATATTAGTTAATGCTATTGACTTAATTAACAACCTCTTACAAGTCCAGCAACGCTGTCGATTCACGTGTGATAAGTCGCTCGTTCACCCATAGTATGAGGGCGTCCAGACCTGGATGGACTTGAGGAGTCTGGAGGATGCTTTAGGCGAGCGTTACCTTACACACGAAAGCGACGAAGCCAGATGGCAAAAGTACACTGAGCAACCCTAAGCGAGCCAACATGGAGAACCAGCGGGGGAAACAACGCGGCCAACTAATAACAGATTTTTCCCGCCAAAGTCAGGACAAAAATCTAGAACAGAGATGTGGCTTCTACTCTTGATTCTAGATGAAATCCTTAAGTGCGATCATTCAAATCTGAGTAGGACTTTAAAACCTGCTTTGTAGTCATAGATAAAGAAACATTCCTGGGGAAAAGAAATGAATTGTAACAATAAATATTTAGGGTCTGGTGTGGCCGACTAGTAAGGAGGGGGGTGAATGGGGGTATGCAAATCCGCCGATCCGTGGTATTTTTAGGCCCGATTCGTCGATCCGACTTCATTTTTGTTCAAATCCGAATCCGTGTTACTTTAAAAATTTTTCGTCGTATATAGAAAGTCGCGTTGTAGCATGAAAAGATGAATTACTTAATATAGTTGTTCTGTACGTAATCGCAACAGATGCTGGACTTTATGTTTAAGAAGTTTTCGTTACAGCTTCAAAACATTAAGCATTAGGGACTGAGCTTATAATGTTTCTTCCAACAATACAGATTTGACTAATCAAATAGTGCGTAAAAGATTTTTCAATCAATTTACTTACTGACATCACTTTGGACATTCTTCTAGTCGAGCCGCAAAATTCGGAAGAGGCAGAACTCAACTTTATGGTAATTTGCTTACCACTAAGTATTTCCATGGTTCATCTTGGAAGTCTTGAGACCATAATGTTTTTCACATAAACATGTTTCCACTTGGCAACAGACGGGTAAAAGGGTTAGCCACGGCAAACTGCATTTGTTTTCCGGTGCAGATACAGACTTTCATTTACTCGTAGTTTGTTTTGTACTCAATGATCGTCAATCCTAGCATTAAATATAAGGAGCAAACTCCAGTTTATCATTTCACCGATCAATTTGTAAATTTGATTTTTTTATAGTTCATGAGTCGCTGTCAATCCTAGCATTAAATGTGAGGGCCCAAAAATCGAGTATAACAGTCCAGCGGATGTGATTACGGAAAATAACTCTCATCTTACGAAATGAATGTGGGAGGCGCTGTTCAACTTTATCAGCAATGCTTTCTCCTAGCCCCAGCTCTTTTGCAGTTACGTGCAGCCCAGCAAACGTACTGCAACATTTAATTGGTAAAACAACTAATTTGACGATTTTCAAGGAGATATTTGTCTGTAAAATAGAGCCTCCGTTAGCGGGAAAACGTAGAAGCATTTGTATGAAAACTAAAAGTAAGACTTCTCGCTTCTCAGCGAACCGATGCCCTTCAAACTTAATTGGTTAACTGTTTTTAGTTTGTAAATCATAGAAATTTCAGAATTTCAACTTTCCTCAAATTATAGAACATCAAACTCCCGACTTTTACGATACATTTATTGTAAATTGACACAGCATCGAAACTTATTTTTTGAATAAAGTCATCGCCTTTGGCACCTTCGTGGTAGAAAAAGGCTACACACTCGATAGTTCTAGTTTCCATTTTGCAATTTAGACAATTCACACGAACGCATTCACAGATCTTGTCAGGTCACTTAGCATTACCGCCATTACCCGAACCATGTGTCACCATGCAGGAACCATGCACAAGGTTGCCTGACGTCATTTCCGGCACGCTGTCTATACTAGAATACATGTATATGCGTCGGGTCACGAGAAAGTCTCTTCCGGAAACCTCGGAAGTGGAACGTTAGCCGACAAAATACCAGCACATTGACCAAGGCCGACCGAAAATTGATGATCCGATCCACAATCCGAACTTCTAGACTGA
Source organism: Porites lobata (assembly GCA_942486035.1). Classification (NCBI taxonomy): domain Eukaryota; kingdom Metazoa; phylum Cnidaria; class Anthozoa; order Scleractinia; family Poritidae; genus Porites; species Porites lobata. Next base: position 4,561,656 of record CALNXK010000014.1, read on the forward strand.
CAGAATCCGGAAACCGGGCCAAAACTTTCAGCTGACCCGCGATCCACGGTATTTTTCAAATCCGCGAATCCGCTCGATTTATCGCCGAAATCCACAATCCGAGAGCTTTTTAAGGCCAAATCCGCCGATCCGCAGACCTATTCACCCCCCTCAGTAAGCGTTGGAAGGAGAAATTTGAGAGGTGTTTCAAATGATGGGGAAGATCTTTCCAGGGGTCAACAACTACAGACTGAATCGACTGTTTTCCAGTGTTCGTTCTTGTGCGGTTATTAAAGTTCTTTTTAGGGCATATCGTGTACTATCGATGTACTATAATAATTTACTTGATCAGCATACCAAAAATAATTATAGAAAATGCTTGGCAACTCTCTTTTGTACCAGCGGAATGCATATAAGGGCTGTAATTTCTCCGACAGTATATTGAGTAAATTCATGAGGGGTTCTTCCCTTGAGTTACGGCGAAAAACGTCGCTCTAATTACTGCATTTTGTTTTACTTGGACTTTGTTGATTTGTGACGTTTGCAACTAGAAACTGCCCCATGCTAATATAGTTATAATATTAATAGCTGGTTGAGTTGGAAAAAGAACATGCAGTGCCTTAATTCAAGGAAAATGCGTCTATTAATTTCGAGCGATTCTCGAACAGATGTACGCTACGTGATATTTCCAAGAAATTTTATCGCCGATTAATACACCGAGGTCTTCGCGTTCAAGCTAGTTACATCTACCATCATTGTCTGTTATCTCTATAATGATGTTATGAGCGCTTCAGATCATGAAAATAAAAACTGATCATTTAAACCTTGACAAATCCGTCACTTAAGCTTGTTAACACGCTAAGATTCATTTTTTTTCTAAATTATCGTTTTCCAAGGAGTTTTCCAAGACATCGCGAAATCTAACAAATTAATACTAATCTCTTAAATTATCTCGCTTCCCACAGTATAATTTCTTTGATGTCTTACTTGCTCACCTTGACGTGTCAAGGCCTGTTTACACGTGCGAGTAATATAGCTCGTTTTGTCGCGCAACACAAATTATCGTGTCAAGTAAATTCATTCTCTCCGTTTAGTTAAACAATAGTTCCAACGTTCCTTACAACGGAGTATGTTTGTTTTGGTCAATTGAGAGATTAGTGTATATAGTTTTCCATCATCATTATCGTTTCGGCACACATTTTTTGAAGCTGAGAAAACATCGGACAGCATTTTGGTAAGTGCGTGTTTTTTAAGAACTGTTATTGTTTTTTCGGCTTTCCGCAAAACTATTGTACCTTTTCCAGCCTTTTAAACCTTTTTAACCCAGTTATTTTCTTTACGCAAAAGGAAGCAAGGAGGCCGCGTTCCTTCCTTGCTTCTAAAGCTTTCCTGGTGAAGCTCGCACGAAAGATAAGAAAAACGTACCATATTTTCTTTCCTTCTCTGAACTAAGTTGCCTTTTTATTTTCGTAATCATTGCATAGTCACCATCGTTTAAACCTAGCTTTTAAAACGCTTTCTACTACTTTTCGATGTTCTTCTCGTTTTAAACATGAAGATACGAAGTACTGTGTTATTCACGAAATTATAAGCGCGCCATCGGAATAAGTGAACTTATTCTTCCATCTCGCTAGAGATTTTGCATGAATAAGTTCTTAGAAAGGATTTTCTTCCTAAAAGGGTTATTTTTCCATTGCGTAAAAGGAAGTAAGGCATCTTTGTCATGTCTCAGTAGTAAGTCTTTCAAGCATGCATGAAACTGAATAATAAAAGAAGATTACATTATATTTTAATGGGTGGATTCCTTTCAACCGTCTCGCAAACTATAGGTCATGAATTCGACCAACAAGGCCACCTTTTTTTTTTTTTTTGCTTTGACGTGAAACGAAGAAGCCGCATATCGCTTCCTTTCTATTTATGCTAATAATAAAGGATTTCTTGTTATGGCACGCATACTATAAATTGCTGATAAACTTTTTTTCTTGGGTGAATTTATTTAACCTTCTTTCAAAGAAATTAAGAAAGGTCAGCAGTGTAGAAATTTAAAGCTAACAGCCTTTCCCAAAAAAAAAACAAACGTTCGTGGACCTGCAGAACTGAACTCTTTATCTAGAATTTCATTGTCATTACGGTTATGAAATGCTAACTTCGGCACTGTATTAGACAAAGTTTATAACCGCTTTCGTCATCATTGTAAAACAATATGGGATACGTTTTACTCGTTTGACACATGCTCATTAGCGAAATAGTAAAATGACGCTAATCTTTGAAAATTCCTTAGCAACATCTAACATCTGGGATAAAATGAGAATAACGCCATGTCACAGAAACGTATGGAACAAAACTCAGTTCAATCAGGAATCGAAACGGTGACCAGTTAAAGAGCCGGTTTTAAAAAAATACTTCGGTCTTTTATGCTAGGTGAGTTTGCTGTGCCACTTTCAATTTTCATTCAGGTTATAATTGTGCAAAGAGGTTAAATTATTAACTAAGTGTACAGTTTATACTAAACGTATTGGCAACCGAAGGGAATCATGCTTTGTTCATTTGCTGCTAGGCCTACAGTTCACTCGACTGGTATAGGTCAGGGCACCCCCAACGACAGTTCCCTCCTAAATGCATTGAAAACACTTTTTAGGGTTTTTGGCTATCCAGAGTACTTTTAGATCTCTAGAATCGTTAATAAGTGGTGCTAAAAAAACATGTCTTTTCGGTCATCCTAGGAGAACTTGAGTATTTTCTAAATTACAAGGCCCTTGTCTTCTGTGTTATTTCCCGAAAATTTTAGCTGCAGTTTAAAGTTTTACGAAAGTGAGAATTTTTCTGATTCCTCTCTGTATCGCATTTTTGATTCCAAAAATTTTAGGTTTCCTAAATATTTCCAAAAATAGCTTAACATATGGAGTGAAATGGGAAACGATTAACTTTAGAAAACCGTAGGGAATTTATTAGATAAGCTACGAAAATTGTTCACGAAAGGAACGGTCATCTAGCAATTTTTAGCCTTCCTCAAGTTATAGAAAATTCCACGCAATTTTTGCCTATCCCAACAGATTTTTCACAGAAAACAGTCGTTGGGTGCCCCTAATAGATGGAGAAAACTGGAGCGTAGCTAATGAGATATTACACATCTCACATCCCTCCCTTTCACCAAAGAACAAAAAATATGAAAGGGCAGCTAACGTATGCACTCGAAAGGAATTACGCCGCCCGAAATAAGCGTCACACTTAACAACAAAATCCTCTCCTTTAGGCATTTGTTATGCTGATGTGACTTATAAACAGGGGAAGATAAGCCTGCAATGCAAACGTATTTTGGATTCTGAGGGTGAGCTGAGCTGCTTATTAATATTCGTAATGGCATGGCCGCCATCTTTTTTTACTTTAAAGAAAAAAAAGAAAAAGAAAGTAAGAATAGGAAGTGATGTGTTACTATTCCCGAAATTAAAAATACGTCTCCGGAATAAGTACCGTCCTCAAATGATCAGGATCTCTACACGGACAAGTCGAAAAATTTAACAAGCATCGCCGAGCTTTTTCAAGCAAATGCATCAAAATTGATTTTTTTTTCTCTTGCCGTCAAAACATCTCAATCGCCTGAACATTTATAGAGCATTCACCAAAGGAAATCCTCAAAATCACTACATGTTAGGCGAGAAAGAAGCACAATTAAAAATAATATTTCTCAATCTTTTTTTCGTGGTAAGCATTAAGGTCACAATTTCCACTGAAAATTAAAGAGGTTGGACATAGAAAGAAATGCTCTTAGACCGGCACTAGAGTAAGGCGGGAATATTATCCGTTTATTGGATACCATCATTTGAGGAGGAAAATAACCTAGAAAGATAACTATAGATCTTGGCTAGTTAATCAGAAAAGTAAAGAGCATCATTTGGCGAAACGTTTTCTGCTCATCTCTTTTAAGATTCCTGAAACGGCGTCAAGGATTAAACGTGAAGAATCTGGCATGTCGACCGAGCCTGAACCAACAATGGACTCAAATCCAGAGCCTGGACCCCACTGGCCGAGCGCATTTGAAACCTGGGGAAAAGCCTGGGACCTACACATTTACCTATTTGCAGTGCTGTACTTGTTGATTGCTGGAACGTCTGCCAGTGCGCTCGTTTATGATGTCATTGCCAATCACGGTATAAAAGGACTGAAGCTGACTCTGTACCTGACATTGCTGTTTATTGGTTGTTCAAGGGCCTTTATTTTATTTTTCGATCCATATAGCTCGCGAGGAATCCTGGGCCTGCTCACTACTTACATCACGTGGTCTTTAGGCCTTCCGTGCGTCCTTGCGGCTCTCGGTCTTCTGCTTCTCGTGTTCGCAGACGCGACAAAGATGAATCTTGCACCTCCGCGCTTTCAGAAATTATCCACCGCAATGGGTGCGATGGTTTTCAACATTCTCATCGTTATCGCAACAGATCTCATTTTCCTTCTCACCAGCAAAGGCTTCATTTTGCTAATACTTTGTTACGTTTATTTTCTACTTCTTGGCCTGATACTTACCTCCGGATTCCTTCGAATTGGATGTCAGATTTCCAACAACTCGGCGGCACAAATTTACGGCGATGGAGGCCTTTCCAGGCTTCGTATCCTCGCTTTTATCTCTGCTACTCTCAACATGCTCTTTCTTGGCGTCCAGACCTACTCGGTTATCGAATTTGGCGTCCTATCGGAAATGCCCTGCGCATGGCCCTGGTACGCTGTACAGACCCTACTGCGGGCGCTTGAAGTGAGCATGTGTCTTGTGATGATGGCTATTGTGTTTAATAACAGATTCAGTTCATTTTCATTTTGTTGTAAAAAATTTCGCCAAAACCGATTTAACAACACTGTTTCACCTTTGCCACCAGGTTTTGCAAAGGCATAAACAAGTAAAAACCCTTATAGTCAAGAATTCGCAACCTTATACCGCTTGTTGGCCCCTAGGAAATCAAAGCTCTTCGCCAATGCTACTGGCTGTAGAATAAAAGGATTTCTTTGACGGCAGACTCTCTTTTTTAAAAAAAATTAATGACTGGTCTGAAAGGCGAGCCTAAAATAGCTGTAAACATCTGTTAAAGTTTAATGATCTTAGGGAATGTATACGTAGTTCGAGTGTTCTTTTTAGTCTGTCTTAAAGCAATGAGCCGCATTCTACCTAGTTTCCATATTTTTCTACTCTCACCAAATGGTCGTGGGTTATCAAGATATAAAAATTAAAAGGCTTCATAAACAAAGAAGCCGAAAGAGCGAAGAGCTTTTTCTTTTAGGGCCAAAGAATTCGAAATATATTAAAAACGGCAGGTTGCGGTAAGTCATGCGGTAGAATAGCCGGAAAAACAAAGAGCAATTAAAGAAGCAGCTGTAACGGCTTAGAGAATCTGCTTGTAGTCTGAGAAAAAGTAGGCAATGGCCTCTCTGAGGAATATTTAAATTTTCAAGTCATTGTCTGCTATTTTCTTTTGTTCCTCCTTTCTTGAACACATTCGTGATATCTAAAGAAGGTTCTAAAGCGGTTGATGAAGACAAGTTTCTCTTGCTCGTCAATGCACCAGGTCATACATATACACCAACCGATGCCACAGGTTACCCAAACTTACAAACTGTACCGTACGAGTTGGGAATCTGGGTACTAGAAACTGAACAAGGGATCGAAGTTTGTATTGAATAAACCTCAGCCAAAATTTGCGTTTATTATCGCAAGAAATTAATGATGTATTTACCACATGTATGTGGCTTTTAGTAGCGTTTATTTTTTTATGAGTATTCGTGAGGGGAAGAGTGTATAAAAGCGTTAAAAACGACTCAAAAAAGGCCCACAAGCATGGTCCTCTGCTTGAACAACACGTAAAAGTTCTTAGTGAAACAATTAACTAAGCACAGCACTGATTTCAGGTGAGGAGAGAAAGAATAAGAATGAAAGAGTAGGTGGCTGAAGCGAAGGCGTTTTTGAAGGACGCACATCAACCGGAAGTCTGGCCTTTTTCCTTTTTACATGCTTTGACGCTCCCAAATTTGCATTACTCAGTGTCTTTACCCCTAGAGACACCATTTGCCCGAACATTTGGGCAAGTCCACTGCCCAAGAGTGCAAAACATCAACTTTCCGTTAATGTACGTCACCCAATAACGCGTGAGAAGCGTGCCGGGGAGGGAGACAAGACAAAAACGGCTGCGATGGACCATGGAAGCCGGGGTGGGGCTGAGTTGAAGGGAAATGGGCAATCACGTTGAAAAGAAAAAACCTAGTCATGTAAGCTCCATGATCGTTTTTTTGTGTGTAAACTAAAACTCTCTCGGAACTCTCTCTGAAGGCCATGCGAGAAATTTCATTTAAAAATCAGTGTTTCTTGTAGGCCAAAACGTATTTATATAAGTGTTCACCCGAGTTTAGGTTTTTTTTTTTTTTGTTTCAACATACGGTAAGAAAGTGGCAATATAAGTTCATAGATTTCTCAAAGTCCTTTTATATTATCACATTGGCCCGCAGATGTTATCCTCCCATATCGATGATTTGCGATTTCTGCCCTCTTCGTTTAGAAAAGCGCGATTTTTAACAATTTATTATCACTAAATGTATTAAATGATTAAACAACACTATACTTAACAACACCATATGATTATGTAATATTAACAGCAATGTGGTTATCTAACCATATGCGAGAGGACTTCGAGAACAGACTTCCTGAGAAGTTGAAAGACTGCTCTACCTCGAAGTCTTTCGAAAACAAACTTCAGCGAATTGAAGTTTGCAAATTGTAATGAACAATCCTTAGCAATTCCTTAGTTAGTTTCTTAGTTAGTAATAGCTGATCACTGCGTTTTTTTTGTTATTATATTATTTATTTTTTCTGAGGGCCGTGTGTAGATTATCGGGAGATATTAAGTGCTAACCTCACTAAAAAAGTTTTATTATTATTATTATTATTATTATTATTATTATTATGTGTAATCCAGTTAACTTTGACTCTTTGTTGAGCTACACACCTTTTCTTTTTCTTTTTCCTGTTCTTTGCTCTTCTTTTCTTTCATTTAGTACCCTTAACTTGTATGGTTTACCCTATAGTTCCAGGAAGCCTATAGTTTATAAGCCCCCGGCTTCTATATAGGCTTCCTTGCCTTTACCATATTTAATCTTGTAAATAACTTAGTTGGAATATTGTAATCAAACTATCTGAGGGCTGAAACTGAGAGTGGGGTTCAGTGCCCTCCGGGGTCCCTCAGGGAACAAAATTAGGTCCATGGCTGTTTCTTGTACTTATAAATGACTTATATGTTGATGATTTAGCTAATGTATGAAAGTATGTTGACGATACGACAGCATCAGAAGTCGTTGCCAAGGGCAACCACAGTTGTGCCCGGAATATCGCAAATAAGGTCGTGGAGTGGTCTATGCAGAATAGAGTCAAACTCAATAGCGAAAAGTGTAAGGAGCTCAGAATATCTTTTGTAAAGAATGAGCCCCAGTTTGCGCCTATTGTAGTAGATGGTAAAGAACTAGAGAGAGTGACTAGTGCGAAACTACTAGGTCTGACCATATCGAGCAACCTTACGTGGAACGAACATATCAGTGACGAAATCAAGAAAGGGTCAAAGCGTCAGTATTTTTAGTGCAGTTAAAAAGATCAAGAGTTCCTCGGCATGATATGTCCACCTTTTACACTGCTTGTATACGCTCTGTTCTTACGTACGCGGCACCGGCCTCTTTTTATGCCTTGCCAAAGTACCTAAAAGACGAGTTGGTGCGAGCTGAGAAGCGGGCAATGTCTATAATATGCCCAGGACTGCCCTACCAGGAGACCATCGAACTAGTGAACATTGTCCCTATTGTAGATTTCATCACGGGGCCATGTAGTAATACTTTCGACATCATTATAAAGGACCCTGAACACTGTCTGAACAGGTTAATACAATTTAGTGGACCATCACGTTATGCCCTAAGGTGCAACAGGCGCTTCATCGTACCTAAATGCAAGACAGATCGTTTTAGGAACAGTTTTATTATTAGATCCTGCATCGATAATATATATACGTAGATTTTTAGTCCTTTTATCATATTTTTTATACTTTTATATTTACTGTACTTAGTTTTATATACACATTTTATCAGTTCAAACGTTTGTAAAGCCTTCCGGCTGCAATGTATTGGTTATTAAACTATCTATCTATCTATATATCTATCTATCTATCTCACTGTATATTATCTTTAATGTATTTCTGTATACTGTTGTTGTATTTCTGGTTAATGGCAAAATAAAATGAATGAATGAAATGTTATTGATTTCACTAGCCTTTAAAAAGTCCCTCCAGAATTTGGCATTGTTTACAATTTCTCTAGCCGAGGAGAAATTGAACACAAGGCGGCTTACGCAAAATTTTGGAGGGACAACAAAGAGTGCCAAGAGTATTATGGTATTTTTGAAAAAGGCTTATTGACTTCGCCTATTTAATCACGTCTAAGGACCTTTATACCCAGTAAAACACTGCAAACCGAAAGGTAAGGGAAGGGCTTTGAATTCAGCCTCAGGAAAATACGGGGTCGGCAATTTGAACATCCGAGTTTTTGCAGTGCGTGACACCAAAATAGAAATGCTATCTCCTCTTGATTTTCAGCAGCGTAACCATTTCAAGTATTAGAAGATATGTTTATGCGTACGTATGCTAGTTGTCGAGTGAAAAGAAAGAGCTTTTGAATTCCAGATGTTTTTGTTGATTTCCGGCGGCGATATTGGTGCACCAAAACGGTGCACCAATATGGCGTCTCAACACAAAGCTCTACAAAGGTGCGTGAAACGTTTCGGCAAAAAACTCAGAAACGGCGGACCACAAAGACCTGAGACTTTGACAAATTGTTTATATATTAGTCTTTCATAACATTACATTCTCTTGGCTTCTTCCACTGGACGGTTTCCAATTTTTTTTTTTGTTGAGTGACAGTGAAAACGATCTATACAAATAAGTGGTGTGAGATGAAAATAACTGACCGTGGTTTGTCTTTTCATCTTACAGAACTGCTCAAGTTTTAAAAATACCTAACCAAGAGAAAGATTTGTGTCTAATATTAGCCTTATGGCAAGATTATACGTAAGATATTTTTAAATTCTACTGTTTAATTTGAAATAATAACCACGAGGACGATCATATCTTTTTTAAAGTATTTTAAATCAGTTTATGGCACGCTTGAAAGTGATCAAAATTAAGGTGACCCCAGACTCCTGAAGAATGGTCAATCAACCGCAACTGAGCGTGTTTACCAACGTAACTCGTTACATTCCAGCTTTTCTCTGTCATGGCTTCAGCACACCTCTTAGCTGTCTGAACGAGAACAACTTGCCCTTCAATTATCAGCTCCGCACGAAGGTCTTGAAAACTAGGATCACAGCCTCCTCCAATCAGGAACCTGAGGGACTTTCCAGTGATCGAAAAACCAGGTGACGTCATTGAACCTTGAGGACTATCGTATTGATATCTTCCAACCGGATAAGAGGGACTGGGCCGATTCTCGAAGGTACCAATCCACCAATCCCCTTTGTGGTTGCTAAAATGCCCTCCCCGCCGGGCTGATGGGATATCCCCGTATGTTGGCTGATTATTGAATGCAGTACCAGTCAAAGTCCACTGTGATAGATTATGATCTTCGAAGTCAAATATAGTGTAACACTCTAGTGGGAACAGAAGATAAAGATAAATGACAGTGCCGGGAGCCCATAATCAGGAGCGAGGAACTCCCATACTAGGTCTATGTCATGGCGTTTTTACGGACCGGTTTATTTTTAGACACATTTCAGGGCACTTTTTCCCGCGAAAATAGAATCTCCACCATGTCCATGGGCGCATTCGAAGTATAAGATATTAAAAAGGAAAACTAAAAAGACAAAAAATATCATGTTTTGCTGACTGGTTTGTGGTATTCAAAATTCGCACCAAAACCGTTCGTCCGTCGTGAGAACGCCTTGACACGAGCGCATGGAAGTTGCTCGCTCCGGGTCTTGGGCTCCGGACAGTGTGAAATGACTGTGACTGTGAGATGAGAAAATAATTTGTTCGTATGAAATTGGCCAGAGAAACATTCAGTGCGAACGCTTTTCTCCTGATTTCTAAAAACGCCTTAGGATATAGAAAACACGTTGGTATTTAAAGGAGATGTGTCACGAAATCTATCAAAATTTAAACAGTAGGAAATGCCAACAAATTGAGTGAAACATAAATAAAATAACTGCTAAAAAGTTCAAAAAAAAGGTATAATTATTATAACACCACAAAGGGAGTTACTGATGGACAAACTTGAAGAAGATTAAAACTGATTACAATGGCTGTTTTTGAAAACTTGTCAACCTAACAGTTTTTCAGAGTTTTTTTGTTGTTGTTATTTGTAACGTTTGATATGATGCTTGGGAGACATATTTGTTTGACACAAAGTTGTGATTTCAATTCACAAGTTATTTCTCTAAAGGATGAAAAGCAACGCTATTAAAACAAGACGTTTCGGCGACGACACGTCACCATTATCAAATGCAAATGAAAGAGACTATCAAACTTTTTTTAGGACCCTTAAAAGGATGTTCAAACGTTCTCCGAGATTAGTTGGCTCTTGTTGGTGTTTTTTTCGTTATCAGAAGTTATATCTCAACTTCCAAATTGCGAATAAGGGTCAATAAGGACATATGATTGGCATTATTGACAAAATGAACTAGACAGACGTCAAACAGCCCCTTTAAGGCGCTAGTTTTTTTAAAAAAAAAAATACGCTAGAGGGAGAAAGAATATTCCGCTTCGTATGGCACACCAGTAAACGTCATATTTGAGGGGTTTTTTCTGATAGTGATCAGGTATTGCTGTCTTTTGCAATCGCTTTCAACCGAGTTGGCAATGATACTGGCTTACCTGTGCAGTTGTATCCGCCTCCATAGAAACCAGTGTTGCAGGTACATCTGAGAGATCCTTTTGTGTTAGTACAAGTTGCGTTCGCTCCACATCTTATTTCTTGACATTTGTCTATATGTAGAACAATTTTGAAATACTGTGAATCATTTCAACCCCTCGCCTTATCACAGAACAAGCAACGTTGAATGTAGCGAGCCACACATCGCAGAATCATGCTTCACCGATAACTTCTTTGTAGTAATAATAATAATATAACCATTAGTATTATCATTATCATTGTTGCTGTCTTTCTTGCAGATTCAGTCATGTCCAATAATCACTGCTTGTAAGTCAAGTCGAGAAAGTGAGATTCAAGTGGTGCAACTCGTGTACGAGTTACTGGTGAATGCGACACATTCGAATAAAGTAAATGAGGTATAAAAATACGCTGCTGTTCTGTTTCAATGCCACTGTTTAAAACAACTAAGGACAAACAACAACAATAACAAGGACCCAAAAGAAATACTGGGATACCTGTGCAGTTGTATCCGTCTCCATGGAAACCAGTATTGCAGGTACAACTGTAAGATCCCTTTGTGTTATTACAAGCTGCGTTCTTGTTACACTGGTGAATATTTTGATCGCATTCGTCAATATCTAAGATGAAATAGTTTTAAAGTACGATCATGGAAAGCCGATCCAATAATATGCTTATGTGGAAAGTATGCAATGAGACACCAGTAACGACTACGGCGAAATCTATCGCTAAAAAGCAAAGTTAATGACTTACATTTCTATTGTTGGCCCCTTTTTTAAGCCCAACTTATTATTAAGAACAACAGCACGCTCTAACAAGCACGGGGCTTCTTTCTATCAGACAAATTTTGTCAGTCCATAAAAATGAGCTAAAGCCAGATAGGATTTATTTCATTTTCTACTAACAGAGTCGTCCTTGAACGAAATTGAAACTGATAGTGGTCATATAAAATTGTGCAAAAAGAATCAAGAAACGACCATACTCCCAGGAAACTAATGCGTGGGTGTTTCTTAAGAGAAATCGTTTTCCCTCTAATCGGAAACTTCTTTCGTTCAATTAACGCGCTTAAAGGGGACCAACAGAAATATTTTATGTGAAACAACAGCAAGCTTTATTTGCACGACTATAACAAATACAGTGTTGCAAAAGCTGTTTGTAACAGGTAAGAATTCATTCGTTATGAATTAACTGTTAACATAACATAATATATAGATTTAGCCACGGCTAAAAGCGAAGCTCCCATTGATAAATTTATAACTTAAATCAAACAACAATTTTGTATTCCACAAATCAGTTAACTTAAGGGCACATTCATGTGACGTTTGAGGGAAAAGCTAAGTGATTTTGGAGTGAAACAAATCTTGTATCGAGTTGATATAGCCTTATATGTACATCCAAAAATAGTCTTCGGTCACATTTAAGAGCAATAATGGCTCTTGATCACAGTAGATAAGGCGTGGAAAACAAATTCTTGGAAAACACATCTTATTTCTTGACATTTGTCTATATGTAGAACAATTTTGAAATACTGTGAATCATTTCAACCCCTCGCCTTATCACAGCACAAACAACGTTGAATGTAGCGAGCCACACATCGCAGAATCATGCTTCACCGATAACTTCTTTGTAGTAATAATAATAATATAACCATTAGTATTATCATCATCATTGTTGCTGTCTTTCTTGCAGATTCAGTCATGTCCAATAATCACTGCTTGTAAGTCAAGTCGAGAAAGTGAGATTCAAGTGGTGCAACTCGTGTACGAGTTACTGGTGAATGCGACACATTCGAATAAAGTAAATGAGGTATAAAAATACGCTGCTGTTCTGTTTCAATGCCACTGTTTAAAACAACTATGGACAAATAACAACAATAACAAGGACCCAAAAGAAATACTGGGATACCTGTGCAGTTGTATCCGTCTCCATGGAAACCAGTATTGCAGGTGCAACTGTAAGATCCCTTTGTGTTATTACAAGCTGCGTTCTTGTTACACTGGTGAATATTTTGATCGCATTCGTCAATATCTACGATGAAATAGTTTTAAAGTACGATCATGGAAAGCCGATCCAATAATATGCTTATGTGGAAAGTATGCAATGAGACACCAGTAACGACTACGGCGAAATCTATCGCTAAAAAGCAAAGTTAATGACTTACATTTCTATTGTTGGCCCCTTTTTTAAGCCCAACTTATTATTAAGAACAACAGCACGCTCTAACAAGCACGGGGCTTCTTTCTATCAGACAAATTTTGTCAGTCCATAAAAATGAGCTAAAGCCAGATAGGATTTATTTCATTTTCTACTAACAGAGTCGTCCTTGAACCAAATTGAAACTGATAGTGGTCATATAAAATTGTGCAAAAAGAATCAAGAAAAGACCATACTCCCAGGAAACTAATGCGCGGGTGTTTCTTAAGAGAAATCGTTTTCCCTCTAATCGGAAACTTCTTTCGTTCAATTAACGCGCTTAAAGGGGACCAACAGAAATATTTTATGTGAAACAACAGCAAGCTTTATTTGCACGACTATAACAAATACAGTGTTGCAAAAGCTGTTTGTAACAGGTAAGAATTCATTCGCTATGAATTAACTGTTAACATAACATAATATATAGATTTAGCCACGGCTAAAAGCGAAGCTCCCATTGATAAATTTATAACTTAAATCAAACAACAATTTTGTATTCCACAAATCAGTTAACTTAAGGGCACATTCATGTGACTTTTGAGGGAAAAGCTAAGTGATTTTGGAGTGAAACAAATCTTGTATCGAGTTGATATAGCCTTATATGTACATCCATAAAATAGTCTTCGGTCACATTTAAGAGCAATAATGGCTCTTGATCACAGTAGATAAGGCGTGGGAAACAAATTCTTGGAAAACACATCTTATTTCTTGACATTTGTCTATATGTAGAACAATTTTGAAATACTGTGAATCATTTCAACCCCTCGCCTTATCACAGAACAAACAACGTTGAATGTAGCGAGCCACACATCGCAGAATCATGCTTCACCGATAACTTCTTTGTAGTAATAATAATAATATAACCATTAGTATTATCATTATCATTGTTGCTGTCTTTCTTGCAGATTCAGTCATGTCCAATAATCACTGCTTGTAAGTCAAGTCGAGAAAGTGAGATTCAAGTGGTGCAACTCGTGTACGAGTTACTGGTGAATGCGACACATTCGAATAAAGTAAATAAGGTATAAAAATACGCTGCTGTTCTGTTTCAATGCCACTGTTTAAAACAACTAAGGACAAATAACAACAATAACAAGGACCCAAAAGAAATACTGGGATACCTGTGCAGTTGTATCCGTCTCCATGGAAACCAGTATTGCAGGTGCAACTGTAAGATCCCTTTGTGTTATTACAAGCTGCGTTCTTGTTACACTGGTGAATATTTTGATCGCATTCGTCAATATCTACGATGAAATAGTTTTAAAGTACGATCATGGAAAGCCGATCCAATAATATGCTTATGTGGAAAGTATGCAATGAGACACCAGTAACGACTACGGCGAAATCTATCGCTAAAAAGCAAAGTTAATGACTTACATTTCTATTGTTGGCCCCTTTTTTAAGCCCAACTTATTATTAAGAACAACAGCACGCTCTAACAAGCACGGGGCTTCTTTCTATCAGACAAATTTTGCCAGTCCATAAAAATGAGCTAAAGCCAGATAGGATTTATTTCATTTTCTACTAACAGAGTCGTCCTTGAACGAAAATGAAACTGATAGTGGTCATATAAAATTGTGCAAAAAGGATCAAGAAACGACCATACTCCCAGGAAACTAATGCGCGGGTGTTTCTTAAGAGGAATCGTTTTCCCTTTAATCGGAAACTTCTTTCGTTCAATTAACGCGCTTAAAGGGGACCAACAGAAATATTTTATGTGAAACAACAGCAAGCTTTATTTGCACGACTATAACAAATACAGTGTTGCAAAAGCTGTTTGTAACAGGTAAGAATTCATTCGTTATGAATTAACTGTTAACATAACATAATATATAGATTTAGCCACGGCTAAAAGCGAAGCTCCCATTGATAAATTTATAACTTAAATCAAACAACAATTTTGTATTCCACAAATCAGTTAACTTAAGGGCACATTCATGTGACTTTTGAGGGAAAAGCTAAGTGATTTTGGAGTGAAACAAATCTTGTATCGAGTTGATATAGCCTTATATGTACATCCAAAAAATAGTCTTCGGTCACATTTAAGAGCAATAATGGCTCTTGATCACAGTAGATAAGGCGTGGGAAACAAATTCTTGGAAAACACATCTTATTTCTTGACATTTGTCTATATGTAGAACAATTTTGAAATACTGTGAATCATTTCAACCCCTCGCCTTATCACAGAACAAACAACGTTGAATGTAGCGAGCCACACATCGCAGAATCATGCTTCACCGATAACTTCTTTGTAGTAATAATAATAATATAACCATTAGTATTATCATCATCATTGTTGCTGTCTTTCTTGCAGATTCAGTCATGTCCAATAATCACTGCTTGTAAGTCAAGTCGAGAAAGTGAGATTCAAGTGGTGCAACTCGTGTACGAGTTACTGGTGAATGCGACACATTCGAATAAAGTAAATGAGGTATAAAAATACGCTGCTGTTCTGTTTCAATGCCACTGTTTAAAACAACTATGGACAAATAACAACAATAACAAGGACCCAAAAGAAATACTGGGATACCTGTGCAGTTGTATCCGTCTCCATGGAAACCAGTATTGCAGGTGCAACTGTAAGATCCCTTTGTGTTATTACAAGCTGCGTTCTTGTTACACTGGTGAATATTTTGATCGCATTCGTCAATATCTACGATGAAATAGTTTTAAAGTACGATCATGGAAAGCCGATCCAATAATATGCTTATGTGGAAAGTATGCAATGAGACACCAGTAACGACTACGGCGAAATCTATCGCTAAAAAGCAAAGTTAATGACTTACATTTCTATTGTTGGCCCCTTTTTTAAGCCCAACTTATTATTAAGAACAACAGCACGCTCTAACAAGCACGGGGCTTCTTTCTATCAGACAAATTTTGTCAGTCCATAAAAATGAGCTAAAGCCAGATAGGATTTATTTCATTTTCTACTAACAGAGTCGTCCTTGAACGAAATTGAAACTGATAGTGGTCATATAAAATTGTGCAAAAAGAATCAAGAAACGACCATACTCCCAGGAAACTAATGCGCGGGTGTTTCTTAAGAGAAATCGTTTTCCCTCTAATCGGAAACTTCTTTCGTTCAATTAACGCGCTTAAAGGGGACCAACAGAAATATTTTATGTGAAACAACAGCAAGCTTTATTTGCACGACTATAACAAATACAGTGTTGCAAAAGCTGTTTGTAACAGGTAAGAATTCATTCGCTATGAATTAACTGTTAACATAACATAATATATAGATTTAGCCACGGCTAAAAGCGAAGCTCCCATTGATAAATTTATAACTTAAATCAAACAACAATTTTGTATTCCACAAATCAGTTAACTTAAGGGCACATTCATGTGACTTTTGAGGGAAAAGCTAAGTGATTTTGGAGTGAAACAAATCTTGTATCGAGTTGATATAGCCTTATATGTACATCCATAAAATAGTCTTCGGTCACATTTAAGAGCAATAATGGCTCTTGATCACAGTAGATAAGGCGTGGGAAACAAATTCTTGGAAAACACATCTTATTTCTTGACATTTGTCTATATGTAGAACAATTTTGAAATACTGTGAATCATTTCAACCCCTCGCCTTATCACAGAACAAACAACGTTGAATGTAGCGAGCCACACATCGCAGAATCATGCTTCACCGATAACTTCTTTGTAGTAATAATAATAATATAACCATTAGTATTATCATTATCATTGTTGCTGTCTTTCTTGCAGATTCAGTCATGTCCAATAATCACTGCTTGTAAGTCAAGTCGAGAAAGTGAGATTCAAGTGGTGCAACTCGTGTACGAGTTACTGGTGAATGCGACACATTCGAATAAAGTAAATGAGGTATAAAAATACGCTGCTGTTCTGTTTCAATGCCACTGTTTAAAACAACTAAGGACAAACAACAACAATAACAAGGACCCAAAAGAAATACTGGGATACCTGTGCAGTTGTATCCGTCTCCATGGAAACCAGTATTGCAGGTACAACTGTAAGATCCCTTTGTGTTATTACAAGCTGCGTTCTTGTTACACTGGTGAATATTTTGATCGCATTCGTCAATATCTAAGATGAAATAGTTTTAAAGTACGATCATGGAAAGCCGATCCAATAATATGCTTATGTGGAAAGTATGCAATGAGACACCAGTAACGACTACGGCGAAATCTATCGCTAAAAAGCAAAGTTAATGACTTACATTTCTATTGTTGGCCCCTTTTTTAAGCCCAACTTATTATTAAGAACAACAGCACGCTCTAACAAGCACGGGGCTTCTTTCTATCAGACAAATTTTGTCAGTCCATAAAAATGAGCTAAAGCCAGATAGGATTTATTTCATTTTCTACTAACAGAGTCGTCCTTGAACCAAATTGAAACTGATAGTGGTCATATGAAATTGTGCAAAAAGAATCAAGAAACGACCATACTCCCAGGAAACTAATGCGCGGGTGTTTCTTAAGAGAAATCGTTTTCCCTCTAATCGGAAACTTCTTTCGTTCAATTAACGCGCTTAAAGGGGACCAACAGAAATATTTTATGTGAAACAACAGCAAGCTTTATTTGCACGACTATAACAAATACAGTGTTGCAAAAGCTGTTTGTAACAGGTAAGAATTCATTCGCTATGAATTAACTGTTAACATAACATAATATATAGATTTAGCCACGGCTAAAAGCGAAGCTCCCATTGATAAATTTATAACTTAAATCAAACAACAATTTTGTATTCCACAAATCAGTTAACTTAAGGGCACATTCATGTGACTTTTGAGGGAAAAGCTAAGTGATTTTGGAGTGAAACAAATCTTGTATCGAGTTGATATAGCCTTATATGTACACCCAAAAAATAGTCTTCGGTCACATTTAAGAGCAATAATGGCTCTTGATCACAGTAGATAAGGCGTGGAAAACAAATTCTTGGAAAACACATCTTATTTCTTGACATTTGTCTAAATGTAGAACAATTTTGAAATACTGTGAATCATTTCAACCCCTCGCCTTATCACAGAACAAGCAACGTTGAATGTAGCGAGCCACACATCGCAGAATCATGCTTCACCGATAACTTCTTTGTAGTAATAATAATAATATAACCATTAGTATTATCATCATCATTGTTGCTGTCTTTCTTGCAGATTCAGTCATGTCTAATAATCACTGCTTGTAAGTCAAGTCGAGAAAGTGAGATTCAAGTGGTGCAACTCGTGTACGAGTTACTGGTGAATGCGACACATTCGAATAAAGTAAATGAGGTATAAAAATACGCTGCTGTTCTGTTTCAATGCCACTGTTTAAAACAACTAAGGACAAATAACAACAATAACAAGGACCCAAAAGAAATACTGGGATACCTGTGCAGTTGTATCGGTCTCCATGGAAACCAGTATTGCAGGTGCAACTGTAAGATCCCTTTGTGTTATTACAAGCTGCGTTCTTGTTACACTGGTGAATATTTTGATCGCATTCGTCAATATCTACGATGAAATAGTTTTAAAGTACGATCATGGAAAGCCGATGCAATAATATGCTTATGTGGAAAGTATGCAATGAGACACCAGTAACGACTACGGCGAAATCTATCGCTAAAAAGCAAAGTTAATGACTTACATTTCTACTGTTGGCCCCTTTTTTAAGCCCAAGTTATTATTAAGAACAACAGCACGCTCTAACAAGCACGGGGCTTCTTTCTATCAGACAAATTTTGTCAGTCCATAAAAATGAGCTAAAGCCAGATAGGATTTATTTCATTTTCTACTAACAGAGTCGTCCTTGAACCAAATTGAAACTGATAGTGGTCATATGAAATTGTGCAAAAAGAATCAAGAAACGACCATACTCCCAGGAAACTAATGCGCGGGTGTTTCTTAAGAGAAATCGTTTTCCCTCTAATCGGAAACTTCTTTCGTTCAATTAACGCGCTTAAAGGGGACCAACAGAAATATTTTATGTGAAACAACAGCAAGCTTTATTTGCACGACTATAACAAATACAGTGTTGCAAAAGCTGTTTGTAACAGGTAAGAATTCATTCGCTATGAATTAACTGTTAACATAACATAATATATAGATTTAGCCACGGCTAAAAGCGAAGCTCCCATTGATAAATTTATAACTTAAATCAAACAACAATTTTGTATTCCACAAATCAGTTAACTTAAGGGCACATTCATGTGACTTTTGAGGGAAAAGCTAAGTGATTTTGGAGTGAAACAAATCTTGTATCGAGTTGATATAGCCTTATATGTACATCCAAAAAATAGTCTTCGGTCACATTTAAGAGCAATAATGGCTCTTGATCACAGTAGATAAGGCGTGGGAAACAAATTCTTGGAAAACACATCTTATTTCTTGACATTTGTCTATATGTAGAACAATTTTGAAATACTGTGAATCATTTCAACCCCTCGCCTTATCACAGCACAAACAACGTTGAATGTAGCGAGCCACACATCGCAGAATCATGCTTCACCGATAACTTCTTTGTAGTAATAATAATAATATAACCATTAGTATTATCATCATCATTGTTGCTGTCTTTCTTGCAGATTCAGTCATGTCCAATAATCACTGCTTGTAAGTCAAGTCGAGAAAGTGAGATTCAAGTGGTGCAACTCGTGTACGAGTTACTGGTGAATGCGACACATTCGAATAAAGTAAATGAGGTATAAAAATACGCTGCTGTTCTGTTTCAATGCCACTGTTTAAAACAACTAAGGACAAACAACAACAATAACAAGGACCCAAAAGAAATACTGGGATACCTGTGCAGTTGTATCCGTCTCCACGGAAACCAGTATTGCAGGTGCAACTGTAAGATCCCTTTGTGTTATTACAAGCTGCGTTCTTGTTACACTGGTGAATATTTTCATCGCATTCGTCAATATCTACGATGAAATAGTTTTAAAGTACGATCATGGAAAGCCGATCCATTAATATGCTTATGTGGAAAGTATGCAATGAGACACCAGTAACGACTACGGCGAAATCTATCGCTAAAAAGCAAAGTTAATGACTTACATTTCTATTGTTGGCCCCTTTTTTAAGCCCAACTTATTATTAAGAACAACAGCACGCTCTAACAAGCACGGGGCTTCTTTCTATCAGACAAATTTTGCCAGTCCATAAAAATAAGCTAAAGCCAGATAGGATTTATTTCATTTTCTACTAACAGAGTCGTCCTTGAACGAAATTGAAACTGATAGTGGTCATATAAAATTGTGCGAAAAGAATCAAGAAACGACCATACTCCCAGGAAACTAATGCGCGGGTGTTTCTTAAGAGAAATCGTTTTCCCTCTAATCGGAAACTTCTTTCGTTCAATTAACGCGCTTAAAGGGGACCAACAGAAATATTTTATGTGAAACAACAGCAAGCTTTATTTGCACGACTATAACAAATACAGTGTTGCAAAAGCTGTTTGTAACAGGTAAGAATTCATTCGCTATGAATTAACTGTTAACATAACATAATATATAGATTTAGCCACGGCTAAAAGCGAAGCTCCCATTGATAAATTTATAACTTAAATCAAACAACAATTTTGTATTCCACAAATCAGTTAACTTAAGGGCACATTCATGTGACTTTTGAGGGAAAAGCTAAGTGATTTTGGAGTGAAACAAATCTTGTATCGAGTTGATATAGCCTTATATGTACATCCAAAAAATAGTCTTCGGTCACATTTAAGAGCAATAATGGCTCTTGATCACAGTAGATAAGGCGTGGGAAACAAATTCTTGGAAAACACATCTTATTTCTTGACATTTGTCTATATGTAGAACAATTTTGAAATACTGTGAATCATTTCAACCCCTCGCCTTATCACAGCACAAACAACGTTGAATGTAGCGAGCCACACATCGCAGAATCATGCTTCACCGATAACTTCTTTGTAGTAATAATAATAATATAACCATTAGTATTATCATCATCATTGTTGCTGTCTTTCTTGCAGATTCAGTCATGTCCAATAATCACTGCTTGTAAGTCAAGTCGAGAAAGTGAGATTCAAGTGGTGCAACTCGTGTACGAGTTACTGGTGAATGCGACACATTCGAATAAAGTAAATAAGGTATAAAAATACGCTGCTGTTCTGTTTCAATGCCACTGTTTAAAACAACTAAGGACAAATAACAACAATAACAAGGATTCAAAAGAAATACTGGGATACCTGTGCAGTTGTATCCGTCTCCATGGAAACCAGTATTGCAGGTACAACTGTAAGATCCCTTTGTGTTATTACAAGCTGCGTTCTTGTTACACTGGTGAATATTTTGATCGCATTCGTCAATATCTGCGATGAAATAGTTTTAAAGTACGATCATGGAAAGCCGATCCAATAATATGCTTATGTGGAAAGTATGCAATGAGACACCAGTAACGACTACGGCGAAATCTATCGCTAAAAAGCAAAGTTAATGACTTACATTTCTATTGTTGGCCCCTTTTTTAAGCCCAACTTATTATTAAGAACAACAGCACGCTCTAACAAGCACGGGGCTTCTTTCTATCAGACAAATTTTGTCAGTCCATAAAAATGAGCTAAAGCCAGATAGGATTTATTTCATTTTCTACTAACAGAGTCGTCCTTGAACCAAATTGAAACTGATAGTGGTCATATGAAATTGTGCAAAAAGAATCAAGAAACGACCATACTCCCAGGAAACTAATGCGCGGGTGTTTCTTAAGAGAAATCGTTTTCCCTCTAATCGGAAACTTCTTTCGTTCAATTAACGCGCTTAAAGGGGACCAACAGAAATATTTTATGTGAAACAACAGCAAGCTTTATTTGCACGACTATAACAAATACAGTGTTGCAAAAGCTGTTTGTAACAGGTAAGAATTCATTCGCTATGAATTAACTGTTAACATAACATAATATATAGATTTAGCCACGGCTAAAAGCGAAGCTCCCATTGATAAATTTATAACTTAAATCAAACAACAATTTTGTATTCCACAAATCAGTTAACTTAAGGGCACATTCATGTGACTTTTGAGGGAAAAGCTAAGTGATTTTGGAGTGAAACAAATCTTGTATCGAGTTGATATAGCCTTATATGTACATCCAAAAAATAGTCTTCGGTCACATTTAAGAGCAATAATGGCTCTTGATCACAGTAGATAAGGCGTGGGAAACAAATTCTTGGAAAACACATCTTATTTCTTGACATTTGTCTATATGTAGAACAATTTTGAAATACTGTGAATCATTTCAACCCCTCGCCTTATCACAGAACAAACAACGTTGAATGTAGCGAGCCACACATCGCAGAATCATGCTTCACCGATAACTTCTTTGTAGTAATAATAATAATATAACCATTAGTATTATCATCATCATTGTTGCTGTCTTTCTTGCAGATTCAGTCATGTCCAATAATCACTGCTTGTAAGTCAAGTCGAGAAAGTGAGATTCAAGTGGTGCAACTCGTGTACGAGTTACTGGTGAATGCGACACATTCGAATAAAGTAAATGAGGTATAAAAATACGCTGCTGTTCTGTTTCAATGCCACTGTTTAAAACAACTAAGGACAAACAACAACAATAACAAGTACCCAAAAGAAATACTGGGATACCTGTGCAGTTGTATCCGTCTCCATGGAAACCAGTATTGCAGGTACAACTGTAAGATCCCTTTGTGTTATTACAAGCTGCGTTCTTGTTACACTGGTGAATATTTTGATCGCATTCGTCAATATCTACGATGAAATAGTTTTAAAGTACGATCATGGAAAGCCGATCCAATAATATGCTTATGTGGAAAGTATGCAATGAGACACCAGTAACGACTACGGCGAAATCTATCGCTAAAAAGCAAAGTTAATGACTTACATTTCTATTGTTGGCCCCTTTTTTAAGCCCAACTTATTATTAAGAACAACAGCACGCTCTAACAAGCACGGGGCTTCTTTCTATCAGACAAATTTTGTCAGTCCATAAAAATGAGCTAAAGCCAGATAGGATTTATTTCATTTTCTACTAACAGAGTCGTCCTTGAACCAAATTGAAACTGATAGTGGTCATATAAAATTGTGCAAAAAGAATCAAGAAAAGACCATACTCCCAGGAAACTAATGCGCGGGTGTTTCTTAAGAGAAATCGTTTTCCCTCTAATCGGAAACTTCTTTCGTTCAATTAACGCGCTTAAAGGGGACCAACAGAAATATTTTTATGTGAAACAACAGCAAGCTTTATTTGCACGACTATAACAAATACAGTGTTGCAAAAGCTGTTTGTAACAGGTAAGAATTCATTCGCTATGAATTAACTGTTAACATAAC